>JAAKBH010000036.1:600000-1049544 GCA_019776075.1 Amaranthus palmeri | reverse complement strand
AAAAAAAATTTTGGCTGACCCAATTAAGGTCGTGTACACTTTAATTGTATAATTCGCTTCAATCTGGATCAACTTATTGAGTACATCGTTCATATATCTAATCAGTTTCATTAATTTATTAATTCAGTGTGAATGAATTATATAACATATTGTAAAGCTGTAACTATATTAGTTTAATTTTGGTTGAGTCAGTCTCTTACATCTCATTTAGTACCCGTCATTGCAAATTGATTATTTACCTCACTTCTAATCTAATAACTCTCGAGTGAGGGACGTATTGAAGTATATATAATAGTTAACTTTTAATCTTTTGATTCAAATTGAAAATTTATTTATAATATTTTTTACATTTTAATATTTGCAGGAGAGATCCTCTTCCAGTGGCGTTTCCAGCATTTACAGCAGCTCCATTTATGTTTTGATTAATTATCTTTAGTAAAGTTATTATCCTTGTGAAAGTTGTAAGTAAAATGAATTCCATGGATAAATGGCAAATCTTATTGTGAAAATGCCCCTCTTAAGCTAGATTTGTCTATATTTTTAAGATAAATAGATATATTTATTAATAAAATAAAGAGAGTCCAAATAAACTTACGGCATAAAAAATCCGGCAAAAAGAAAAAGCCATTGAATCAAAAGGCCCAGCAAATTCTCTTAATTGGCGTCACACAAATTCTTACTTGAGACAGTATTTTGTAAAGACGACTCTCAAAAGCTCAGTCCAATTCTTAATATGTATTACTACAACTCTAAATATAGATTCAGAAGGTCTCCTGAGAGACTGTCTATGGCAAAGACGGCTCTCTCAACAAACCCAACCCAATAATTTTAAATTTAAAAATAAGGGTGATGACTAATCAGTTACTTATTTTGCAAAATGGGCTGACTCATATTTACCCTTCTATGCTATAGACGGTCTATAGCAAGAATTTGTGATATAGAGTTGGGCTGGACTTTTAAGAGTATCTTTAAAAAGACGTGATGAAAACTATTCGGACCTAGCCCAACGCAAATAAGTTGGCCCATTAAATTCACCTCCAAAAACGTTAATGGGCTAGCCCAATGAGTATGGCCCAAAATTTACGCCAGTTAGCTCAATTTGTGAATTTGTATAACTATATGCCAAATTTTACTACCACTTACAAAAATAAGAAATTACAAATGTTGATAGACAAATCTATTCTAATTTCTAACAGATCTATGAAATCCAAATAGCTTCCCCTTCCTCCATACCTGTCATTGTATCGTATAAAGGTCGATTAAGCGTCTCCGGCAAATAAAATCCGAGCAAACCCCCAAAAATTCCGCATATTGAAAATAGAGCGAATGGCAATCTAGTACCGAGAACCACCACAAGCGGAGCCAATATAGCTCCCATTTGAGACGCTTGTGTAGCACAACCTAAAGCCGCATTCCTCACCACTGTAGGGAACAACTCCACAGTATAAATGAACAGTAGATTATAAGTTCCGGACATACCAAAAATCCCTAAAACTCCACAAATCATACGTAAAATCTTCCATGTACCATAACCCTTCATCATAGTCGCTAACAAACAAAACACACCACTGAACCACATTGTTCCTATAGTGAGCGGCTTCCTACCAAATTTATCCAACATTATCGCGGTTAATGTGTAAGCAGGCATTTCAGCAACCGCATTTAGAAGTACATTAAGGTAGAGGTTAGTGTCGAGATTTACAACATTTAGACTAAGCCCATAGTATACGATTGCGCAACAGAAGTTGATAACAACAGCTAAGAAAAGTCGTACTCTTGTGACGGGTGACCTTAGAACATCTCTCAAAGAACCCTGGATGGCTTCTCGTTCTTCGGTTGATGAGCCATCATCTTTAGGGTCTTCAACATAATTAGTATTGTTAGCATCATCGTCAAGGACAAGGCACACATCTTGTGGGAGAATCCTACCGTTAGATTGAGCCATAAGACGCATGACTTCCATAGCATCCTTGGCTTTTCCTCGTACGAGGAACCATCTAGGGGATTCGGAAAGGAAAGGAATGACGAATGTAACGAAAAGAATGGAAGGGATCGAGGATGCAATATAAAGAGACCGCCAAGATGGGAACATGTAGGCAATTCCCGAAAGGAGGGCTATACCGGTTGAGAAGAAGTAGAAGGTAGACATACCAGCAACACCGCGTTTGGAGGGTCCAATAGGCTCAGTAGCGAGCACAAAGGCACACATACCTACACCACCGGTGCCTAAACCATTCAAAAATCGGAGAAATGTGTAGACGAGATAATTCGGAGACAGGGCAGTAAGACAACCAAGGATTCCATTCAATAAACATATTATGGTTAATGAACCTTTTCTTCCTAGTGATGAATCTGAAAGATGTCCAAATATTCCTGCTCCTGTAAGTCATCAATCTTATGTTATCAATTTCTTAGTTACATTTAAGGATACTACAAAGGAAATGTAAATTTATTAATCCAAAATTCTTGCCTAAAATGTCTTGTACATACGGTAAAATTATTTTTATTAGGAATACGAATAACAAAATAAAGGCATCCAGAATTGTCATTGTCAAGTGTATTTTGATTTTTAACGTGTTAACTTTTTGTACCCAACTCGGAAACTTAATTAAATCAACTACTCTATCATTTTTTTTAAACAAGTTATTTTATACCAATATTTTGAATTAAGATTTATTATTTCTCATTAAAACTTTAGAAGTTTAGTCACTATTTAGCGGCTAAGATGTTAAAAACGCTTTTTATCTAGGTGTATATTATAAAAAAATTATTTTTAAAATTTAACTGAAAAAATATTAAAATTCAAAACAAATGAAAAAACCCAAAATATAATAAACTATTAATTTAGAAATTAATCAACTATGAGTCAAATGTCACTTGAAATTTGAATCTTATCTCAATTGAAATAAAAAACATCACTTTTTTTTAAGGAAATGTCAAATATTCAATTTTCCCATATTTCTTCCCTACCCATGAAAATGTCAAATTTGACTTATTTGATCGTTTTGATTTTTAACCAATAATTATCTTTTTTGGATAAAAAGATACAATTGTGAGAAATAGTTTTTCAATAAAACAATCTCAAAACAAAAAGTTTATATATTAATAATTTGTATTATTCGGCTATTTAATACATTTATAAAACATGTCATATGGTGAGGCAACCTCATACAATTCTACGATGAGAATCCTGATTCTACGATTCTACGATCAGATAATAACAAGTTAATTAGCCTAATGAAAAACGATAACTAATTGAGAATCAAACTTAATGCTCTATTCAGAAAAAAGACGTATTTACTCCAATTAAGATAATATCGACTCTACACCAAGATGGCAATATCTATCTCTTATTAAACCGTGCAAGTAGGTATACAATGGCCGCTTCAAATTGTTACACCCGTCACTAAGTAATCCCTTCTAATATTAACGTGTCTTTTTGTACATCTTAAAGATGAATGAGAATATATATGTAATTATTGTAGCATTCAATTTATAGAGAGAGTATTGTAAAATTTTATAGTAGATTTTATTTTATATATTGCCCCCGATTTTATTTAGTTGTTATATTTTTTATTTGGAAAATTCATATTAATTGTCATATTTCTTTTTCTGTCAATCTTTTTTTACTTAAATACCACATATTTACACAAGTAATGTCTAGAATACCCTCACATTTAGTACTTACAGTACCTCCACTACCGCCTTTACAATTAATAATCATTTAAAATATTCCAACTACTCACTTTTAAATGGCCCACACCATCCTTAATAAAAATATTTATTGTGGGACCATTAAATGAAAACAGGAAGAATACTTGTTGGTGACACAAAATGATTTGTTTTGAATTTTGATTAGATCATATTTATTCATACAAATGCAACTTGGTACAGTGATAGAAACTGAACATGTGAAATAACCATCATCTACATACGAGGTTCTAAGCATGTTCAACATGTTCGAACGAACAGGACTCCCAAAATTAAAGGCCTCAATATTAAATTATTAAGTATATGTTAGGTGTTTAAAGATACAAAATTGTGAAAAAAAATCATAATTTTTAAATTAACACAACGCTTTTATAGAATTTGTCAATTTTTAGTCTGCCCTAAGTTCATGTACACCACTAGTTTTCTACAACAGACTGGATTGAAAAGAATATCCACATTTTATTCTCATTAATGAATTAGTACACCTATCCCTATTTAGTTTTATTTTAATTTGTGATTCCTTTATTTTCTCATAAATTTGATTATTAACTTCACTAAATTTTTATAATTATAGTATGAACACCCATTAAGTATACAATATTCTAGATTAGTCACTGACCACCAATAAATCAATTATTCTAATTTATGCACCTAACCTATATATGTATCAGGTGCATAGGTTTAATTTACAAAATATAATTTGTAAAATTCTCTAAAATCCGCAATTCTAATGAGTTTTAATGAATATTTAGAAATATGTAATTTCGATTTTAACAAATTTACCTGTTTTTGTAATCTAGCGTAGGTTATAATAACGACCATTAAATTTAATTTATCCTTCTTCCTAAGTATCTCTATATCATGATTATCATGTTTTCTCTTTAGAGACTGTCTTTTGGAAAAATGATTCACCAAAGTCCAACCTAAATCTATATTTAGTGTTATAACAATATATATTTAGAATTGGACTGAACTTTTGAGAGTCGTCTTTACAAAAGACGGTTTCAATTAAGAATTTGTGTATCAGTATATATATGAATTAATGATAAACAAATTAAACATTTTAATTTGAAATAACATCACACAACCTTAATTTTTAACTAAACCTAGCTTAATTTAAATCCTAGCTAATACATATCGCTAATTAAAACCTCAAAACCTACTAAATAAAAAAAATATAATACTCCACGCTAGACCTCACGTGAAGATTCATCAAACAAATCCATACACATGACTAATCGTGATTAGCCGATTGTCCGTTTTTATGAACTAAATATAAATATACTAAATATAATTTTAATTTTAATTAATTTAATTGAATTAATTATTAGTTAAACATTAACCATCTTACTATAAATTCGTCTTAAAAATAAATTTATGTATTATTTATTTTACTTATAAAATAATAAATTAAACTTCAATAAATTGCAATTAAATTAAAATCACTCAAAGTTCCGTACTTTCTTCCACAAAAATAATAATCTAAGTTGTACGAGTCTGTCTCATTATGAGTTTGTTCCATACGATTAGGTAATTTTTTTAATCATGAGCGATTGGACACTAAATATACATAGGTCAAATCAATAAACATCGTTTCTTATGAGATCGTCTTATTTAAAATTAAAAATTCGTAAATTACATTTTCATTGTTATGATGAACTAATTAATAATATGAAAATTCAAAATTTTAATAATAAATAAATGATTAAAATGCAAAAAAAAGAGAAAAATAAGTGTACCTATCATGCAACCAAAGAAGAAGAGAGCTTGCACCAATCCAACCTTATACTTATCATCACACATCAAACCCCATTCAGAAATAGTAGAAGATCCGGGCCCATCAACCCAATCCCAAGACCCAGGAGGAAGCCCACAAACTTGGGTTTGAGCCCGACAGTCGGGGCCCGTACACCACCATTTAGGGTCTCGATCAGCGAAAATCATAACCATTGTATGAAAAGCTTCTAAAGCCCATGCTAAACTTGTTAAAATAAAATGTTTTAATTGCCATTTACCAAATTCGCCGCAGTATTTTTGAAGCATTTCATCAATGGTGAGTTTTTCTTGGCCGTCGGATTTTCGATCAGACGAAGGAATCAACGGTTGTGGGAGGTCCCTCATATCAGGGAGGTTTGGAGAAGACATTGTTTTTTTGGAGAGATCTGAAATAATATTGTAAAGTTTGTTATTTATGTGAGGGGTTTTGGTTTATATAAGGATTTTCGTTTTATTTTAGTGGGGTTTGGGCTTTTTCCTTTTTTTTAATTTTTTTTTCACAAATTCTTACTTGAGATCGTATAGACGACTCTCAGACACAAATTCATACTTGAGATCGTCTTTTGTAACAACGGCTCTCAACAGTCCAGTCTAATTCTTAATATATATATTGTTATAACTCTAAATATAGATTTGGGCTGGACTTTTGAAAATCGTCTTTACAAAAGACGGTCTCTCAAAAGAGCACCTGACTCTTAAAAGCCCAGTCCAATTCTAAATATATATTGTTACAACTCTAAATATAAATTTGGGCTGGATTTTTGAAAGTCGTCTTTACAAAAGACGATCTCTCAAGAGAGCATCTGATTTTTTTGTTTAACCCTCTCTTGAGAGACTGTCTGTAGTGTAGACACTTCTCAAGAGCCCAAACCACATCTTTCTTTTAAATTCTTTTTTGTTAAATAAATTGTTGCTTTATAAATTCAAATACGCGATATATTATTAATTCACATTCATAATATTATAATTCTAGCTATTATAAGCACTTTGTTTGGGTACTTAATAATCCACATATTTATGATATTTTTTGTGAATACAAGATTCACGATACATCATTTATCTTTCCCAAATTTTAAACCCTAAAATTAAGAACGAGTAAAATAAAAAACAAACAACTTTTAAATTTTAAAATATTAAACTACAAATTTTAATTAGGTTAAAATTTGTGATTTTGTTAGGTTAAACACTGAGTAAAATTTAGTGATTTTAATTAGGTTAAAATCAATAACACGTAAGAATTTTAATTTGGTTAAAATACCAAGTAAAAATTTGTGATTTTGTTATGGATTGTAAAAATGGAGATAAATTAAGGTAGGGAGTATTAGAAAGGAGAAAGCCTTGGTATAAATTTGGTCTACGTTATATTAATATGCACCAACAATAATTGATGAAATTGGTAATGACATTTCCATAAAAATAAATGTAGCGAGGTATTGAGCATATTTAATATGTTTAATTGTACAAGACTTTAAAAAATTTAGGGCCTCAATTTCAAATTATGTAGTTTATTCAAATGTAAAAATTGTGAGAAAAATATAGTATATTTTTAAAATTGCACAGAATCTTTAAAAAATTTGTCAATTTTTACTTTGTCTTGTAGCAAAATCAATTTAATGGACTAAAAGCAAAAATATTGCAAATTAAATGAAATTGATTGAAAAATGAATACAGAAGAAAAATTTTATGTGAACGGTCATTAAATTATAGCAAAAGTTACCTGAATAATCTAAGCGTTGTATGATTTTCCTACAACAATCTCACCTATTGATTAACCTGCATGTATAATTCAAACTTTACGAGGTATTTGCCTAGATAATCGGATTACTTGCTATAACATGTTTTACTTTTTTAAAAAAAGATAAATTAAAACAAAATGTCGAAATAATGTAAAAAAAATTTTGTTTACTTTTTTTATTATTCGGAATCTTTTATGTTAAGTTTTAAAATTTTTCTCTAATTTTACTTTAATTTTTTTGTAAACTACAATTATAGCAGGTCATTCGCTTACCCAAGTTTACTATATGCAAATACCCCTTAAAGTTGGGATTATTTATAGTTAATCAATAAATAAGATTATTGTAGAAAAATCATGAAAAGAATGGATTATTGTAGGTAATTTTTCCTAAATTATACTCCCTTCTATTCATCTTAAGTGTCCTATTTCATTTATGTACTTCATCCAATGCATCCAATCCTTAATATATCTAATTATATATAATTAAATATTATAAAAAGTTGATATAAATAAACTTTACATTAAAACGCATCAAATAAGATCCCATATGACTAGATTAATAATAAAACGCAATTTAAGAGCGATTAATAATAGTGTTTCAAAAGTAAATAGGACACCTAAGTGAATAAGAGGGAACATTAACTTATGTGGTCGATTGTTATCTTTGTAATACTTTCTTCGTTTCATAATACTCCTTCCGAATCATTTTAGTTGTCCTATTTCCTTATTTGGCAATTGACAAATTCATATCAATTGTCCCTTTTTTTCTGTCTATCATTTTTTACCTAAATACCCCAACTTTTACTACTCTCAATACCCAACTACCACCTTTACAATTAATTTAATCAATTAAAATACCCAATTACCACCTTTTTAATGGACCCCACACTATCCTTAATAACCGTAAAAACCGAAATGAGACATTTAAAATGATTCAAATGAATTACTCGCTACTGATCGTGACATTTTCCAACACAAGACATCTGGTTATAAAAACGAAAAAGTGACTTCTCCACTAGACAGTCTACTAGTACACTTGCTTGAAACTAGTGAGTAGTGATGGCCGCGGTCCGGGTTGGGCCGGTTCCGTTCCGGTTCCAACCGGTTCCGGTTCCACCCGGTTCCGGTTCCATTTGGAACCTGACCCAGACTTTTCCGGTTCCGGTTCCGGTTCCGGCCGGTTCCAACCGGTTCCTTGGCGGTTCATGAGACGGTTCCGGCGGTCCCAATTTTCGGGCCGGGTGGGTCGGACCATCGGTTCCATTTTTATTTTTCCTTTATTTTTAATAAAAAAATACTATAATAATGCGGACGTACCTTCGTCGATTACTTGATTATTAGCGAAATGCATTGGTTGTCATCGTTATTAAAATATTTACTAAAAAGAACGAAAAAAATAAATCAATAAGAAACGAATCAACGATAAAGATCATAAAAAAAAAAGGGGGAGAGAATGGACTTGAACCTAGTATCCCGAAGGAATACTAAGCTGCCTACGTATCCCGAAAGAATCAACGATAAAGACATAAATCAAATATTATAATTACTTTGGTCGATTTCAAAGTGATTTTTAAGATAATTATCTAATTCTAAATATGAAGCGGAGGAGGAGGAAAAAGATGACTAGAAAAGTATCATCTCGACTTATTATGTTAGCGATTACGGGATTATAATAATCGGGACGTGCCGAGACGCTAGCACGCCTAGACGTATCGTGACTCGGGTTATATATACTAGAATAATGGTCATAAAGGTCCGCTAAAAGTTTTTTACAATTTCCTACACAATTAATGTACATCACTAGACGGGCGATCTAATGCTTGGTACTAAAATCCTATTATTTTACTTAGGTTTTCCGTACTAAAACACGGATCTAAAATTGTCGCAATTCCATATATATAAGGAAAATTAGTGAAATACGCTTTCCACTTATCCATCATATCTGCAAGAATCGGCTTTAAAAACGTTACTATCATCATGAGAATGTCTAAGAAGATGATAAAAAACAATAATACATTCACTTATTACTAAGTGAACGTTTGGTTCATAAACATATGAAAAAATCTTAGTTTCGTGGACATATGATAAGTGCAATTATTTGCACTCATCATTAACATATTTGCGCTCATTTTCGATGTTTTGAGGCGGTTTAGGGTTGTTTTATGTGGTTTCACTCCATTTCGGTATTTCATGTCCAATTTGTAGCCAAATGGGTGAATTATGGTACTTTGAGTCATTTTTGTAGGTTTTTGGTGCTAATCATGTTTACAAGGCTCAAAAAACGTATCAAGCTATCAATTTTGTCAAGCCATAAAGAGTACAAAAGCAAAAGAGTAGGTTAATGCAAAAGTATTAAGGTGAAATTTGATACATGTCTACTCTTTTGGCTATAACTTTTGATAGAAATATCTTATTAATACAAGGTTTGCGGCATTGGAAACTAGACTTCAAGGGCTTTCCAACGGTATATTATATGTCCGATTCCGATAACCGAGCAAGAAATGGCGAGCGTTTGAAGTTGATGCAGTTTTTCAGTTCCGGGTCCGGGTCCGGTTCCGGTTCCATGGAACCGTTGGGCCGGTTCACCCGTTCCGGTCCGGTTCTGCGGTTCCAACCGGTTCCATTGGACCGTTGGGCCGGTTCAACCGGTCCGGTCCGGTCCAACCCGCCCGCGGTTCTTTGGTCCGGTTTTTTCGTTTTTTCCGGCGGTTCCACGGTTCCGGCAACTTTTTTCCGGCGGGTCCACGGTTTCGCGTTCCGGTTCCGGTTCGGAACCTGTCGCAAACGTTCCGGTTCCGGTTCCGGTTTTCAGCGGTTCGGGACCGGTTCGGTTCCGGGCCAACCCGGACCGTGGCCATCACTACTAGTGAGTGTACTAGGTGAAACATGAAACACTACATTGGGTTCTTTAAGACAAGAATCTTTTTTCAATGACTGTCTGTTTTCACTTTTCACACTTTCACCATTCTTCCTTGTTTCAAGTGCTTTGCACCTTCTTCCTACCATTTTTACACTCAAAAATCTCACCCCTTTCAAAACCCTTCTTCCATTTCCCTCTTACAAGCTTTCTCTCTCTAAAATGAGGCCTTTAGGGCCTGTCATAGGAAGGTACCCATCAAGTGATGGTGGACAACTTGGTGGTGGAGTTATTAAGCAAAACAGGAAATGTAGAGATGTAGTTTTCTTGGTAATTTTCATTGCTTTTTGGATTGGTATGATTGTCAATTCTAGCTTTGGATTCAACAAAGGAAACCCTCTTAGGTAATTTCAAGAAAGATTGAAACTTTGCTTTTAGTTTTGTGTTTTCTCTTTTGGGTTACTTTCCTTTTCAATTTTACCCTTTTTGGAATGCATGTTATGTGACTTTTTATGGTAAGTTCTTGATTGTTTTCTATTTCCCCAAAATTCCCATTTTAGATTTGTAGCTTTTGTTTGAGTAAAGCTTGAAATATCATGGAAAATTGAAATTTTGTGACCTTTGTGAAATCTTTCTCCTTTATTTAGAACTAAAAATAAGCTAGAGAAGGTAGAGAGAAGATCTCAATATCAAGTTTAAATAGTTGGATTAGCTTGTGGGTAGAATTGAAGTTGAGTGATGGATGATTTGTGTGTAATTTTTGAGATTTTTTACTCTGCTTCTTGACTAGGGTTCTTGTCTTTTGTTGGTAATAGTTTACTGATGGTTGAGTACTTATTGAGTTATTGGCTATTGCTAATGTTTTGTAAGAAAGCTTAGGTCTTGACAGAAGATGTATTGCTTTGGCTAGTTATGTGTCCGATCCTTGATGCTTGGAGATTGGTATGACACTTAGACTGTAAAATTGACGTATCAGACACTTGGACGCGTACCAATATCCGACATCAGTAGCCGACTCCAAATCCAAGAAACATTGGTTGTCAATGTTTAGTGAAGCTTGAGAATTGATATTCTTAATCATATGGGCTATTCATGTTGCTGGTAGCCAATATCCTTTTAAAATACCCTGATGCAGGGCCGACCCTAATCAAGGGTAAGGCATGCCTACGCCCAGGGCCCCTATAAATTTTAGTTTTCAATTAGTGCTAAGGTTTGAACTTTTATATATATTTTCAGGTCCCATAAATACTCTTTCGCCCCGGGCCACTAAAAGCCTAGGGCCAGCCTTGCCCTGATGCTTAATCTCCAATCAAAATTCATCATGATTCATGAAAGATGATATTAAGGAGAAGTGACCCCTGAAAAAATAAGCACCTTTTCTCCTTCCTACAACAAATTCTACCCAAATTGCATAAAGGATGTACTGAGCTTTGTACAATAGCATAGGCACCCATATAAAATCAAGTGAAAAATGGAAGTGATAAGATTATAAGGGATAAAGTTGGTAAAAAATGGAAGTGATTTACGTCCGACCTCTCCAAACCCCGCCTAGGTGGGAGCCACTTAAAGGTATTAGAGATTAGGGGTAACGAAATGTATACAATAGTTTTGTGCAATCTACATGACTTCCTTCCCCTCCTTTCTTTATAGTTACCATTTTTAAATGTTTGCAAATTAGCTATCAGCTGCTCATTGAAGATCTTCTAAATACTAGCTTTTACTCCAATGCTTTTCCAGGTTAAATTATGGGTTAGATTACAAGGGAAATCTATGTGGTGACAGGCATGCCAATCCGAATCTCCGTGAACTGGAACTCCGATATTGGGTGAACCCTAATCAGGTTTATGAAAGTGGATTGAAAAACAGCGCGTTCAAGCTAGCTGATGCCAGAAGTATTTGTTTGTTAGATTGTCCTATTCCAGCTGAAGATTCACTTAATTGGGTCTGTGATTATCCTGATGGAGAGATTCAGCTCACTTTAGACGAATGGATCGACAGAAACTATGATTACTTTGAATTCCTTACCACAGATATGAGAAACAGTTCACTTCAACTTCAAGGGCCTTGTTACCCTGTCATCTACCCAAGTGTTAATGGTAAGTATAAGGTTTTCTATCGTACGATGTGCTTGTAGCTTGTGTAGTCATCTATACCTTTTATTGCTTAACTCTTTATGTTATGTTGGTCGGACTCTTCATTTTGCTTCACGTACCCGTGTCCGATCCTTGATGCTCGGACATTGGTATGAAACTTAGACACTTTATTTTAGGCGTAAAATTAAATATTTAGACGTATCGGACACTTGGAGCCGAGGGACTCCTTTTGGCGCGCTCTCCTTTATGGGTATGAGTTGCCACCGTCCTTCCCTCCCCAGACACTGTCCATAATTTTCTATGAGCAGGATCAACTCGGTAGGATGATGATGGTAATGATGATCTGACACTTGGACACGTACTAGTATACCGACATCTGACATCAATACCCGAGTCCAAGTAACATAACTCTTATGTGATTAAGATCTTTTTTTTTTTGATTTGTATATCATTAAATATATCCCTGAAACCCTTTTATTTGCTTGATTTTAGTTTTTTGGAGCTGCCAATTTATAGCTCGTCCATCAAATATGTCGCTACGGCATTGGCAACAGATGGGAGGAGTAAACATCAATGACGGCCTTGAAATTGACAGTACAATCCACAAAACTATCAACTCTCGATCTGCTGTCCTAAAAGTAATGATTCCTTTTTGTTTGCAGTGATTATTTTTTACATGCAAAAAGCCGTTCATTATTGTAATGTCAACTTATCTTTGTTTGGGATTCTCGTCGTGTACTCTCTTGCCAAAATGTGTTGGTGCTGTCTCTCTGCTGCGTGGATGCCAGAATGTGACATGATCACATGACTAACACTCCCAAAACTTCCTGTTCCCAATTACCAAACAATTCCTTAGTGTCAGATAAGTTTACTCGTTGTCTATGTTATTTAGACTCGTCATTTTAGTTCAAGTGCTTGCGTGCACGTCGGATTCACAACACTCATATATGGAGGACACTTGGTCCTAGGATTTTGGACCAAAAAATGAAACTTTCAAAATTTAGCCAATTTTCACCTGGCTTTTGTTGTGTCTTCGTGAAAATGCCTATGGTGAATGACTGTATGAATGTGATTAAAGGCATATTATTTTATATTTTTTCGGCCATTTTGTTGATTTAGCTGTTTCGTCTGCAGAGATACATGGCTGATATTGGAAAGTCATGGCCGGTACTCATTGTTTGTGGTGGAATCCTGCCACTTTTCTTGTCAGTGATTTGGCTGCTGCTCATTCGACATTTTGTTTCCGGGATGCCGTGGATAACAGTTGTACTTTTCAACATTCTCATAATATCAGTTACTATGTTCTTTTATCTAAAAGGTTGGAGATCTTTCTTTTAGCACAATATTCATTTAATATGAGAAAAATTACCAGGAATAATACAACTTTTTCTTATTTCTCTACAATAATACTAGCTTTTTATTAACCATGAATAATATGAACTTTGAGAGTGTTTCCCTAGAATATACCTAACATGTTAAAAATCAAACTATAGCAGATTATATAACAAAAAAATTTGGTAATTAGTTAATAAATAAAAGTTGGTATTATTCTAAGGAAAAAACCCCTAAATTGGTTTTCTTCATGGTTAATCAATAGTTGATATTATTGTAGGAAAATTAACGAAAGATTGTATTATTTACAATAATTTTTCCTTTTTTTCTATGAACTAGTCTAAAACATGATTGGTTTATTATCAATTAAGGGAATTTCTATTTTTCAATACTAAATAGAGGGTCATATAGTAATTCATGGAGGCTTCTATTAAGTGTTACTTATATTTAATTGTTCTCTTTTTTTCCCTCAGCTGGATGGATGGGTAATGATGCCGTCACACCAATTGTTGGAGAGCATGACCCATATGTTCACGTATATGGAAGGGTAAGTTTTTCTCTTGAATTCTGACTTGATCGGAAATGCACAAGCTTAACTAATGTTTAGAGATAGTGAGATCTCACATAAGCCTAAAAGATTAGGTGTGAATTCTAAGTCGCAACTAAACTTGATTGTTTGGTAATTGCTTTTACTTCGGCCATTGGCTTAAGAATTCTAATGATTACATTAGAAGATACTTTGATTTGCAAACAATCGATTCATTGTCAAACCATAGGCACCTTCCGCTCGCTCTCCCTACTGCTGTGACAGACTGAGAAGATGGAAATAGAGATTGCATTCCCTAGTGTGGGTAAGACGATTGGAGGAAGTTATGAAGAGTTTGTGGAAATATGCAAAATGAACACGTGGGAAGAAAGAAAAAGTTTCAATTAGAGAAATATTTGTAGCACTATCATTTTAGAAATTAGCCTCTTTTGGGATTTTTCCATTTGTGACCAATTTCCTGTTGTTGTCGCAATGTTCCTTATCAAAGCGTCTTTTTTTTGTTTTGTACGTCAGGAGTTAACTCATCTTCGTGTTGCTGCTATCGTGATGACTGCTGTTATGGGAATTGCCATCCTTGCATCTATTGCCATAGTCAGACGCATCCTTATGGCAACATCGGTTCTCAAGGCAAGTTAACCCAATATTTTTTAGATGTTTTATGATACAATAATTATTTCTAGTATTTCTTGTATTGATTCCCGGAGATTTAGATTTGCATATTTGATGTCAAAGGTCCAAAACACTAAATCCCCACGACTTCAAAGTTTGGTAAAATACTGGAAATTTCAATCGTATTTGAATTCCAGTCGCTCTGAAGTTTTTCAAGTTTAAATATTTGAGTGTGTGCATGCATGTTGGACCTTGGGCGGTTACACCTTAAAACTACCTCAGGAACGGTCCTACGAGGTAGATACTATAATAGTAGGCATGTATTGCTTCTATCGTTGAAAATTATGTCTCAACAATTGCCTTATTGATCAATAAAGTGATATCATGAACTTTAGGACAAAAGCCAAAGTAACTTGAAATTATTCTTTATTTAAGATAAGCCAACCAAGAAATTAGCCGAGAATAATGCCTATAGTGCGCTTTCATCTGATGACAGGTTGCTTGAATTTGTTACAGGTTGCCGCTAAGGTTATTGGAGAAGTTCAAGCCCTTATGATATTTCCGGTCATACCATATGCCATACTTGCAATCTTTTACATGATATGGTTATCAGCAGCATTCCATTTATTTAGTTCGGGTGAGGTTCGTCAAAATAATTGTGAATCTAATTGTTGCGCTTATGATCTTGGATCAAAAAGGGTCAGCTGTGAACGTTGTTGTGGTTACAGCATTCATTATACTCCTCACATAGGAATCGCCATCCTCTTCCACATGCTTGGTGGTTATTGGGCAACACATTTCTTCATTGCATGTTCATCCACTGTCATTGCGGGATCTGTTGCTTCGTATTATTGGGCTCGTGGTGATACCTCGGTAGGTGACTTATTATTGTTTTATGATTTTTCAAATGTATGAAGGCCAGAATTTGGTAAGCTTATTTGCCTGGGGATCGAGATGTTTTTGGGTTGGCTATTTTCTTTGCTTTGAACAACCTAATAAAGTATACATTTTTTTTAGAAAAACTTGAAAACCCTTTTTGGGTCTATCTTTTTTTGGTCGGTTCAAACCCGATCAAACCATAAATTACTTAATTAAAAAAACCCACTAATTACTTTACCCCAAAATGATTTGGCCCGAACATAACTTGACTAAAAATGACAGACTCTAAACCCATCCGTCTAATGGCTTTTATTGCGTGAACAGATCACATAGCATCACGTGTATCATATAACGGTTTAGTTAGCTACTATTACTAATAATTTTCACTTGGGGAATCGTGTCTCCACCACGAAATTGTAATGACTATGTTTTTATCATATGAGATCGGTAAAATTTGCTGTTCTCGTATGCCCCCCATTTAGTCTTAGCCCTCTAAGATGCTTGACGAAAGTCCTGCTTGAACTTTGGGGTATGCTCTGACTAATGAGATTGAGTGCGTAAAATGATTAATACGTCTGTCCTCCTGGCTGCTAGAAAAATATACTTTGACTGCTCTTTATGATTGGCACCGATTACAACATGTAAACTGAAATCACTTTTAATGTTTACTTTTACAGCCAGACATCCCATTTTTACCGGTTTTTGCCTCCATGAAGAGGTTACTCCGTTACAACCTGGGTTCAGTTGCGCTCGGTTCTTTGATTCTATCATTTGTGGAGTCTATCCGTTTTATACTTGAGTCAATTCGACGGAAGATGAAAGTTTCTTATACTACCCCAGATAATTGGTTTGGGAAGATTGTCCATCATTCTTCCAAGTGTTGCTTGAAGTGTGTTGAGTGGACCATCAAATCTGTGAATCGTTATGCCTATATAATGGTAAGCTGATTTTTTTAGTTAAGCGTTTTACAATTTTTATCCGAGTTAAGTTTGCTGCTAACCCGGAAAAGACCATTCAAGAAGCTTGGGCAATCGTAAATTCATGCTATGTTGCTGTTTCAATCAAGATTATAAATTTATGTAAAATGCTCTTTTGGTTTGTCCGCTTTGGGAAAATCAATTAGCTATTGGAAAATATTGAGGGGGTCTTTGGAGGCTTAAAAGACGACATACTAAACCCTATTAAAGGAGATAATGAGGTTGCGTCCAATAAGACTCTCAGCTCGAAAAAGACCCGCACTGAAAAAAATAGACCTAGAACATGCCATAGGCAAGACAAAATGCATACCTACAACCTACTTCGAAAACATCCTCTTTGTTATTACAATAGTAAGGTTGCGTGCATCTGACCCTCAAACCTTAGCGGGATCGACTTGACTTTGAAGTAAAGTCATTTTTGTTTTTATCATGGTCAAAATTCAAAAACATCCTCTTCGTTATTACAATAGTAAGATTGCGTACATCTGACCCTCAAACCTTAGCAGGATTGACTTGACTTTGAAGTAAAGTCATTTTTGTTGTTATTATGGTCAAAATTCAAAAACATCCTCTTTGTTATTACAATAGTAAGGTTGCGTACATCTGACTCTCAAACCTAAGCAGGATCGACTTGACTTTGAAGTAAAATCATTTTTGTTGTTATTATGGTCAAAATTCAATCTTAGAAGCATGCTCAATATATTTGATAGTTTTATAATCGTTACTTTTATCATCTTTTTGTGTATGTAGTGTTATGTGGTTTCTTACACTTTACGACTTTGATTTACAGATTGCTATAACCGGTAAAAGTTTCTTCAAGTCATCTGCTATTGCAACAGAGTTGATCATGAATAACATTCTTAGAATAGGGAAGGTTAATGTTATCGGAGATGTCATTCTATCTCTTGGAAAATTATGTGTCAGCTTATCAAGTGTGTTGTTCGGATTCCTTATGTTGGATACTCACCGATATAAATCGGCCCACAACAAGATCTCCTCTCCGTTATTCCCTGTGTTGGTATGACTTTTCATCTTATCTCACTCTAAGCATTTGATTTCTTTAATTTTCTTTGCGCTATAGATGTTGCGTCCTGTAAATGACCAATTGATGAACAGTTTGGTAACCATTACTTGTCATGTCTTTTTCTCTATTTCACGTATCCATAGTTCGAAAATGCGGTGACAGACATGGTGATGCGATAACGGGAGTGATGTGGTTATCATATTCGGCCAAAAGTATGAGATATCCCTTGAGAAGGCCGAAAAAGCGGTTTAATAATTGGCGGAAAAATCAGAAATCGTTTTTACTATATTATGTCTCGGGTTAGTTTAGGCTGATGATTTCTTGCTAATATTAATTTCAAACCGACTCTCCATCCATAAATAGAACATGTAACCCTAAAATATCGTTTCCTGCTTAAGTGGAAAAGTTGATTTGCAAGTTACATAAAATGGTCCATCTTGCTAATATAATAGTACATAATTACGATTCGTCTTAATTCTGATTCACTCCCGTTACCGCATCACTGTTTCTGTTACCACATTATGGTCTTAGACTCTTAGTATTGCTTGTCGATTGCGTATAACAATACAATGTACTCATGTACGTTTAACAAAATGCTATGATGTACTACATGCTATTTTCGTCCTCATCAACTCCACGCATTTGACTATACTTTTTCCATTTTTTCTTTTAAAATTCGTCTTCAAGGAATGCGACTTGCCTACTTCTGCTGACTATATCTCTGTTATGTCTATCCTTTTCTACAGGCATGTTGGGCTCTTGGTTACGTTGTCGCCACACTGTTTTTCGGTGTAGTTGAGATGTCAATTGATACCATAATCCTCTCGTTTTGCCAAGATGCTGAGGAACACCAGGGCAATGCTCAGTACGCTCCGCCCCTTCTCATTGAGACTCTTAACGACCAAAACGAGACCCAAAGACTCACACAATGATACAAATACCGGTGTTTAGCTGTCTCATTTGTCGTGCTCTAAATTTTGAAGAACGAAGCCTGTCGTGATCGAGCTATCGTTTGTAATGGTTTTGGGTAGGTCAAAGCTATTTTGTTATGTATATATATTTTCATTTCTAGCAAATTTGGTTATGGCCTAGGAGCTAGGGCAAAATCCTGCTTAAGCAGGTGATATTTAATGGTAAATCACTATATTGTAATCCTGAAAAGAGAACTTTTGTGATCTAACATTGTAACAGATGACCATTAAGTCAAAGTTTGTTTCTTTTTTGGAATTCAAGCAACTTTTTATTTTCTTTTTTCTTTTTCTTCGATACATGGTAGGCTGAGTGGAAGAGAGGGTTAAAGTACGGGCAAGAAACTGATACATACTTCAACTTAGACGTTACATTTATGTCCGGACAGGTCGTTAGAAATAGAATCCCTTATCCAACTCATTTATATCAGGGTTTTGAAAAAGGACGGATCGAAAATCGATAAAATTGATATGGAAAAAAAAAAGGTTTTGTAATCACAATGTTGATTCTAATTTCAAATTTTATAATTTTATTCAAAAAAAAAAGTTCTTAGGAAGCTTCTTAGTCTAAACATAAGTTCCTTCATTCAATACATGCACATGTTGTTTTAGCTGCTACTACTAATAAACTAAGAACCAGCTCAACTCCACCAATCATATCTTTTCATAGTACTTGTTGGAATTATTTGAAATTCCTTTCTAGTTAAGTAATCAAAGTAAGGAAATATTTTTTTATTTCACTGCTTATATTATAATTGACTGACTCATATCTAAAGTTAAAGCAGCTTATTGTAATGAATAAATTGATTTTTAACAAGATGTTCTTAGCAGTGTGTTTAATAGCAGCTGTTGAAATAACCTCATAAAATCAGATGGTAGAACTGTTACTTTAATCAGCTATCAATCATTTATGAAATACTCTAAATTCAATTTTTGAAGAGTTATATACCTTTTCTCTTAACAAAGAAATTTCTTCTAGCATGATAACCTTATTGCGGCAAAATTAAAATGAAATATTATAATTTAAAAGGTTGGGAATTGTTCAAATTGTGATATTATATTTTTAAAATGCACTAAAATTTGAGGTTAGAAGTTAATAAAGTTTTCTCTACCAAAATTTAATTCTTTGACATTTATTCTTTATTTTGTCTTAATAGGAGTTTAATTCATCTATGTAGTATTGATGTGGTATTGAGTTTTAATATAATCTAATTTAAATTTTTTTAATTACAAGATAGTACGAATAAAAGAGACAACTATAAGTAAGAAACAAAATCAAAACCTTACTCGAAAAAAATAATATTGACTTCAACCAAAACAAAATACGATTCTCGATTTCAATTATTAGGCACACAAAGCTTCCAACTTAATAATTCAATTATTAGGAAAAGATAAATCTAAAAATTATCTTTATCAAATATTGTTAATGTTAATGGTGACTCGAGTGCACCAAAAAAAATATATTCTATGTATTAGTGTGTGCATAGATATGGAATCCTATGGATGGTTTAAATGGGTGATTAAATGTGTAGTTAAGTTGGTGGATTAATTTGTGTGTTAATGATGGTGTTTAAGTTGGTGATCAATGCATGGTGTAAATGGTGTGTCGATGAAGGTACTTAAACATGCATATTATGATGGTAATTATAGCATAATGAATGATAGGTAATGAGAAGACTAAAAGATGAAGATTCTTGTACGAGACATCCAAGTAATGAATCTTTGCCTTAATTGAGCATTGGATTTAGTTGTTGACTGTTGGTGTTCTTTGGAGCTATTTATTATGGAGTTAATCCCTCATTCCCTTGTATTAAGTATACAATAATCATTAATGTAAATTGTAATCACCTCTATTAATAGAGGTCTCATATGCCATTGTAACATATCCACAAAAATACCCTAAACCCCAAAACACATAAGCCTATTATCTCTTCTGATCTTCTATATTGTAAATCTCCATATTTTGAGAGTTCTTTGACCTCCTTCGATAATGTAAGAGATATACACACCAGAGGACAAAGTCTAAATTGGCCGAACCTCGTTAAATCTTTGCGTAGTTTTATTTCATTCATAGGTGGTAATGTTTTTGTCACAAAGACCTTCATACATGCGATCTTGGTGATATTAGGAAATTAAAAACGTTTTGTTGATCTTAATATAGCATCGTTTTCCAATTTTATTATTTTAAAGTGCTTATTTATTTATTTAATACTCCCCCAAAATCAGTTTAGATGTCCCAGTTTGCTTATTTGGCAAAATCATACCAATTGTCTCATTTTCTTATTTGTCTATCATTTTTTTTTACCTAAATACCCCCACTTTTCTAATTCCCAATACCCAACTACCACCTTTACAATTAATTTAATCAATTAAAATACCCAACAACCACCTTTATAATAGATCCCACTCAACCCTTAAATCCATGAAATCTCAGATAAAACATCTAAACTGATTCGGAGGGAGTATAAAACAAATCAAAGTTAGTTTTCAAATAATAATTTTTATTATATGATTGGGTGAAAGAAAAGAAAAATAATAAATAAATTAAGCATAGTGGAGACTTTGTCAGTTGTCACCAACTTTCTCTACTCTCTTATTTCAAATAATAGAAGCTTCCTTCTTCCACCATTTCATTCCCAAGAAAAAGTCGAATTCCCGGCACAATTTCCTCAATTTCCCCTCTTGATCCCATAATTTTCCCCTTTTTCCTCCTCCAGATTCTATAATTTCAATCGATTCGTTCCGATTTCTCAATTATTTCCATAAGAAATCGCGATATTAGGGTTTGGGTAATTGATTTGATTACTTCTCATGTTTAATTCCCCTGCAAATTTCACATCAATAACTCCATTTCTCTACTCAATTTCACAAATTTTTCTCCCTTCTGATGTTTTCTTAATACTCTACTTCAATTGCTCTCGTTTTCGCCAAAAAATTTGAACCCTAAATTTCCCATTTCAAAATCAACCTTTTTTTCAATTAATTAACCCTATTTTTTTGATTTGTGATAACAATGGCGGCATCAATTGAGGAGTTGCCTTCACATATAGTGTTGGAAATATTGACTTCAGGAAGATTAAATGCTGTTGATCTTGTGTGTTTAGAATTAGCGTCTTCCATTTTTGGAGGGAATCAAGGGTTATATCCTTTCAAGTTTCGTTCTTTGGTTGATTTAGCTGCGTTTCAGCTATGTGTATCGCATCCGGTTTTCGATCCTATGAGCTTTGATGCTCGTAAGGAGTTGTTTGATCGTTGCAATGGAAATTGGAAGAGGGTTTTGAGGTTCTTGCATTCTGTTGAACAAGCTTCTCACACTGTTGAGACGTCATCCGGCAATGTATTACTTTCTTCTTGTTTGTATATTTTTTTATGATCAGAGCTTTAGTTGGTAATTGAAGCTGTGTGATAAGTAATTAATATATTCCGATTATATTAGTATTGATACATTAATCATTTCAGCTCTTTGTTACCTTATTTGCTAATCTCCTTGCCAATTGTGAATTGAAACTTATGATTTTTTTGCTACTTTGACTAATATGTATATAACATATCTTGAGAACTTGTGGCTCCAAACATTTACTTTAACCTTTAGGTTGTGTTTGTTTCTTGACATGGTATCAAAATTAATCTGACAGAAAGTACTGCGCTTGAGTTATATCAACCCTTAGCATGTGTGTGAGTAACTTTTTTGTTGCATCCACACTTAGCCTAAGAGCTCTCGTGTGAGGGGATGTCATATAGTATCTAACATTTCTTGACTGGTTAACCACCTCTTGTTGGTTGAGCTGGTCCTATGATCATGACGTTATTAATGGTGAATTCCTAATTCGTAAAGCAGATTCATATGATTATTTACTGACTAATTTAACTTTGTAATACTAACATTGGGCTCAGCTGCTGCCTGCTAGTTTACTCGTTTGTTTGGCTTTGTATTATGGTGATTGGTTATTCATACCTTGTTTTATTGGTTTATTTTGTTGATTTTATAATACCATCTATATCAAGTTTGCGATTGCTCCTATTTAGTTGTTTTGTAAGATTACCTTATATCTAGGTAAATTTGTTTGAACATGTTGCTAGGTTGATTTCCATAACAGAAGATTTCAGCATGTTACTGCTGCATTTTGACTCATTTTTATGGTTTTTTGGTTGGATTGTTTGTTTTGCTTTTGTTAATTTCGTGGAATATCATGAATGCTTAAAGATACTAGCTCTACACTTTGAAAAGATTGTAAGAGTATGGGTATTAGCTATTGGAATCAAAGGCTGTTGTCTTTTTTTGGTTGAATATTTCCCTGCTTCTTTTTGTCGTGGATTCTTCTTTTACTGATCTGTAGTATTTTTGTTAACATGGTCTCTATAGTTCTATTTTTTTATTGACGAGTGATTTTGTTGTTGCATATGTTGTTAAATTTATCAGCAGATGCAGATAAAAGCGGGAAGGTATCATACTTTGCTTGTCAGCAATTCTTCTGTTTACTCTTGTGGTTCCAGCTTGTGTGGTGTTCTTGGTCAGGGTTCAGAAACGACACAGTGTGTATCATTTAGTCGGATCAGTTTTCCTTCTTCTTCGCCTGTTGTTCAAGTTTCAGCTTCCCACAATCATGCTGCTTTTGTTACGCAAGCGGGAGAGGTTTGTGACATTTGATCTCTTTCAAAGAATAAGGAAGTCATGGCATTTACCTATATTAGTTTTGTACTTGATATTAACCAAGGACGACCTTTTAGTTTAAGTTTCTATTCGTTAGAACTTAGATAAAACTATATGGACTATTTTTTAAATTTTGGTAGGATTGTCTAGTAATTGATGATTCATGATTGAATGACTTTTAAGACTTAAATATCTTTTCTGCTTGATTAATAATTATTTTGATGTATGATATCCCTTGTTTTTCAAATCAAAGGCAAGAGGGGGAGAATTGGGGGTACTGCTATAAATTTTCTTTTGTCACTGTTACAATGAAAAAGAGTGCATTTGAGCTGCATTTTCATATGCCGCTGGTGAGTTCTGGGACTTTTCTGAAGCGATGGCAGTCTATGAGCTTGAGCCACTTCGTTATATTCTCTAACACAACTTAAATGAAACATTATTAAAAGTCAACTAAAGTAACAATGTCTATCTATCAGTATTTAGCATACAGCGATCTCTTGGCTTCCTTTCGCAAGCCTTCAATCAAAATTTTGGCATCTTCCTCATTCTTCATTATATTCCATCCCTTTCCCTTTGCTATATCAAGAGCTCCTGTCGCCGTTTGTTTTCGGCTTTTTCAGGACCACCATGCTCCATCTTGGATGGGAACTTGCTATTAATAGATTCCCCTTGCAGTCTCTAGCGACAGCTCTTAAGCCCATTCCCCTTTTACATGAAACTATTCGGATATATGAATTTTAGAACTATCTTTTTGCTTTTAGCTTTATAGAATTGTAGAACTTGCTATTAATACTATTCTCCAGTTCATTTACCAAATTTGTTGCTTTAATTTATTGCTCTTAGGTTTTCACTTGTGGGGACAATTCATCATTTTGTTGTGGGCATAAGGACACTGGTCGTCCCATTTTTCGGCCTCGATCTGTTGAAGCACTGAAAGGCATTCCATGTAATCAAGTAAGGATTGTTTTCGCGTTTTTTGTTATCATAAGAGCTGCTCTCTTTGTCCCATTGATTTGTATTTTGTGAGTAAATGTGTAAATATTTATTTGCATTTTGGATTACGACAATTGACAAGTGCGCTGAAGAAATAAGTGCTCGAGATTAAAAGAGAAATTGAATTTGTGGATTAGGGAATTGTGGGGCCATCATCTAGAGTTAGTAGGATAATCCAAAATGGAAATTGGGTCAAATCAAATGGGACAAAGGGACTAATACTCATTATTTATGTTCTTATGTATGACTTTTTTTGTCTCTCTTTGTCTTGAATTATCAATTGCCCCCTTTTATTGAGTATTCTGCTTTGAATTGTTTTGAAAAATGTTATATTCCTTGGACCTTTTACTTCACCTTGAGTATTTGTCCTTCACACTCACACATGGATAACACACTTGAACACTTTTGTAGTTCAACTTTAATGTGGTAAAATTTTAGGGTTTTTCCACAAAACAGTCAAGTGTGACACTTTGACACATATATGTGTTCGTCATGGTTATACCTTGTAACATATATGTTCTTACCTTATTGCATATTTCCAGGCTTTTGTTGATTACCCGAAGGTTTGTAAACTTAATTGTATTAGTGTAAATGACTTCTATGGTTTGTTTTTGAGTTTTTTGTTTTCCTGAATCATCCGCCCCACTCAAACCTACCTAAGCGGAAGCCCCTTAGCAATGGGGTGATGAATTGTAGTACTCCATAGGTTGTGTCTAGTAAGAAAGAAATGACTAAAAAGAAATGAAGTTGGAAACATTCAACTAGAATTTCAGGAATGAAGGTTTCAAAACGCGCTCTGTTGGGAAGCTTCGGCTTCCGGTAACTATGGTCGTGTCGTGACAGGTTAAAGGCTTCACATGAAACAAAGAACCTAGTACGATGGTTGCACAATTTTCTTTCATATTTACGTCTTCAACAAGTGTAACATTTCTCGATGCTAGTTTTGAAATTCAATTTTGTTTCATGCATTTTAAAGATGTAAATAGAACTGAAATAGGAAATATGTTTGAAGCATTTTTGTCTTAGAGGAAGAATGCTTCATAGTAGTAAAGGACGAGTTGGCCCAATAGAATCTGGATTGCATGTTGCGTACATCCGTGATCTGACCACCGAAACTGTGCTGACCTTGGGATAATGATTGTATATGGAATATGGATGGAATAGTTCTAAAATTTTGACTCTTTTGTTGTCTTAATAAGGCACCTGTTCTTGTATATCTTGAAGTTTTCATTCTAACGAGCCTTGATGATTGATGAATAAGACATGTTTTGTACTTTTAAAGTGGTTTATGCGCTTAATTGCTTAACAGATTTTAATAGTCACTTTTTAGTACTGATCTAAAACTTAGAGGAAGGAAAAAAAACATCATGATTTGTCTGTGGGCAATCGGCCAATTTATTGTGTGGCATGAGGCTTCATTTCTACATTGTGCTTCTGTTTGGCTTGCAAAATGTGTTCTGATAATTTTTTTGTTCTCTTGTCCGTGATAATTCTAATTAAAACTTCGACTCGTGCAGGTTGCTGCTGGACTCAGTTTTACTATGTTCCTCACAAGAGAAGGCCATGTCTACACGTGTGGAACAAATGCACACGGACAGCTTGGTCATGGTGACACGATGGATAGACCTTCTCCAACGCTTGTGGAGCTTTTAGCTGGTGTTGGCTCTATAGTACAGATTTCAGCAGGCCCAAGTTACTCTTTAGCCGTGGCAAGTGATGGGACAGTCTTTTCATTTGGTTCAGGTACTAATTTCTGTCTTGGCCATGGTGATCAGCATAATGAACACCATCCACGGGCTATCTTGTCTTTTAGAAGAAAAGGTATCCATGTATTGCGCGTTTCAGCTGGCGATGAGCATGTTGTTGCCCTCGATTCTTCTGGCTATGTAAGTATATTAACACTAAATGATTCTTATGTTCTTTTTTTTTTTGTTTTTGAACTTTTGGACTTCAACATCACCTTTTCTGATCTTGTGTCTTTTAAAAATCATTTTCAAAAGGTGTATACTTGGGGCAAGGGCTATTGTGGTGCATTAGGCCATGAAGATGAGATTGATAAGACAAGTCCAGCGCTTGTCAGCAGCCTGAAGAATCATCTTGCCGTGCAGGTTAGTATCTTGCTGTCCTCCTTTCACCCGCAAAACATTTGGAAAGCTTCTGCTACAATTTATTCGTCCTCTTGTTATCCGCAGGTTTGTGCTAGTAAGAGGAAAACATTTGTTCTAGTTGACACGGGTTCTGTTTTTGCCTTTGGGTGGATGGGCTTTGGCAGCCTTGGGTTCACGGATAGGGGAGTATCTGATAAGATCACTAGGCCACGGATCCTTGATAGTTTGAGAGCTCACTATGTCTCTCAGATAAGCACAGGCCTTTATCACACGGTTGTCATCACCAGCAGGGGCCAGATTTTTGGTTTCGGGGATAATGAAAGAGCTCAACTTGGACACGATTCCTTGAGAGGGTGCCTTCAACCAACTGAAATATTTGTCGATGAGACGGTGGAGAGTGGTGTTTCTTCCCATGCAAATGCTTAACACGACGAAAGTGTTCTTTCCTTAGCCAGGGATGATTGAATTTTGTAAACTTCCGTCATGGTTTGCTAGATTCGGAACTGGAGTCGGGTTTGTGTAGAAATGTCTGTAGCTGTAAGTACATATCCCGCGTAAACCGTACAAACTTCTTCCCCAACTGAAGCTTTTCATTTTTTTCCTTAGTGTGCAGGATTTCAAACAAAGTTTAGATGGAGTAAATCTTATGGCTTCTCTTGTCCCTGTTGTATCTACTCCCTATAACCAGCTTGTTTCAAAACAGCTTATTTTTATTGATGAGTTGTTTTCACCAGTTAGTTTACCAAACATTAGCATTAACTGATTTGACCACTCGACTCTATTTGTATTAAGCTAAAATTGTTCGATAAGTCATTTTGTCAAACAATCCCATTATCTTCATTATTTGCCTCGTATTGGTTTTTGACTTTTTGTAGCTCTTCAATATTCACAAATGGATACAACATTGATTTTTAGTTGTATGAAATTAGAGATTTAAGGGGTTAAAATAGTGTATTCGATCATGTGAAAATAAAGAGTATAACAACTAATTTCAATTGAGTGTAACTAGTAATTTTCATGTCTATGTAACAATCTAGACAATCTAATTTTTATTTTATTTTATTTTATTTTGACTGGAGTTTAATCATACTCGATTTTGATTCATTTGGCTAAATTTGATCAACTTTATACTTCTACTACATATAAGGGGTGTTTTATAAGATAATTTATAATTTATTTTGCCACAAATAAAGGTTTGGATAGTCAAATAGCGTTTGATAAGTTATTTTAATAGTCAGTCACTTCAATCAACTATTAACTTTCGGTTGTTTAACAAACACCCCACTATTTGTATTATAAAAAATGGAAAAATTACTAGGAATAGTACAATTTTTTGCTTATTTCCTAACAATAATATCAACTTTTGATTAACCATGAATAATACCAACTTATAAGGGAGTTTCCCTAGTATATACCTTACATGTTAAAAATCAAACTACAAGTGACTATATAACGGAAAAATTTAGTAAATTAGTTAATAAACTAAAATCGGTATTGTTCTATAAAAAAAAACCCTTAATGTTGGTATCATTTATGGTTAATCTAAAGTTCATATTATAATAGAGAAATTAACAAATATTGTATTATTCACGGTATTTTTTAAAAAAAAATTGAACAGATTTGATTTATGAATGAACACAAGCACAATAAATAGAATAGCCCACAGCAAAGGATGAGTGAATAGTGACCGTCCATACTACCTGCAAAGTGGATAACTGATAAGTTAGCTGACCATTCATTGATGTTGGCTGCACCTATCATAAATTTACTCACTCACTTGTACCTAAATGTCCTTTACATCAACAAAACAACCAAAACTATCTTTAATGATTCAACACTTTTGGTTGTACCAAAAACCTCAAACAACATTTCCAACTTATTAGTCCTACAAAATCTGGCGTTCGTGGCTTAATGGATAGAGCATCTGTATGTGGAGTTGAAGGTTTGGGGTTCGAATTCTACTGGGCGCAGGTATCGGTTGGGCGCAGGTATCGGTTGAGGGGTTTCTTGTTTGCGCGCATCTCTTTATACTTCCTCCTTGGGGGAATAAGTATGATTTTCCGCATCTTTCAGGAAAAAGAAAAACCCCTCACTCGGACCCTGCCTTGTATAGGATACAGAGAATGTCCTAAAGACGTTTGAAAATTGATCGTTAAATGTTGGTTCGTTTAGTTTATTGTTAGTTGTCAATAAGTCAATTGTATAACTTAGTTGTTATTCCTGATTATGTCTATAAGATGTTTGATTAATATTAGTCGTTGGCTAAAAAACTAAATGTAAATAGAAAACCTCTACTGATCAACATTTTGATTTTGATTTGAAAGTCAACGTTTGACTTATAAGTTTATTATCAAACCAGAAAATAAAAAGTCAATAATTAGGGAAGAAGAACTACTCCATTACTAATTTATTTGTCAAACACTCAAAAACGTGATAAAAAAAAAAAGCTTAATATGGGCCTACAAATTAAAAAAGGAGATAAATAGAATTAAAATCTATATAAGAAATATTTCACAACATTAAACTCTGCATAAAAAAATAAAAAAAAAGCTTGTCTACTCCGCTAAAATTCTAACTCTTCTTGATGCTACTAAGGCCTATTCTAAACATGGGTATCAAAACCAACTAGACTTGCCCTTAATGTGTAAATTACTACTCTTGTTGTGTTAGAGACATAATACTAAGCATCCCATTCTTCGAGCATCGATACCAAATGTTCTCGAAAAACATGTAGCATATCTCGAAATGTGACTATTCCGACAGGGCTACAATCATCGTCCATAACCCAAACATAATTAACCCTATGTGCAATAGCTTGGATCATAACAGCGACCAACGAGCTCTTAGGATGACAAACTGTTGCCTCTGCCTTCCTTACCATTCTAGCCGAGTAGCTCCATGACCTATTATATCGTGCAAGCCTTGAGGGAGAAGATGAGGAGGACAAGGACTCATCGTCTGATGAGGAGGATGTTGAAGAAGAATACGATGAGTAGTCGTCACCTAACATATCTAGGAATCCTTCTAGTTTTTTCTCCTTTAAACTTGCTTTCATAGCTCGTACAATGTCCTCAGGAGGCCCACCCCAATCAATATACGACATAAGGTCACCCGAGGACAGTGTCATAAGTGCGGCTGCTATAGTTTCATCACATGCACATAGTGCAAACGGAGATATTTCCCCAACAAAAATGCCTTGCTCGTCCAATACCCCAACAGAGGTTTGCTCGACTAACGACCGAGCAATGGCCTCAAGCGCGTCCACTGCTGGGGCGTGGTATTCCACAGTTAGAATTTTGCTTTGGATGATCCCAAGCTCCTCGACAGTGAGGCTTGGGATCGGGGTGAACAACCCGATTCGACTAAGGATGAATCGGATCACGTCTTCTTGTGTCAACCAACAGAACTCACGTCCGTTATGGGTCGTAGGACCCTTGGTCTTTTGATGTTTTCTTCTAGAACATGTGCTAGATGTGGTTTGTATGGGCACCACTAGGTTTTGTGCACCATCCAGGATCAGATCAATTGCTTCTAGTAAGCTGAAAATTAAACACAAACACAAATTAGGAAACAATAAGAAATGGGCATATTTGATCATAATAATAAAAAAAATTGGTAAAAAAATATTTCTTTCCATGAAATTTGTGATGATTTGTCACATTGATGCTAAATCAATATTTTTCTAGGATTTTGTCCAAGTATTATTTTGTTTAGATTTTTCACCAATTTCTTACGGCGATTATGATCATAAAAATATAAGAGATTATGATCACAATTTAACTTATCATCTCATCCATCAAAAATATCGGCGAAGCCAAAGGCTCATAAAAGGGCTGACAGGGGTCAACCTTGCGGCCCACCGCCAACGTACCCTGACACTCTTGTTTAGATGCAGCTTTTTAATAATAATTTTACCGTATAATATTTCTAACGTTTTTTATTTAATTTGTTGGATTCGTCATTACATTAACGCATTTATCGCTGCATCTCATTCATATACTCGTCTCATCAACTTATTTTTGTTCTTTTTTCTTTGCTAATTTTAAATAATCTAATATATAGTGAAAATACAAAATGTAGCAAACATAGTAAACATAACGTATATAAGTACAATTGGAGAATTAGAGTACCACTTTCATAACAAATTAACAACAACAAGATCCGAAAAAATCTCTTGCATATGAACTATATCTACTTCACCTAACACTTTGCTATTTTCGCATAGTCTTGCCAACATATGTAAATAAGTTCAAAAAAAGTGAGAAGGAATCAAACCTTAATATAAATCCAAAACATACTACTTATCAACTTATATAGTTGTATTTGGTCCAATTTTCGACTTGCTAATTCGATCTGAATCTAATTTATAATACGTGGGTTTTGATTAGAGGTGTTTAATGGGTCGGATCCGGTAACAATTTAATTAAATTTAAATGTGTTCATTTCGAGTTAGGTTAATTAGGAAGTATGAGCTAAACTTGATTTTTCTTAATAAACATAAAATAAACAACTCATACACTAAAAGCTAAAATTAAAACTAAAAAAATAAAATGTAGTTAATATTGAAGATCTTAAAAAGAAAACTCTAAACAAGATAAATGAATTGAAAGCACGTTAACTTAATCCGTCCCATTAAATTTGCATCATTTTTCATTTTGGTCCGTCCCACTTAATTTGCATTATTTCTATTTTTAGATAATGGTCCACCACTTACTTTTAATCTCATCCACACGTTTTAATTCTCTTTTAATTTCATTTACACAATTCATTCTCTTTATTCATTTATTACCACTGACTTAAAAATACACCAAGTTCTCTTTAATGCAATTTAAAAAGGACGGAGGATGCTACAAAATTATAAAATGGACTAGATGTAACTACAAGAAAGCGATATCACAATAAGGACCACAAGTACACAAAGTAGGTAGTAGAGGATTGCAATGGATATGTATGAATACTTGAGCACACTATCAATTTGCTCTACCCTCTAAAATACCTACACTTTTCCCACAACTACTTCACCTAATCGTTTTGGCAACTCTATATATATATTGTCCTATTTCGAATTTGCGACTTATAAAATTTAATGACATTAATTTCATCATAACTTTTTAAATTCGGAAATAGACTAAAGAATCTATTTCTACGAGCAAAGAAAGAGTGTCGAGAATCGGACCATTATCATGAATAGCATGGGAGGTTAGCATGTAAGTTCAAGCATGTCTACTGGACTGGAGGTTAAGTGTTTAAAGATACAAAATTGCTAAAAAATATCATAATTTTTGAAATTATACAATGTCTTTAAAATATTTTCAATTTTTACTCCGTCTTTCATAAATAGCAAAGCTTCTAACTATTGTAATCAATCAAGCGAAGAATTAAAATACTTACGCTATGCCCATGCGTTCCATGCTTAAAAACTTACTATTGATAAATGTCAAATTGTTCTTTTCACCCATTTAAAATTGAATTTTTTTTTTTTGAGATATTTAAAATTGAATCTAAATATGATAATGCTCTTTTTTTACTCATTTTACATTATTTAAAAGAAATTTTCTATTACATTTTAATTTGAAATAATGGAGATTTACCAATAGTAGGAGTAATACTTAAATTAATAGCTAGTCATATTAAACTCCTAATATAATGAGCATTAAATTGAGCAGAAACTGGCGCTTAGTTTTGACCAATTGTTGACTGTTGTAATACATGCATGAATCATGATGAGATTTACGCACATAATCTCTTACACGCTTAATTTGTATTTTATTATTAATTTATAAGTTAAAACATAGTTAAGTGAGATCTTATTTGATTTGTCTCAATGAAAAAATTATTTATATCAACTTTACATAATTTTCAATTACATACAATTAGAGATATTAAGGATTCAATATATGCATTGGATCGAGTTTATAAGTAAAAATATGACATTAATTAGTAATAAATTGGAGGGTACATTTTATTCCCCCTATAGAATTATTTTATTTTTTTTTGAGATAAGCCTTATAAAATTAATAGATCTAAAGTTAAACAAATAACTTACAATGCAATGTTATTACTAACAACGCCTTAATCCCAATAAAAAAAGGAAAATATAATATTAAAAATCCCACATTTTGTTCCTGATCTTTTAAAAATCTCACATTTCGATTATTCCTAAAAATTCGACCTTTACACTGCGTTTTCTTTTAAAATACGGAACTAATTAAGTCACAAGGGCGGAGCAAAAGTTGAAAAAAATTTTAAAGGCCCTGTGCAATTTCGAAAATTATAATATATTTTTATCAAATTTGTAGCTTTAGACACTAAATACATAGTACTCCGTATTACGTAAGTTAATACTGAGGCCCCCAAATTTTTTAGGACCCTGTGCGGTAGAACATGCTCAGAACCTCCCCTGTTAAGTCACTTACAACAATAAATAAATTAAGAACCAAAAAGTATAAATTAAACCCAAAATTCTAAATCAAATACAAAAAAAACATACCCAGTAGAAGGATCCACATGCTTGATGAAATGTGAAGGATGAGTAAAAATGGCAGAAACAGGGGAAAACAGAGCAGAAGAAGGAGATTTCAAATTATCTTCCCTACAAAGAAAACAAATTATATCTACCATACAAATCTTCCCAACACATTTACACAATGACCCAATTTCATGATCATCATGATTTGATTTTCTGTTTTCATTAGTATGATCACAAGACCAAACAGTAATGAAGTTTTCTTGTGAAGCTTTAATGGCGGAAAGGGCATCAGCTACTGTTGCAGAGGAAAATGAAAGTGATTTTAATGGTGGTTTTCCCAAGCAAAGGTCTGATATAACATGGTTTAGTAAGCTGATTGCCATACAATGTGCTGAAATTTTAGGTGGAAGAAGAATTGAGAAGAAATGGTATGGAAATGGTGATAATTGATAAGAACCCAGAAAAGGGTGTGTGTTTATATAGTTGAGATTTTGAGATGAATTGTGTTGTTACAAATCAAGGGTTTAGGACATGTGGTTAGGTATAGTACTATGGGACATTTTATTTAAGGTGGTGATATGTGGAACGTGATAATTCGTCACATAATTATTTTTTGGGTTTGCTTGTGCAGACTAGGATTGTCGATTAGTAAAGGCTGAGAAGGTTCTGAGCATGTTCAGTATGTTCCACCGTATAGGGCTCCAAAAAAATTGGGGGCCTCAATATTAACTTACCTAATACGAAGTACTATCTAGAGATACAAAATTGATAAAAGCATATTATAATTTTCAAAATTACACAGGATCTTCAATAATTTTTTCAACTTTTGCTCCACCCCTGAGTAAGGGCAAAGCGGGCTACCGTCTAGGGCCCAAAATTTTTATGTATTTAAGTGATAATAATTTGAATTAAATTTATATATAGTATAACTTATATTTTTTGCTAAGTAATATGAGTTCTTAGTTTTTTTTATATATAAATTATTTTAAATATTAACAATAAAAACAAAAAGTGTATTATATACGTTACGCTCTGGGACCCAAAAATGAATGGGACGGCCCTGGTGCAGACACATTCACAGATTACCCGTGGGGTGACTAGCATACAATACATGATGGATTTCATTCTTTTCCAAAACCATATGGTATTAGCAGGATTATTTACCTAGCATTATATGCAAGTCCACAATTCAATATTTAACAATGTATGATCTTTCTCACATGTTAAGGATTTCCAACAGTTTTGACCTATATAATTTGCCAATTTCTCAAATTGACCATTTTAAAATTATATTTGATCACCTTAACGCACTAAATCTACAGATCAAAACTTTCTCATTTAATGATGTGAAAGAAAAAAATTTAAAACATTATTAGTACTTTTGTTTGGTTTTAATGGGTCATATTTGTTTGAGTTAGATGTAAAGGGAAGGAAAATGGAGAATGACTTAGTAGTTTAGACTTGAAGGATATGAGAGTTAGATAGCTACTAACCTTACTGTTAGCTCTAATGTATTTTATAATTTTGATTAGATGTCCTATTTGTTTATTTTAGTAATATTTACTAATTATTTTAGTTTGTATTTTTTTTATTTTCTCCTTTATTTCTTTAATATTCTTCATATTTAGTATGTGGAAAGAAATAAAAAGACTAATAATAAAGAACAAAAGTTCATTTGGAAAAAGTGACAATTATTTTAAAAATAAGAGTGTTATAATGACAAAAAGGTATAATTAATATGAAATAATCAAGTGAAATTGTGAGATCAAAACATTAATATGTAATGCCTTTTAGTAAAATATGATAGGCAATTAGGATTATTTTTACAAAAGTAATATCTCAAAATAAAAAGATTATTAATAGAGCTTTATCACTTTTATTTTTTATAAACTCTTCTTTTATTTCTTACTATATTTAATTTCTTAATATTTATATCATTTAACAATAGAGCTAACCGACTCAGACCAAGTTATATGTAGTAATATGATAGCCAGGGTCAGCCCTAATTTTATGGGTTCTGGGCGAAAAATAAATTATGGACGATCCTAATTATAAAATATATATTTATAATTACAAAATTTAATATAAAAAAATTACATGCCAATAATAGAGCTCGATGTTATCCGTTTTTTGTTTGATTATCATACATTTATAATTCAATAATTAGCAAATAAGGTCGCAATTATCATTAATAACACTTTAGCTTGTTGGTTAAATGCACAATTTATCACGTAAGGTCTGAAGTTCGATATATATAAAAACAAAATTTATTTACTATTTTCGTGGGCCATAGCCGCAAGCCCTTCTCGCCCTTACGAAGTATATTTTATTATTCTAATTAATCTACAAATCTACACTTAAATTATGTATCACAAAATGATAAGTTATTGAGTATTGATCTGCTGACTGCTTCTATTAGTCCAACTTACGATATACCATGTGAGCGATACATCAGATATCACATGTATATTTTTTTAAACCAACATTGTAACACTATTTTAAATGTTGACATGTGACATATCACATTAAAATAGCTTGAGAATTAGAAAAAATAAAAAAAAAAAACAAACATATTTATAGATTTAAATCTAGATTATGTTAATTAAATATTTGTGTAGTTTATACTCCTTTCGTTTACTAATTAATGTTATTTCTGTTTAAAATATTTTATTTTTGAAAGAAAAGTTTAATTTGATTAAGATGATAAAATATATCCACGTGAGATCTTGTTAGATTCGTCTTAATTTATATTTTTTATTATATATTTTTTATAATTTTTTATGATGCGTATTTTAGAGCAAAGACATTAATCATTATTGTTTTCTAGTGTAACACTCTTTTTTTGAATCATTCCATATATATATATATAAATTAAATCATAATCTTATTTGATTCGTTATAATGCAATTTATTAATATTAACTTTTATAATTTATAATTAATAAGATGCATTAGGATATAACGATTAATATATTTGAAAATGTGCACAAACCAAGTGAGACAAAGATAGTGAAGTCAGCATGTAATACCTCGTCATTTTATGACGTCATTATTCTAGTATTATAATAGTTTTGAAGATTTTAGAATTTAATTAAATTATTTTCGAATTAGTTTTAATAGATTCGTGTCCCACGCGAATATTTGACATTAACATTTGTATTGAAAATTTGAGTTGTGATTATTAAAATAAAAAAATTCGGATTAAATTATTTTTTTTTATTAAAATTGCGAGCACATGAAAGTGGCTTGTCTTAGTAAGACGGCTTTGTTAGAACTTAGAAGATTCACCTTAATAAAGAGATCCCTGTACCGAGGCAAAAATTACAATTCCGTTGCCGGGAATCGAACCCGGGTCTCCTGGGTGAAAGCCAGACATCCTAACCGCTGGACGACAACGGAAGTTGATATTTACTAATACTAAATGTTTTATTTATCTAGTTTCTGATTTAATACGCAGATATATGTTTAACCTTTTACATCGCATTCATTTTTCGCTCCACGTAATTTTACTATTTTGAAAAAAATAATGCTTGGAATTTTAAGCCTCTTGGTTCTCATTGTTTGCATTTGCAATTTACCAACTAAATAAATTTTATAAATATGACAAATACAAATGTTACGTGTACATTATGTTATTTATCTGAGCGCTCTCCTATAAATAAGATATAAGGTTTTTATTTTCTTTATGACCTTCCACGCTATATATACCTTAAGTTGATTATTCCACTAAAACTATGAATCAATTATCAAGTGTTTAATAAATTAAAATTCAAAAATAAATTATGAAGTGTTGAGTCTCATCATTAATTTATATTTTTAATAACAATAAGTATGTCTTTTCACTCAAATTTAACTCATTATTACAAAAATATCAACTCAATTAGACAATTATAAATTTATAATCCTCCCTTCTATTTTCGTTTTTATTTTTGTTGCTATATTTGCAAGGGCACAAAAATTAAAAAAGGTAGGCACAACATATAAACTCTAATTATACAGTTATACTCTTAATTTTAATTCTTAATTGAAGAGGGCAAAATTTAGTGAGGTGTAAAGTAGGACAAAAACGGAGATAAAATAAATATTTATATGATTGGTTTATTACTAAAAATAAAAATAAAGCAAATAATATAAAATCATCAAAAACAAAAAAATATAAAAAGTACTTCCTTCATTCCATAATACTTGCTACATTTCATTTTTTTACGCAATCTAATGCACAATTTTGATCATTAATATCTTAAACTAAACTTATCTAAAAATTATAAAAATTTAATATTATATAAGTATGCGATTAGACGATTCAAACAAAATCCCACTTGACTATATTTTTACTTACACATTATTCGCAATATATAAAATAAGCTTGAACGATGAATAGTGCACAAAAACGAAATGTAGCTAGTATTTTGGAACGGAGGAAGTATATTATGAAACGGAGAAAACACTAAAATGTAAAAATAATAAAAAAATGATGGGTCCACAAGACAAAAAATGAGTGGGCTTCACATGAAGATATAGGAAGAAGACAAAAGGTTGTTGCTGCAACGTCGTTTAGCAGGTAATTGATTCTAATTGAGCTGTCATGCAATGAGTCCGTAATTTCTCACTCGCTCAGTTTTAACGGCGAAAATTCAAATGAGACATTTAAAATGATTCGAATGGAATATTTTTTTACAGTTATTATCTCATTTGATTTTGATTGATACTAATCACTGATCATTTTTAATATACTGTATTTTATTCTTAATCTATAAGTTAAAACATCTTGAATCTTATTCAATTGGTTTTTATCATGTAAATATTATTAAAAATAACATTTTATAATTTTTAATTAAATAGTATAAATACAATTTGAGATATTTATAATTAAATAGGTAAATTAGCAAATGTGCAAAACCCATAAAAGATAATAATAATAATAATAATAATAATAATAATAATAATAATAATAATAATAATAATAATAATAATAATAATAATGAATAAGAGAGGATATTTATTAGGGAAAATTACTTTAAAAGCTCCCAACTATTCGCGGTTTAAATATAAAACTCCCAACTATCGATTATTATTCAAAACTCCCAACTTTAGACCCATTTTAAATTTAAAGCACCGATACAATTTTATAACCTGTTTAACCGGTTACCATGTTGTTAAAATGGGAGGATACTTGAAGGGTCATTTAAGGTTGAAAGGGTGAGGTGATTAATAAATACAATTTGGTCTCACTGCTTCTCAACTATAACCAATTTATCAAGTTATAAGCCATCTTGGACTTTAAAAATAAAATGGACCTAAAGTTGGGAGTTTTAAATAATAATCAATTGTTGGGAGTTTTATATTTAAATCGCGAATAGTTGGGAGTTCTAAATGTAATTTTCCCTATTTTTTATAAGGAGTGATGCAAATAAGTGGTAATATTTGTTTACTATTAAAAGGAACTAAAATATATGGACTACAATCAAGAAAAATTGTAATAAAATCATGCAAGACGACTTTTAAAAAATGTAACAATATTTATAAGGCAAAAGAGTACACATGGCAGAAAAACAAAACGAGAAGAGATAATAGAGGAGAGAAGAAAAAGTAGATCTTGATTAATGATTTGTGAATGGTACGGTATGTGATCACTTTATTTCTCACTTGCTTATCTATATCATTTGATAAATTCATTATTTTGAGGGTTAGAGATCGTCTTTTGTAAAGACGACTCTCAAAAGTTCAGTCTAAATCTATATTTAGAGTTGTAACAATATATATTTAGAATTAGACTGTGTTTTTGAAAGTCGTCTTTATAAGAGACGATCTCAAGTAAGAATTTGTGATAGTAAATAATCTCTATTATTGATTATTTTTAAACAATTCAACCTTTGTATATATATTATTCGTTGACTGTACCCATTTTCACATTTTAATTGACTATTGTAGGCACTTACCACCCAAGAAGAGTAAAGTTAGAACAACAAAAAAATATAAGAAGGCAGAAAAAATAAGTGTAACGGCTAGTAGGTACCTACATTAGTTGGTTAAAATGTGAAAAAATAAGTGTAACGGCCTAATGATTTTGTTGATAATACCAGGCCATTAAAAAATATAATTAAAACTGCAAATGGTGATGAAATTAAAGTGGGAGGAGCTGGAGCTATTTGTTTTAATAATCGACTCACTTTAAAAAACTGCTTATATGTCCCCGATTTATCTCATAAATTGTTGTCTGTGAGTCACCTCACGAAGGAGCTTAACTGCACTGTTCTTATAAAACCCGGTTGTTGTATTGTGCAGGATGCTCAGACAGGACAAACTATTGGGCGCGGCACTGAACGAGGTGGACTTTACTACTTCGAGGAGGAGACTCAAAGAGGCAACGCAGTTCTTGTTCGTGGGTCTGATGAACAACAATTGTGGACTTGGCATCGTCGGCTTGGACATCCGTCGATCGGGTACTTAGAGAAACTTTTTCCTACATTAGTTAGAAATAAATCCGAGTTCAAATGTGAAACTTGTATTTTGGCGAAGAGTCGCAAACATTCTTATCATAGTAGTTTGAGTAAAACTGATATTCCTTTTATGCTTATTCACTCTGATGTTTGGGGTCCTGCGCCTAATGTTAGTATTCATGGATATTCCTACTATGTTGTTTTTATTGATGATTGCACTCGCATGAGTTGGATTTATTTCTTGAGACACAAATCTGAGGTGTATGAGGTTTTTGTTGATTTTTACAATATGATATGTACCCAATTCCAAGCCCAACCCAAAATTCTCCGCTCTGACAATGGTAGAGAGTTTGTCAACCAAAACATGAAAACTTTCTTTACCCAAAAAGGACTTGTCCACCAAACCTCTTGTCCAGACACTCCTCAGCAAAATGGAGTTGCTGAAAGAAAAAACCGTACCCTACTTGAGATGACCCGTGCTATCATGCTTGAATCCCGTGTTCCCACTTATCTTTGGCCTGAAGCTATTGCAACCGCTAACTACCTCACCAACCGTCTTCCCACAAAAAGCCTAGCCTACAAAACACCCATCGACACCTTCCAAACCTTTCACCCATTACCTTTTTCCCACACTTTACCACCCCGCATCTTTGGCTGTAGTGTCTTTATTCACCAACCCAAGCGTGTGCGCAGTAAACTAGAACCACGGGCTGATAAGTGTGTCTTTGTGGGATACGGTAGAAACCAAAAGGGGTATCGGTGCTATGATCCATCTACTCGGAAAATTCATACTACTATGGATTGTGACTTCATTGAGGGGGATTTCTTCTATCACCATCCTCGATGTCAGGGGGAGAGGGTGAATGACGATCTCGGATGGTTAGTTGGTTCAGTTCCTGTGTTTGAATCAGACCCAAAAGAGCAAGTAGGTACTGCCACTGAGTCATCTCCTCAAGTTGTTCAGCCACACTCCTCTTTGCCACTTCCAGTCCTATCTGATCATCAGGTGAGTAGGTTGGATAATTGCACTGATATTGTTGTTGATGATGATACTCCTATACTTGAGACTGTTGATACAGGTGAGAGCACAGAAACTGTGCCACAGGATGATATACCGGATGATAGAGAGATACCTTATGTTTTGCCTCCTCGGACCACTCGGGGTGTTCCACCGAGAAGGTACGACCCAGACTATGAGGCTAAACGATCGAGGTATCCTGTTGAGATGTCTAGTAAAGGGAATCTGTCGCAAAGTGCTCTTGCCTTTAATACCGCTTTGTATGGTACCAAACTCCCTGCTACAGTTGAAGAGGCTCTTGCGACAGATCACTGGCGAAGGGCCATGGAAGAAGAAATTAGTGCTCTGAAGAAGAATGGCACATGGGAGAAATGCAGATTGCCTGACAGAAAGAAGATAGTTGGTTGTAAATGGGTCTTCACAGTTAAATACAAAGCTGATGGGACAATCGAGAGATACAAAGCCCGTCTTGTTGCGAAAGGCTATACTCAGACTTATGGGGTTGACTATTCAGAGACCTTCTCTCCGGTTGCAAAGTTAGACACTATTCGGGTCCTGTTTAGTCTGGCTGCTAATCTAGACTGGCCTCTACACCAATTTGATGTGAAGAACGCGTTCCTTCATGGGGAACTACAGGAGGAAGTTTACATGGAAGCACCTCCAGGGTTCACATCTGAGTTCTTGGATCAAGAAGGTTGCAGACTGAGGAAAGCTCTTTATGGGTTGAAGCAGTCACCTAGAGCCTGGTTTGGGAGATTTACATCCGCTATGAGAAGATTTGGGTACAGGCAGAGTCACTCGGATCATACTTTGTTTCTGAAGAAACAGAGAGGGAAAATAACATGTTTGATTATATATGTTGATGACATGATAATTACAGGGGATGATAGAGTAGAGATTGAGAATCTCAAGCAGAGATTGTTCCAGGAGTTCGAGATGAAAGATCTGGGAAGGCTGAAATACTTCTTAGGGATTGAGGTTCTAAGATCAAACAGAGGAATCTTCATCTCACAAAGGAAGTATGTGTTGGACTTGCTAGCTGAGACAGGAATGATGGACTGTAAGCCCATCGAAACTCCGATGATGATGAATCATGGGTTACAGATTCTCGAAGGTGCAGAAATGGCAGATCGTATGCAATACCAGAGGCTAGTGGGAAAATTGATCTACTTAGCTCACACGAGACCAGACATCGCATATGCAGTAGGGGTTGTGAGTCGTTTTATGCATAAGCCGCAGGTTCAACATATGGAAGCTGTCATTCGTATACTGAGGTACTTGAAAGGGACTTCTGGGAGAGGAGTCTTGTATCAGAAACATGGGCACTTAGATCTCTCCGCATACACAGATGCAGATTGGGCTGGAGACAGAGATGATAGGAAATCGACCTCTGGATACTTCACTCTTGTGGGAGGTAATTTGGTAACTTGGAGGAGCAAGAAACAGAAAGTGGTGGCTCTATCAAGTGCAGAAGCTGAATTCAGGGGAGTTGCGAAAGGAATCCAGGAAGTCTTGTGGCTTAGGAAGTTATTGACTGATCTTGGCTTCCCTCCAAAAGGAAGCTGCAAACTGTATTGTGATAATCGAGCAGCAATTAACATTTCAGAAAATCCAGTCCAACATGACAGAACTAAGCATGTGGAGGTGGACAGACATTTCATCAAAGAGAAGCTCGAGAATGATATCATCAAGCTACCTCATGTTAAGTCAGAAGACCAGCTAGCAGACATCCTAACTAAAGCTGTGGGAACGCAGTGGTTCGACGAAGTCTTGAGCAAGTTGAGTATCGGAGATCCGACGACTCAACTTGAGGGGGAGTGTTAGAATATTTCATAATATGTAGGAGATAATCTTGGGAATATTTTAGGGAGTAATTAGAGTAATTGTATATTTATGTAATCTTCTATTTTAGGTAGCTTGAGATGTATAGCTTGTATATAAACTGATTATGTGATGAATGAAAAGCAACACAGCCTAATTGAAAACCCTAAACTTTGTGTTCTACCCGAAATCAGTTAGGAAATAATATTCAAAGGTTAGATTATTTAAAGATAATCAATAGTTAGAATTATTCACAGCAAATAGACAATAAATAAGATTATTGTGGCCAATCTTTAAAAAAAAATTAGCAAAAATCATGAGAAGAATTAAAAAAGGAAAATTTAATAAAATTCGTAGGACTGAGAGAGTATAAATTACTCATCAAAATGATGTAGATGATTTTTGCTCCTTTTCTAAAAGTGCTCATTTATAATATAAGGAGAAACTACTGGGAGTAATAATGAGAGATAAAATTTTATTATGAGTAATTATACATTCAAAAATTAATGATTATTATTGCTTTAAATCCAAGAAATAAATAAAGGGATCGGGTTTAGTAAAATCTGAAAGGTGTTATAAGAAAGAAGGGGTACCGTTTTTTTTAATGAGAGACAAGGTATATTACTATTATGAAAAGACGATCGATTAAATATGTGATGTCATTTTAGTAGAATGATTCAGAATGGAGATATCTTCCGAAATTTTCATTTGTAACAAAAGGAAGGAAATATAAGAATAAAGAAACTACAAATTATTTTTATGATTATGTTGAGAAAATATAGCAGATCAATATAAAAGAATGCTGAATCATAAAGGTAATTGATAAATAAAAAATACAAAAAGATAAATTTTAAATGTAATAAAGAATTATGTCTTGTAAGAACAAATACTTTTAAAATAAGTGAAACTATAAAGTAATTAACCATTTAATTACAAAATTATCTTTAGTTACAATACTTAAGGAGACTTATAATATATTCTAATTGAATTTCATACTTTTTAACTATGTGTACAAAAAAATTAATTCGCCTTTTGTACTATAGGGGATTATCCTTCATCCAAAACGATCTTATTTCTTTTTCCATCCAGCATTACGATAATTTTAATCCTTACAACTTACAAAAATATCAATCTGCCATTTTTGCTGTAGGGAATTGTCCTTCACCCGAAACAAATTTTTTTATATATATTTAATTAACAAAACGACACGATCTCCTAATTTGACCTTGTGTACCAGTGAGCACATCTACTTGCCCTAATTTAAGCATAGCTTCACGAAAATCAATTACCCATTTGAACAATCCATTAGCATAGACATGTACCAAATAATTAGTATTAGGATCATCTACTAATGAATGATCAGCAGGAATAACTGTCCTACCATTTATAACATTTAAATAATATATATTACTAAGTTTTTCTTTATAATTTCTATAAATATTTAAGGGCATAACATCATTATAATTAGTTATATTATGTATAGGGCAAATTTTTTTAAGGTTCATAGCAAATATTTTATCCATATTTGGGTTTATGTCATGTGTTGCATTGTAATGGTTAAATTGGTTTAGGAATAGGTAACAATGAGCTACTCCTATGGAGTGTGCACCAAGTAATACTACTAAATCTTGTTGGGTCATTCCTTTTTTAGTGAAAATTTGGCTCATTTGTTCTACATTGAAGAATGGTTTAGGAAGGTTTTCTAAGACTTGAGTTGGGTTGGAAGTTAGCCCGTCGCGACGACCAGCAGGGACGTGGTAGTACGGGATACCCGAATGTGTTACTGAGTCGCGGGCAGCGAAGGAGATTATATCTGCACAAGATACGGTCTCGGGGCAGTGTTGTTCTAGTTGTTTTTTCATCTCGTCGATGACTTCGAAGCCTCTTACACCTATGTTTCCTTTGGAAGTTTTTTCTGTTGGTCCGCCGGATGGTGTTGAGTCCAAAAGAATTGATGCGTCACATCCCTATAATTTAGAGAAAATTAAGATTGGTAAGAGGTACTACAGAACGTATGAAATATTTATTTGTACTTCTACATGTTTTTATTTTGAAAGATACTTCTACATAATCAAAAGTATTAATGATTAAATGTGTAGTATGTAAATTTTGTACCTAATTTTGTATAAAAAAAATGTTAGAAACACACTTCTGAAACATTTTTAGCAATAAAAATATGATAACTTAAGTTTAGAAGTCAAGAAAAATTATTGTTTGTTCTAAATATTTGAGTATCAAACAACAAATATGTAATCAAATACAACTTGACAAAATTAGCCCATTTAATGGGTCGAATATGGACAGATTAGATAAGGATCCTTTAAATTTAATATGGGCTTTATATGCTCCGAGCTTAAAAGCTTGATCCAACCCGTTTTTATTACTAGAAATTTTTATATAATCTCTACTAAGCAATCACCAATTCTTTATTATTAAATTTGTAGAGACGTTAATAATTCTCATTGTCAATTATGCTTTTTATAAAGGCCTACCCGTCCTTAGTAAGCCTTTTTATAACCCGCTCCATTTTAATTGTACTAGGGCCTATTTTCGGCCCGATAAATTTTCAACCCAACCCTTGCAAACCCTTTTATAAACGGGGGAGTCAAACCTGTTAAACATCTCTAATTGCATGTACAGTCCGTTTTGCATACGACCTCAAAACAAAAGGCATATAAGCTAAAAAGTTTCTATTATTAGACTATTTCTCATATGAGATATAGTCTAATGATGAGATGACTTGAAACAATAAACCCATAAGTAAAGTTTCTTTTATTAAGTCAACAAGTAGTCTTTTGAGAGACTATCTTTTTAAAAGACATATCTAAGGTCCAGCCCATAAAACATTAATACCTATTTACAGTATTCTTAATGCCTACTTACATTATCCTAAATACTTACTTTAGGATTATCCTTAATGCCTATTTTCAATATTTTAAATCTCTACTTATACAATTCATAATGCATATTTACAATATTTTTAAAAATATATAATGGGTCAACTCAATTAAAAATGATTTCTCAAAAACACTTTCTCTCACAAGAATTTGTATATTAAATAAATAACTTACGTTGACAAAACAATCATGAAAATAAAGACGAATTAACGCCGCCGGAAGACCAGGATCTTTACGAACAGCAGTTCTAAAAACATCCTGAATGATGAACTCTGCTTGGGGGCATGAGAAAGCATAGAATCCGACATTTAAACTTTGGCGGCCGCCGCCATACCAACCACCCACCCATGGAGGATTAGGAGGCCATTTCAACCATTTTGGCTTATCAACCCAAAAACCATTTGTTGGATGGGAAAAAACACCAAATAATACAACAATAATTAATTTAAATTGTGTGGTAAATACAATTTTTGAGCACATATTATAAATTTTCTTTTTGTTTTGAAGGCCTTTTGAAAAGACAATAAACCTTTGATAAGAGAAATAATTATATTTATATATTGATGTTATTTTTAGAGTTTTATGATGATATAATAACTTGAGAAAATGGATGGTAAATGTTAAGGCTTTGGATGCTAAAGTTGGTATTATTTTCTCTTTTTTACAACTAAAATTAAATAGCAAAATGTTGTATTTTTTTCTTGTTTATTAAACTTGAATTTCATTCATTTGTTTGTTCTAGAGTCAAGGTCGTTCCTGGGTTAGTTTTGAGGTGCAATCGCTTACGGTTCAATTTATGAAGGGGCTCAAATTTTGAGTTTGTCATTATAATTAAAAATTAGTATTTGTATAAGTAGCTTCTAACATGTATTGACCTTGCAGCATTAGATTTTTTAGTTAAGTGCATCGTAATTGAACTATATAGTTGGTGAAAAAATAACCGACACTCTATTTATATAAGCGCCCCTATTTTAATTTTCGCCTAAGGTCCAAAAATTATCAGAACAACACTGTGTTATTGATTGATAAAACTTCATTTTATTTGTATGTACCAAAAAAGTTGAATAAAAGGGTGTTCAATCATAAAATTACTTATAATCTAATGAATTTACCTTAAATTATAAGATACCCACAAACAAATCATCATCGTACCTGATGTAATCTGTCCATGATCCCATGATCAGGATATGAATAAAGAAGGAAAGCAACAATCCATACTCATATAGGAGCATACAACTAAAGAGTTCATTGGCTCAAGAAAGATCCTCAAAAAGATGAATTCCTGCAACGAAAGGCTGAGAACAAGATACTAACAACAAACAAACTTGTTTTTATTTTAATTTTTTTTGTCTCTTCAGACGTTATGACATTGTCTTCCTTATATTTGTTGTTATTAACAGCAAAAATAAAGTCATCGTAATTTTTTTTCACTCTTGTTCACTATTGATAATAACAAATAAACCTTACCTTAAACTCGGATATAATGTTTATTTCAAAAATTAAAATCAATAATTTTTTTTTAAAAAAAAATATCTTATTCAATCTTTTAGAAGGTTCTCTTATAGTGTGGTTTTACCTTTCAAATGCCAGAAGAATTGTTCTCTTCTACTCTACTTGTCTCATTCAACACATTCCACACGAATCTCAATTGCATGACAGTGGTGACGAAAAACTCTTGAATTCGTGAAAAAAAGCAGCAATCTAGGATGAACCACCTGTCCATTAATCTCGAAACCTCCATGAATCTTTCCCATTTTTATTCCTTGCTTTTTTCCCCTTAACCCACCGATTATCATTCCAGAAAAACCAAAAACTACCGCCAACAGTTTGAAGAAGTCCTTAAACAATGGCTGACCGTTTCTTCCCCAATGAAATGCCTGATTACATCCCAGAAACTTCAGGGATCATTTCGGAAACAGCGGATGGACTTACCAAGCTTCTTCATCTCCCCTTCAAGTCTGTTTGTGAGTTGCTCAAGAATTCAGCTTTGGATCTCAAAGACGCTGTAAATTCTTTTCTTTCTTCTTGGGTTTTGGTGAAATTCTTGTTTTGTATCTGGGTTTTGGTTGAAGTTTGAAATTGTTGTTTTTGTATTTTGGCTTTGTTTGAATTCTGTGAAGATGGGTGCACACTGCACGCCAAGTGTTTGATGATTTTACTGAACTAGAATTGTGTGTTTATGATATTTGTTTTAGGTGGTGAGAGAAACATGGATAGATAGTGGAAAACGAGTGCAAGATTATACGCTTTATACTGGTGCTTTAGGGACTGCTTTCTTGCTCTTCAAAGCTTATCAAGTGACTAGTGATAAACATGATCTTGCTTTGTCTTCTCAGATTATTAAGGCTTGTGATTCTGCTTCCCGTGCTTCCAAGTAATAATTATTTTATGCTGCTAGTTCATCTTTGTTTGATTTCTTTCTCCTGATTGTTGAATATCATTTGTTTGTGGCAAATTATTTAGCTTTCTTGCCAATATAAGCCGAATTTGTTGAAGCTTCTACTTTTTGTTTGTATGCTTCTTGTTTTTGCTGTCCCTTGTGTTGTTATGTTTGTTGATCATCCTTTTCATGGTCAAGGGAGAGTTGGATAAAGTGGCGAATCGATCAGAAAGTTGATGTTCACATCTAGGAACAAGGAGCGCCTTAGTGAAGTGTAAAGAATATTATGGGAGGGGAGGGTAAATAACTAAATTGATGACTAATCAAGTAATGTGGGAGTGTAATTAACCAAATTGATGATGATTAATAGTGCGTACTTTTACATTCTAGTAAAGAATGTGTACTTTTGGATATAGTTAGTATCTTGTAACTTCCATTCTGGACCAAAAATCTGGAGTTTATCCATAAATTAGTCGAATGCAACACCTGAGCACATAGGCATGTAACCTGTTGGATATGAGTTTCCTATTCCTGAGTAAAATAGGATTAAAGATAATTTTCTGGGTTTAAATTTGTGCATACCTTGAACGCTGACATGATTACTGTGGGCCATGCTACCAAATGTCGACCCACAGGTGATCCATATCGAAGAATTAGAGAGAGGTGTCTAACATATAAGCTTGATGGACTACTCCTATTAGCAATTGGTTTAGGATGAAACCTTATTAGGCTTATTTGCAACCAACTCTCCTCTTATGCGGGTCTTGTTGTATACAAGCCCAATAACAAATTTAATACCATAGTCATAAACCTTACAATATTGGCTATAATGATGTGTCGGTCATCTTTAGATTTCCCTAGCCTAATGATTAATTTTACTTAAATTGCTTATGTAGCTTCCTATCTGATATAGACTCTATCCGTCATCCGAGTTGTCAAGCTTTGGTGTCTGATCTAGAGATAACAGGGAGTAGAATATTTGTAATCAAGATGCCTATGTGGTGTGCTGGTACATAAATTGACTAAGCCTTGCAGTTGCTTGAATTCCTGTCATTGAATCCAGTATCATGAGCACTCTTTTTTGCAAGATTTTAAATTAGTGTCTATTCTATAAAGTTTAAACCAAGCGGCTTGTTGTGCTTTGTTACAAATCATCGATTTATGCACAAGGGCAAGCATGCTCATTAACTTTTGCTGTGTTATTGCAAAATAATGTCAGGAATGTTACTTTCATATGTGGACGATCTGGCGTCTGTGCTCTTGGTGCTGTTGTTGCAAAACAAGCTGGTGATGAACATTTATTCAGTCACTATATCTCAGAGTTCAACCAGGTACCTTCCAGATTGTAAACGTTTAAATGTACAAATCTTTAGAACATTGGATTAGTTTTACATTTAGTTTCTGTCTCATTGTCTGAGCAGATCAGGCTTCCTTCTGACCTTCCATATGAGTTGCTCTACGGAAAAGCTGGTTTCTTGTGGTCATGTTTTTTCCTAAACAAGCATATCGGCGAAGGCACCGTATCATATTCAACCATGGTATGTTTAAATAAATATCGTGTTTCTGTTTTTATGAACAGAGTGTTCTCGTTCATGGTGTGAATACTTTATCGAGCTTAGATTTTGATCACTAATATTGATGAAACTTTCTTCAGAGGGAAATTTTTGTGGACATTATAAAAGCTGGAAGAAATTCAGGAAAAGGAAGATGCCCGTTAATGTATGAGTGGCACGGAAAAAAGTATTGGGGTGCTGCCCATGGTTTGGCTGGAATTTTACACGTCTTAATGGATATGCAGATGACAACAGACGAGCAAGAAGATGTAAAATCTGTGCTACGCTATATGATTAAAGGTCGTTTCCCTAGTGGAAACTATCCTTCTAGTGAAGGTAGTGAATCAGATCGTCTTGTCCATTGGTGCCACGGTGCCCCTGGAATAGCCCTTACCCTTGCAAAAGCATATCAGGTAACACCAATTTGCTGCAGGGATCACGATTATTTATCGTAGCCAATTTCCTTTCAACTTTTTGGTTTGGTGATCTATTTCAAGACTAATTTTTATCTTAAATGTGCAGGTTTTTGGCGATAAAGAATTCCTACAGGCTGCTGTAGATGCGGGAGAGGTAGTGTGGAACCGAGGTCTGCTAAAAAGAGTTGGAATTTGCCATGGTATAAGCGGAAACACCTATGTATTTCTTGCTCTCTACCGTATAACCGGAGATGCCAAGTATTTGTATAGAGCTAAAGCATTTGCCAGTTTCCTATTCGATAAATCTCAGAGACTCATTTCTGAGGGGTTTATGCATTGTGGTGACCGCCCTTATTCATTGTTCGAAGGGCTTGGAGGAACGGCTCATCTCTTCTTTGACATGATTGATACAGCTGAAGCAAGATTCCCTGCTTATGAACTGTAACTTCTTTAACAAGTGCTTGTACATTTCGTGCTCGGAACCACAGAAAAAGGCCGGTGAAAGATTATGATTTACTGATGTAAATGTAGCATGACAGCGACATTTTGTAGCTGCAAGACATACAAACAGCCTGCAATCGTACTATATGTAGTCCATATAATGCATTGTCTTCTTCTAACGTTTATATATAACAGTGGTGTAAGAATGTTATGGAACGGTGTGATTTCCTACACATGACTGATTTATGATGAAGGTTATTTATGTGGAATGATTTAGTTTGAGCAAACTTTCGATTTTGATATCATATTGTACGTTGCTTAGAATGCGTAATTGTTGTCTGTACAGATAAACAAATCAGAAATCGCCTTTTGTTATGGTTATCATGAAGGATCTTTGGAATGCTTTTCTGTAAATGTCTGCTGCGTTGTTTGTTTTCAAGTCGATATACAATATACATAAACTTTTGTTGTTTAACAGTAATCTGATGTCTAAAGTGTTGCATTTGTAGGTGGACAGTTTGGCGTATGTGCCTTTGATGCTGCTGATGATGAGCGTTTGCGAATAACTGCAAGAATCTTAATGGTTCATTGCTGAGACGTTTATACATGGTGGTGACTCGTGACCACCCTTACTCATTGTTCCAATGGCTCGAAGGAATAGCATATCTCGTAACAGTTTTAATACGAGGAGATGGTAAAATCGATTCTTTCGGTAAGAAATCCTTTTATAATAATTGCAGTATTTAATTTGAGAATACCTCAATCCCCAAGAGAAAAAGAGTAGTAGTTTTTTTTATTATGATTTGCAAACAAGTGAAAACTACTTACAAAAACAATAGTTTCCTTACAAACTGCACAAATTCTCGATCATTTCGTGCCTAGCTAAACCCGAGAAATTTGGATGTAACCTTCTTAAGCATCTGCACTAATCTATGCGATGAAATAGCATTTTCTCAAGATTTTAAGCCAAACCAACTAGTTTTTCACTGATCTCCCATACTTTTTTAGCCTTCTCGGGATCACTAGCTTCTTGCGAAAGTTGATTCTCGAACGAGGCAGAAGCTTTGTTCCAGCTCCAATATACACCTGATTTTGTCAAACTTGGTTCGCTTACAACCTGAATCACACATCAACCAACAAAAACTTATGAACTCAATGAAAATACCCATCTTATCCAATAATTGAAATCTATAATAGGTTTAATGATCTTACTTGGGCAAGTCTTTTTCCGGCCTCGTCTTCAGAGACAAAGCCCTTTGTGATGAACTTTTGGAAAGGCGGGAAAAGAAGCCTAAACAAGGGAATGTGTTCCCTGAACAACCCTGTAGTAGCAATGCATCCTGGGTATAGAGAGGCAAATGTGATGCCTGTTTCTTCATGGTAGCGACGATGGAATTCTTGCATTGTGAGCATGTTGCAGACTTTGCTGTCTTTGTATGCTTTAGCACCATCAAAATCTCCGCCATCGATCATGGCTGAGCTGTTTAGGCCATTTAAGCCACCCGCAAGTCCCCTCATATCTCCTAGGTTAGCTTTTGGAGGCACATTTCCGGCCAATGTGTTTGTGTTACCTAATCAACACAAACAATAAACGGATGCATCAATTTCATTACCCAACGCTGATTGAGCATATAACATATCATGGGGCTTAAATTTTCGGTTGAGTTAGTTCCGTGTTAATGACTTGTGAAATTGTAGAATTTACCTGTTATAGATCCAACTATGATTAGTCTCTTGGAGGGATAATCGGACTTATTCAAGTCTTCGAGCAACAACCTCGAGAGCAAGAAATGACCGAGATGGTTAGTACCAACACTGAGCTCAAACCCTTCAGCCGTGTAGGTAGGTTCCCGAGCAGTAGGAAGGTAAACAGCGGCATTGCAAACCAACACATCAAGGGGCCTTCCCGATTGCCTAAAGTTGTTGACAAACTGCCTCACACTGTCAAGAGAAGCAAGGTCAAGATGCATTATGGTATAGTTCTCTTTTGCCATGCCAGCCGATTTAGCTGCCCTTTCGGTCTTAAGGAAGTCCCTGCACGCCATGATTACATGCCACTTCCCGGTCTCAGCTAATGCTTTGGCGGCTGCGAGTCCTAGACCGGAGGATGCACCGGTGACTATAACACTGCCCTTTCGTAATGTTTTCTTTTGCTCTGATGATGATTTGGTCACTCCTGGTGTTGCCACTGCAGAGGTTTGTGCTCTGATTGGTCCTACAGTTGGCCTTGTTGTATTGCATTCTCTCTGCCATATACACATATTTCAGTTAGATTGAAACAATGTAGAAATTTTGACCCGACCCAAAAACCCGACTAACCCGGCTCCTTTTCCTAAAGTTAAGTGAATTTTTCAACTTCAGCATCAATATTTTCGAGTTATAATCTAGTACTTTTTATGTCAATATTTTTATTATTTGAATCGATATTTCACAATTATGACTCTAAAAAGTTTGTGAATTGTGATCCAATATTTCACAATATTTTATTATTTGCATCAATATTTCACATAGCAAAGCTTCTACGCACGTAACCAGCACGAATGTAAGTATATCTAGGTATATAATTTTATACATAAGCTGAATGTTGTCAGTTGACATTGTCGTTAAATCCACTCCTACTCAAGAGTAGAGTTTCTTAAAGTTCAAGAAAACGAACAACCATACAAATGTATCAGCAAAATAGAAAGAACTCAAATCATATGTTGTATAATTTTACCTTGCACCTCAAAGCAGATGAACTGAAGTCAGCCTTAACATAGTCTGAAAGGGACACCCCAAAGAAGCTGGAGTCCTTGAGGCAAGCATTTGACTTTCCCTACATAAATCCAACATCCATAAAGGGTCAGATGCACGTAACCTAACTCTTGTAATATATTGACGAAGTATATGATTTCGATGGACTACGGTAAAATGATCACTCATCACCTTTTGTTTAGATGATGTTTCAAAAAGCGTTTGCAATCAAAGATTATTCGGAAATAATTTGTTTGTAGTTTGTTATCACAAATAAAGGTAAAATTGCATACATCTGACTCTCAAACCTTTGTGAGCCATCTGATGGTATTGGTGTAATAAACGAAAAAACTGCCCATAATTTAAAACGTACTCCTTCCGTTCATTTGAAGTCGCAAAACTCATCCAAAAAAAGGTCTCATACATTCTCACATATTGATTATTCAAGTAAAAACACAATGAAAATTACCTCTTTAGGGATGGACAATGCACACGGAAGAAAAGATGTAGCTTGTAGAGCCATTTCTTGGTATTATTATGTGAAGTTCAATAAACTAACAAAAGATTATTATTATTTTTTTTTATTGCAAGTTTCTTTGTAAAAAGAAAGGATATTTAAGATAGTTGTGGAGGGGCCAAATATTTATATAGCAAGATTTTGAACAAATAAGAAAAAGTGAAGAGGGTTTAAAGATTTGTGTGGATAAGATAATTTTGAGGAATATATATGCCACTTCATCACTCATTAGCCAATCAAAATAAGAGCTTTAGATTTCCATCACAAGTTCTTTGAAATCTTTATGTTTAAGATTAAATAAATGTACATTATGGATGGCTCATATTTCTAGATGAGCCACTCCTAGTATGGGTTGGTCATGTATTTTATAGATATCATATAATGAAAAGGGTATAAGACACTAGCATATGATGGGAACATTTGACAATAAAGTTATGTAAAATACTAAAATATCAAACAATGAGAATTGAGATTTTTAATTTGTGGTGGTGAATGTGTGTTTTAGGCTCCCAAATTATGGTAATTGGGTGGGACCATGATATGGGCTCAAATCAATTTTTGACTCTAGCTATAGGGATTGCTCAAAGATATTAATAGCTTAGAAGGTTTTCTGAGAGATCGTCTATGGCAAAGACGGTTCTCCCAACAGTCCATCCTAATGAATTTAAATTTTAAAATAAGGCTGATGACTAATCAGTTACATATTTTGCAGAATGGACTGGCTCAGATTTACCCGTCTATGCTATAGACGCAATAGTAAGAATTTGTGTAATTTGTAAATGGTAAAATGTCTGATCAGATTAGTTTTGGGTTAAATTAATATCAATCTATTGAATCAAAGTTGGTTGTTTTTAAGTATGGTTATTTTGATATGACTTAGTTTCAAATCAACTCGATGGGTCAATGGTTTCATTATTTTATCGTCATTAATAATTTTCAAAAGTTAAATTATATTTTCTTTATTTTACTAATTTTGTCTCATTTTTTATTTAAAGTTAGTCGTAATCATTTTGCGTAATGGATAATCCATCCTACCACATTTTTTCATCAACATATTTCAACTCTATTTTAATAATATCATTCACTCAATTAATTATTTACCCCATTTTTATTCTTAATCACCGCCAACACTCCTTTAATTCTTAAGTTCATATCATCCCCACTTTTAGTTCTTAAAAATCTTAATTAAATTTTTCTCTCCAAAATAGAATATTTTAAACGGGTAGAACATTAAGAAACAGAGAAAGTATTTGTTTAAAACCTTTAATTCATGATTATTAACATGTAAATCTATAAGGCAAAATATACTCAAGTGAGATTTTATTTAATTTGTCTCAGTGATAATAAAAATTAAATTAAAAACAATGGACTGCGTCAAAAGTCCAATACAAAGTTTTTTGGAATGGAGGAAGTAACTCTTAAAAAGGGACACTTGTGTTGGTAGAGAAAAAGTTATACTCCCTCTGGTCCAGTTTACTTGTCCCATTTGACCAAACACGGATATTAAGGTAGTAGTGGGGTCCATTGGAAAAGGTGGTAGTTGGGTATTTTAATTGATTAAATTAATTGTAAAAGTGGTAGTGAAGTATTGGAAATTGAAAAGTGAGGGTATTTAGGTAAAAAAAGTATAGCCAAAAAAAGGAAATGGGACAAGTGATGAGGAATTGCCAAAAATGGAAATGGGACAAGTAAACCGGAACGGAGGAAGTATAATAGTTTGACTTACGGTCTATAAATTAAATTGAATCAAACTCTAATTAGAATTGATTTTGATAAAATTTTAATTGGATAGACCAATAACTTTTTAATCACATTCGATATATGATTTCGAGTTGCTTTATTAATGTGTGGTTTTGTTTATAAATGGACAACATATAATATTTTTAAAACGATTTAACAGTCAAATAAAATTTTAATCCTTGATACATATCACAAAGAGAAAACATGTTAATTTTTAAACCACTTTAAAAAGCACACATATTTGAATCCTATTTTTCTTTTGTGAATATAATCTCTCGAGAGACTGTCTTTTGATCTTATTATAAATTCTACTTTTATTTTAACGTTTACTTTTAATCACTACTTCTATTAGGTTTCTTAGATAGGTACAGCCAACTTCTCTCTCCTCCCTCCTCCCTCCTCCCTCCGTCTCCTTCCTCCTTCCATTTTCTTTTTCTTCTTCATCTTTACACAAAAAACACCTTAAGTTGGGGCTATCATCAACCTTTTGGTTGATGGTAAGCCCCTAATTTCTCTGTTTTAAGCTTTTTAAATATGTTTAGAATAATTTTGTGTCCTCTCCCTATAGGAGGGTTGTTCTACCCATTTATTGGGTTTGTTCTACCCATATATTGGGTTTTAGTCTCTCTCCTCGTGAGAGTTTGGAGTTATGTATTTTGTTCTCTTGTTGATTTATTGGTAGAGCTTAATGCGATAATACAACAGATGCAAAAATTGCAATTACTATCAACTACATCAATTTCAATTTTATCTCAAGACTACAACAGATCGAAAGACCCCCTCGTAGAAGGCTGTATCAAACAGCGATGTAGAAGAGGATGTTCAGAATTGTCAGATCTGATACACAACGATCGTAGTTTTGTTAATTTAGAATTAATTTTGGTTAAAGTTGTTATGTATTTGCTAATTTTTAACTCTGATGTAGATGTCGTATGACTCTTTATTAATGAATCAGATATTATTCAAAAAAAAAAAAAAGGTTTCTTAGATAGGTACGACCTCTATTTCAAATTATTTACTTGCACAATAGGTATCTATTAAACATCATTCAATATTATTCTTATTTTTTATGGAAAAAAAAAAGAAACTTAATTGATTTATCTAAATTCTTATCTTCATAATAAATTTCTTTATAGTACTATTTTTTAATTACATACAATTAAGAATATTAAGGAATAAAATATTCTATTAAATAAAGTAAAAAAAAAACGGTAGCAACTAAATTAAACCAAAGGAAAAAATTACTATTGAATTAAATTTTCTAAAAAGTTCAGATTTTTCTAAAGTATTTTGTCGGACAAAACTCAAAATATTTATAGCATTAACCAGAAAATATGAAATTTGCTCCTTTGCTTCAACAAAAGAAATACTCCAAATGTGTAGGTTTTTGCCTCATTTTAGCACCACTAGACGAAACAAGGTAATGCAAACCCGAAAAATAGCGATAAGTTACCGAGACCTCATTAAAGCTAACTTCGTTTGTCAACGATGCTCGTCTTTAGTCGCATAGCCTAAACTTAGTTTACAAAATCGAACGTAATATCAATAAACCGTCGTCTCTCTGTCTTCAGCATCTTCGTGCTCAACCTGCAAAAAAACGGATTCAATATAATGGATATACAAGACCGGTGACCAACAGAAGATAGACTTTCCAAAATCGACACACTAAAGTTCTTTCGAGTGAACCACAAGGTTTCGAAGTTGTACTAATGAATGTTGGGGAGGCAGTCTGTTAGCAAGTGAAAATCTCAAAACGGTAAAATCACCGAGAGATGCAGCTTAATACAAGGTTTTTGGAGCTCATTAGCCAGTCGGATGCGGCTCAAAACGGAAAGTTTAGAATCAAAAGTGTGTCAAAAAAATAGAACGGAACAGAATGCTCACTAAAACATTCATTAATTCCTCCAACAATCTAAGATTTACCGAATTAACTTTAAAAACTCAGGCCATAACATTTCTTTGGTAATCTTCTTGGATGGATCTAGGTCATCTCGCCTTACATTTTCCTCCCTCAATTTCCCTAATGTAATCGTCAGAGACGATGCAAAGACATTTCAGATTGAATGATTTTAGCCATTGGAAGTCCATAGAAAATGGATTAGCAGCACCAATTAGCAGACATATTTGATCAAGGAGGATGCATGCCTTCGGCAGCGGAACATCACATGTTAATATTCTAATTATGATTGATCAAGAGCTTCCCTAGTCTAAACCTACACTCTCCAAACACAAAATATTATCATATTGTGAATTTGTGAATATATACCTCAACGAGAACCTTTGTTTTCTTCTTTGACTTGGATGTAGGATCATTTCTCTCGATCTTCTTCCTTGCCAGATTGGATTCTTTTCGACTTCTCTTTCCATAAGCAAGTTCTGAAGAGTTATCATCTTCATCTGGATCATCTATTACATGAACAAAATATGAAAATTGTGAGCATAGATGAGAACTAAACACAATAAGAAAATTAATCAGCACAGAAGAGATATTATAAGTTTAAGTAGGTGAAAATGGAAGAATCAGAAGACTACCTTCGCCATCGTCATCGTGCAGGTCATTCATCGTATATTTGCCAAAATCCTCTATATCATCCTCTTCTATTTCAAGTTCTGCATCAGCCTCCACATACTCCACCTCATGTTCCTAAAGAATTCGAAGATTAAGGTCATTTAACAATAGAATTGGACAGAATGCACACAGACTAGCTTCATAGTTATAATTATAGCGACATTTCTTCTATGCTTTATCATATTAGGAGAGAAGTGGTCCATTAAAATTACTACATCCTGAAAATCAAGCGTTTCAAATCATACCTCTTCAAGCTCCTCTTCAGGGTTGTCAAGAATTTTATCCCATAATTCTTTATTAAAGTTGTATATGTCGTCATAGACGCCTCTTTTAAGTCGTTCAAGTAATTCTTCCTCAATTTTCTGCAGAAAACACCAAGTTAATCAATAACTTCAAAAGACCATAAACACAGCTCTTTAGAAATGACTGTAACCTTGTCTATTAATGCCGCTTTCTCAGCCTTCTCCAATCTTCTAGCATCTCTCTTTTTCTCCTTCCTCGGAGTTGTCATTATCTTTTCCCTATAAAAAATAGCAAATAATTAAAATTTACAAAAGAGAAAATACATAACTGAAAGAACAAGTCTGCATACAATGATTTGCACAACAACAACAATACCCAAGCCTTGATCACAAAATATTGAGATCGGCTATATGAACCAATATACCAGTTCCAATGGTCATACACATGGATCTTCTCCATTCTAATTTTCGACCATTTCAATTGGTACGTCTAGGTCATTCATATGCTTTCTACTCTTTTATGGTCATTTTCGGTCTCCCTTGCCCTCTTTCTAATTTTCGGGGATCCAACTTTCTATCGTCCTTAGTCCTTACCGGATCACTAATACCCATCTTTGCAAATGCTCAAAAATCTAAAAAAAAAAAAACTTTTATATTTTCCTCATATTTGCAACTCCCAAACCATTATCTACATCTTCGTTTCAAATTCTATCCCGGTCATTCATTCAATGATTTGCAACCACAAAAAGAGACATAAGAGGGGGGCAGAATATTCAGATGCTGACACGGAATATAGCCAGTGCACCACAACAAGAACATATTTTGGCAAAAGAGTAATCTTCCACAAACAATCACACATGTAACCCCAGATATACATAGGGATAAAAAGGAGTACAAGGGAATGCAAACTAAAATTACCTATGATCAACACATCCAGGGAATACAAGGATTGATTGAAATAAACACAAGTAAACTTCCACAAATAATCACAAGTAATTCCAAATTATGTGTACCCAATCCAAATCCAATCTGACCCATGTCCATCTTTATTTGGAACTAAAATGATGGGTTATTATTGTGCATAAAATAACTGATGAGTGAAAATGTAATTATTGTTGGCAAGAAAAAATAAAATCAGCATCAGCACATAACTAGTCTCAAAATTGAAATATCAAACTTGTGATCCATGTAAAGATAGATAAGATGCCATCAGTAAACATTGTGGAACAATCCAATCCACTTCCTTAAAAATAAGAGCACTTGATTAGGTTATGCTACTAATCACTAGACCAAACCTCTCACAACTCATGACTGGAGAAAAGAATTGTGAATAAACTACAAACAACCGTATGACACCTTCACCAACAACATTACTACTCTAATTCCGCTCAAACAAATGCATCATTTAATCGCTATATATACCTTATATCAACCATCACTATTACTCTAATACCTCTACTTCAACAAACTATGAAGCATACATATACATACAACAACGACAGTAATAATATTGAATTGTGACTCCCAGCCCCAATGCCACTAAGTGGCTGCTACATATGGAATTTTAGGGAGTCGAATGTGCCTTGCTCTTGTAATAACAAAGAGAAAATATCCAATTGACCCTCAAATGCAAACACCCAAGCATATACATAACACAAATAAATGGGAAAAGAATCACCTAGTCTTTAAAGCAAGCTTCCTCATACGTATCCGCATTTGAGTCATCTTTGTCAATCGTTGCTTCATTTTGTGCACAAGGAATTTCGGCCAAAACATCTGAAAATTTCCCCAATTTCAATCAATACATTATAAAACCAACATATTCAACTTAAGAACAAACTCAAAAAGTTAATTACCAACTGTTTATCAATGATTCCAAGCGCTTGCAAATAATTTCTGGGCAATTTAACTCTTTCCCACAACTTATCAGGCATATGAGCTCTCTCTATAGTTTTCATGTACAAGTAAAATACTCCTGCATACACAAACCCTATTAAGTTAAATTTCTCTCCAATCAGAAATATAAATCACAAAAAATCAATAAATAAAAAAAAATACCATCATGTTCCCGAATTGTGGCATATCGACTATTAGCAAGAGGACACGAGCTCCGATTACAAACACCGGTTACATTATATGGGTTTCGGCAAAATTTTCCAGTTTCAATTCTAAATAATTAACAGAAAAAACGAGTTAGTTAAATGAACCAATTTTAGTAGTAGTATCTAAGATGACTAATAACGGGGAAATTAGGGTTTCTTACTTTGACATGAAACTGCAATGATTATGGCGAATAACTTGCCAAATGACCTCATCGTGCTGCATCTTTGTTTAAACAATAATTGAAGAACAATTAAAATAGATGGTTAAGGGTTTAGGGTTTAAGGTTTACACCTTAAGAAAAGTTTCAATCGAGAAGAACTAGATTTTCCCCCCTTTTTTACAGAAAAAGTTGGAGAAGCGGTGAGTTTTGCTGGGTTGATCCGGCGAGTCGGCCGAAACTGAACTGAGAATCCAGATTAGGGTTTTTCAATCTATGTTAATTTGGATTCATTTGCGACATCGCTTATTCGCTTGTATATCTTTTCAACAAAAAAAAAAAAACAAATTTATTGTATTTTTTACTAGGAAAAATTGTCGAGAATAATTCGAACTATTGACAAACCGCTGTGAATAATCTCAACTATTGATTATTTGTGAATAATTCCACCTTTACAGTTTATTTGCCGAAATTTAACCTGTTGTAGCAGGTTTTATCAATCCTTTGCAGGTCATCTACTGATTTACTAGCTGAGTTTATTAACTGGATTGACTAATTGATTTTGATCACGCTAATTCACCAAGCACTAACATTAGTTGGTTTGGTCACCCAACACTCTTTTATATCTCAATAAGCTAATTTGCCAAACATTCCCAATAATTCGACTTTGTAGTTAAAGAGATTATATTATATCCTCAAAGTATGTATTTAGATGGTCTATTTAACTCATATACGAGATGTGTTCTCAGTGAGACCGTCTCACATACAACAATTTGTGTTTGTATTAAATTTCAGTTTTGGGTGAAAGACGCTTATTTGCAAAATACAAATACTTAAATGGGAAGGTCTCATGATGAAACCATGGGGTGTTGCTAAATACTCCGCTCATTAGACAATTTTAGATTATTTTGACAAAAATATAGGGTTTGATGGCAAACTATCTAATGCTAATGTTTGATAACTTAGCTCGTTGAAACAAATAAGTCGTTTTTGAACAAGTTGCTTATAGCAGCAGATTCGAAACTAGCTGGTAATCATTGTTCGAAATATTGGTGAAATAAAATGCTTATTATTTTTTTAAAAAAAATTTATGTGCTAATTTGATATTGGGCCAAATATACAACCACTGGGCCGCATCTTTCTTATTCTTTGGATTTGTTTGAATATTGGGCACAAAGGGAAAAAAAAAAGATAATTTGAAATGAATAAGATTATTTCAAAAAAAAAAAGCATACTATAAGATCATAATTAAACTTATTCTTAATATAAGTGCCTAATACCCCAGAGCAAAGATTCGGGTTAGTTCGCAGTTATTAAGTGCAACAGAAGCAAGTTGGTAAAAAAAAATCAAGTGGGTGTTCGCACTTAGTAACTGCGAACAGGTAAACAGGGTCAACATGCTTATTTTAAGAGCTGTTCGCACTTACTAAGTGCGAACAGCCCAAACCTTAGGTTTGGAAATTACACACTTAGTTTTGGAATAAGTTTGATTATGATTTTATTGTATGCTTTTTTGATAAATAATCTTATTCATTTCAAATTTTCAAAAAAAGACGGGAGAAAGAAAGTGGCAGCAATCACAGAGACACGATCTTTTTAAGAGACACATTTATTTAGATTGGCATAATATATTATCAGAAAAAACTTAAATTTAAAATAAACATGCACTTCTTAATCTATTTTACCCTACTGAAGTTGTTTTAATCTATTGAAATTAGTATATTACCTATTTGTGGTGGTGTATTATGAGTTGGAGTTTTAACTTGTTAAGTTGCTAATCTATTAAATTTGGTAGTTTTAACATATTAGAGTTGGTATTTTAATCTATTAAAGTTAGTATTTTAACATGTTTGAGTTGGTGCTTTATACTGCTTAAATTGATGTTTTAACATAATAAAGTTGGTATTTTTAACTTATTCAAGTTGGTGTTTTGACCTATTTGGAGTTTGTATTTTAACATGTTAAGTTGTTAAATCAATTAAAGTTCGTGTTTTAACCTGTTAAAGTTGATATTTTAGCTTGTTTAAGTTGGTATTTTATGCTACTTAAACTGGTATTTTGACTTATTTAAGTTGGTGTTTTAACGTATTCAAGTTGGTATTTTAATCTTTTAAAATTGGTGTTTTAACATGTTGAAGTTAGTATTTTTGAGTTGGTGTTTTAACATGCTGTAAGTTGGTGTTTTAATCAACTACAACACGTTATAACACCAATTTCAATAAAATCAACTTCTCCAGGTTAAAATACCAATTTTATTAGACTGAAAAACCAACTTTAATAGGTTAAAAAATCAACTTCTCTAGGATAAAATATCAACTTTAATATGTTAAGACACAAAATATGTAACTTCATGGCAAGCCCAGATGCAATACGAATAAACATGCAAATAAAAGGCTTAAATGTACGTAAGGGATTACGCCTATAGTGACATCATTATACATAATAAGCAGATGAGTGTATCAAAACGACAGCCAAAAGAAGTGAATTTAATTACTAAGCTAAGTAATATGTATTGGATGAGAACAACTTGATTTTCTATAACATTATAAGAAAAAGGTTTTTTTAACTCTTAATTTGACCAAAGAATAAATACCACACCTATATAGTATATATGATATATCTAATTACTTTCGTGTAAAAAAGAATAATAATATACTAATTGGATTTTTGACTAAAAAGACATTCTACTATTGCGTAACGGTTATTTTGCCCTATTTGCAAATGATATGGCGAATATAAGGTTGAATTTAGTGACTTAAATCGGTGTAAAGAACATTCTCGGTATTCCGCCCAAGGCAGGGTGCGGACAAATCATACTCGTCCCCGCAAAGAGGGAATAAAGAGAGATGCATGCAGTCAAGAAACTCCCCAATTGATACCTGCGCCCAGTAGGGCTCGAACCCCAAACCTTCTGCGCCACATACAGATGCTCTCCATTGAGCCACAAGCGCTTTTGATAGTAACTTGAATCGATGTATTCCTCCAAAATAAGAGAGAGAATATGGAGAATAAAGATGTTGAAGTGATGCCAAAATTACTTCATATCTTAAAATTAATTAAACATACTAGAATAAAAAAAATAAAGCAAATTAAACGAAAAAGACAGGAATAATTTAGAGTTTTTGTATACACTCAACTACATATCTTAAAGCTAATTGTTCCACCTATACTTTATTCTCTCTACCACACATATACAAAGTATTTTGTTATAGGTATTACTAATTTGACCTACCAAAGAATTCCATTTTTATACATCTTAGACGTGCCCTAAATTCTCCCCATTATTATTCGAGTGCTCTAATTAAGTGTCATCCTTTCTTGATTAAGACATTGTGTACATCTTTTGAACTAATTTTATCTAATTAGACACCATTTGTTTTGGTAATGGGCTAATCCGTATTAATTAGTGAGAATAATACATGAAAAGTTAGTGGAGACCTTTCAATAAGTTTGGTGGTCAAGCTTTGACCAATTAAGCCAACTAGACCATACTAATACTACATGATCATCAAAATCCTATCGTGTTAAGCCACTACGTGACATGTCTTTTGTGTCTCGTGTCAAGTTGTTTCATGATGTGCTTGGCTAATGGCTACTTAAAAATAACGTACAATCAATCAAAAAAATTGTGTACATTCATGTGTCGCACCTGTAATACCTCGTGAGTTATATCAAACATCTCACACAACTATACCCGAAAGACCCGAGTGCGAATCCGACCCATTTCCATCTCAACTAGTCACGACTAATTTGGGGAGGTGAATGAAGAGTTCACTTATAAAATAGAGAAGATGAGATGAGATAAGATAAGGTGTAGAAGAGTCTGCAAAGGATCTGCATGACAGCATCATAAAGCCAAATCATAAACACAAACGTCCAACAATGATTTCATACACTTTCTTATCTCAACACTTGTCACTCCCATTTCTCCAAATATAACAATCATTTGGACTTTAGTGTTCAAAGGACTTTCATGCTTTTATTTTTAATAATGTGTTTATTTAGCTTAAATAATTAATGGCGGAGTAAAAAGTGAAAATTCCTATAAAAATTTTGTGTATCATCAGCATCATATCCAGTGTTCCCGCACATAGATACTCTATGGTCAGGGTCCGGGAAAGGAAGGTCAACGGCATCTCCATTATTTTCCTGAGGCCTCAACCGTCAACCGGGAAAGGAGGCGTGTTAAAATATATAACATATCATGGGCCTCAACCATCAACTTAAGCTTTTGGTTGAATTATATTGGTTCTTTGACATCCTATAATTTAACTTTACTACAATTTCTTTTTATAGAAATATCTCCATTTTAACTCTCTTTTGACTCTCTTTTAAGAGAATAGCTTCGTCTTGTCTCAATTAGAGCAAAAACCGTCTTATTCAGCCAATGTCATGAAATTAAATCTCACCTGATTTTCTTTCCTCAACCTACCTAACAGTTCAAAATAAATTTTTTTTAATATCATCTACATAATTAAAACAATTTTATTATTTTTTATCTTTGTGCAATATAATACAATTATAACGAGCTCATGATTACCAAACAATACGACACGAAAAGACAGCCTATAAATGGAATAGTTATGAGTACTTATGACTTATGAGCTCACTATCTCATCCTATCTGCATTACAATGATTTTTTAACTCTACTAAAATCTCACACGTACCACGTACTCATATTATTTATGTAGTAAGGGTTATCTAAAACAAATATTCAAGACACAACTGATTTTTGGATGTTTGGTGAATCATCTTTGGCTTTTGGCTTTTTTTTAATTGGTCGATTTTACTAATTGAAAATATTGACTATTTATAATACTCTTTCCGTCCCATTTTTATTGTCCATATTTTCTTTTTGGACCGGTCATCACACTTTAATTGTCCACTTTCTATTTTTGGCAAAGACTTTTTACCTAAATACCCCCAACTACCCCAACTTATATTATTTAAAACACCCCACCTACCACCTTTTCAATTATTATAATCACTTAAAATACCCCACTACCACATTTTCAATTATTATAATCACTTAAAATACCCACTACCACCCATTTCTTATTTTGCGTGTCCACATCAAAGTAGATAATATAAGTAGGACGGAGGGAGTATTTTTTAAGCTAGTTTTATACAAGTCAACAATTTAGCAGAACGATAGGTGAAATTAAGTATTTTATTGCTAGTTGTTTACGAGAAAAAAGAGTGGTTCAAGAAGCTAAATTATAATGAAAAAGTCGATTATATATACCTTTTTCATTTTGGCACGTTTTAGCTTTATGACTAATCAATAAAAGTCTAAGTTCATCTACCAAACCAAACACATTTATTATTTTCCTTTAGAAGAAACTATAGAGTAAAATTAGAGTTCTATTTCATTAATCTAAAAAACGTATCTCAGAAAGATGATTTATTAGAAATTGGGTAAAACATTTATTCCATATTCACAATTTATTGAAACTTCGTATATACTATATTCTTATTTTATATTTTGTTTTTTTATATTTTTTAGCAAAATAATACATGTAAGAAAAGTAGTAAAGGACAAAAAAGTTGAGGATATCATGGTACACTTGGATAGATTATGGGATCAGCAGCTCATCTTAGTTAAAGAGTGAAAGTAACCACAAAAAAACGCTCTCCCTTTTTAATAAAGTCTATTTTTTTTCTTTTTTCAATAACGTGTTCATTTAGGGTTGAGTTGGGACGGACTTAATGTACAAAAAAATAATATATAATCACGAAAAATCAGCATGTATGGGTTATATAGTGATGAAATGTAGAGTAAACAATAGAGTGTAAGGTGGTGTAGACCTGATAAAAAAATGTATAAATTATGATTAAATAGTATAATAAAATAAATCTGTTATAGACTTCATTTGTAAATATTGTATTTTCTCTTACTTTTATGTCTTTGTTAGTTTAAAGCACTATAAAAACATTACATAAGACTTAAGAGTTTTTTTTTTAAATAAATGTGTTAAGTTAAAATAGTTGAAATAAGTAGTCCTAAACAAAAAAAATATATTTGATGAATTAACTGAAAGAGGAGGCCTTGGACCTCTTAGGTTGAACAATGGAGGAAGAAGAGTAGTGTAAAAGGGTTAGAAAAACAGAGTATAGCAAAAGATGAACAAAACACACAATATATGAGGTATCTTATGATACCTCCCCCTCAAAAATGGTTTCTTGTCATTAGCTTAATCAACATTACAACCAATGACTCAACCCTAATGCTTGAGAACAACTTCTCAAGCTTGTGAATCCATTCAACAATGGAGTTCACCTACAAACTAATACAAAGAAGAAGAGACTCTCAATGGTCTTAAACCCTAGCTCTCTAGTGTGTATTAGCTCTCTCTTTTTTTTAATCTAGTAGTGTATTAGGACTCCTATATATAGCCTAAGACACTTTAGAATACCCTAACATAAAAGCCCTAAAGGCCCACAAGCATAACAAGCAAAACAGAAAACCGCGTCAGAGACCTTCGCTGTGAGCTGCTCGGTCGAGCCTACCCGCTCGACCCGGTCGAGCGCTCCTTCCTGAACCTTCTGCCTGCGATTTGCTGTTTGGCTCGACCTTAGACTCGACCTGGGTATGTGTGCTCGACCTGGTCGAGCTTCTTCTCTGAAGATTCTGCCAACAGGTTCCTTAAGGCTCGACTCGAGCCTTGCTTGCTTGATGAGTCGAGCGAGCCTTTTCCAACCCATGCTGACCTGCTGCCTTCACACACACTACCCATGAGCCTCCTTGATTCATCATCATCAATCATCACGTTCTTCGTCGTACCATCATCACGGCACCCCGAAGACCCGTCAAATGTGGGAGATTTGGTGATTGCTCTAACAATCTCCCCCTCAAGCCCAAATCTCCCATCATCAACTTGTGACACCACTCTTGGTGCCCCAATCAACACATCAACATAGGATTTGGGTCTTGGCTCCCCCTCAAGACCAAACCCATCACCAACCAACTTTGTGCACCACCTATCCTTGTGAGCACCCTCAACAAAAGTCACTCTCCTTAGTGACATAGGACTTGCACCCCTCTCCACATGATGCAATCCTCCACTCTTTAGCAACACATGGCCATTGTTGTTGCCCATCAGACCCATCAAGTGCACCAAGCACCCCTTTATCACCTTCAAGACTCCATCACCTTGAGTCTTAATGGTGTACCCAATCTTCTCTAATCTCCTCATTGAGATTATATTGCTCACCATCTTGGGAATGTATCTCACACCCCTAAGCATCCTCACAAGCCCATTGTGCATCCTCAAATGCACCTCTCCAATGGCCTCAATGACAACTTGCTCACCACTAGGCAAGTTTAAGCTCTCATGCTCACAAGCCATCATCCTTGTGAACAAGCTCTTGTCTCTACAAATATGATATGAGTGTACGGAGTCAAACACCCAATCATCTTCATCACCCTTGGCCAATAGCACATGACCATCCTCATCAACCTTAGTCTTCTTCTCAAGACTCTCATCAAGGTTTGGGAGCACCTTCTTCTTTACAACCCCTTTCAACAAAGGTGTTGCCTTTTTCACCTTCTCAAGTGGAAGAACTCTCTTCTTCCCTTTGAGTTTCTCACCATCACCAACCACCATTGTTGGCTTCTCCTTTTCCTTCAAAAGCTTCAAGCTTTTAAGGTCTTTCTTCAACCTATTGCAAGTGTATTGAATATGGCCTCTCTTGTGGCAATGGTAGCACACCTTATCCCCATAATCAACCCTTGCCTTCTTGACCCCGGTTTTCCCCTTTGATGGATTTCCCTTGATGACCTTCCCATCTCTTATAGATGAAGCATCATCAACCTTCATATCAACCCCCATGGAAGATACTTTCTCAACCAAACTACTACACCTAGTAGTTCCCTCTAGTTTTTCAACTCTCACTAACAAAGACTCAATCATTAGCCTTTGCTCTACCACCATTGTTAATAAGCTTTCTTTCTCTCTAGAAAACTCCATTAACAACCTCTCCATCTCTTGAATACCCACTGTTTTTCTCTCACCCAAAGTTTCAACAAACCCTAATGGCTTCAACAAACCATCCAAACACTTGTCTACTTCTACCATTCTTTTTCTACCTATCTCCAAGCCTTCTCCCACTCAATACCCCAAGGAAATAACACCAAGCTCTGATACCAATTGAAAGAGGAGGCCTTGGACCTCTTAGGTTGAACAATGGAGGAAGAAGAGTAGTGTAAAAGGGTTAGAAAAACAGAGTATAGCAAAAGATGAACAAAACACACAATATATGAGGTATCTTATGATACCTCCCCCTCAAAAATGGTTTCTTATCATTAGCTTAATCAACATTACAACCAATGACTCAACCCTAATGCTTGAGAACAACTTCTCAAGCTTGTGAATCCATTCAACAATGGAGTTCACCTACAAACTAATACAAAGAAGAAGAGACTCTCAATGGTCTTAAACCCTTAGCTCTCTAGTGTGTATTAGCTCTCTCTTTTTTTTAATCTAGTAGTGTATTAGGACTCCTATATATAGCCTAAGACACTTTAGAATACCCTAACATAAAAGCCCTAAAGGCCCACAAGCATAACAAGCAAAACAGAAAACCGCGTCAGAGACCTTCGCTGTGAGCTGCTCGGTCGAGCCTACCCGCTCGACCCGGTCGAGCGCTCCTTCCTGAACCTTCTGCCTGCGATTTGCTGTTTGGCTCGACCTTAGACTCGACCTGGGTATGTGTGCTCGACCTGGTCGAGCTTCTTCTCTGAAGATTCTGCCAGCAGGTTCCTTAAGGCTCGACTCGAGCCTTGCTTGCTTGATGAGTCGAGCGAGCCTTTTCCAACCCATGCTGACCTGCTGCCTTCACACACACTACCCATGAGCCTCCTTGATTCATCATCATCAATCATCACGTTCTTCGTCGTACCATCATCACGGCACCCCGAAGACCCGTCAAATGTGGGAGATTTGGTGATTGCTCTAACATTAACGATATTAAATTAGTTGAAAAATAAATTTTAAAGCAAAAAATAATTAATATGAATATATTTCATTAGCTTTTGGCTTTTTATCAACCCACAGTTAACAAACAATTCTTTCAAAACACTAGCTCACATAACAGCTATCTTAAACAACTAACTTTTCGGTTAATCCTTCAACAATTTTAACCATTCATCTTAATTTACAAACAAACCTAATGGAGTATACTCCTAAATCTCTATCATTAAACCTCCAAAAGCCATATTTCACTAAAACTGGCACGTGTTCTTCTAAAATTGATGAAAAAGAAAAGCGTTAGATTATTAGATATGAGTCGTCAAAAATCAACTCAACTAAAAACATAAATTGATGATTGTGATCTTCCGATATGTTATACTTCCTCTGTTTTTTTTTACTTGCACCCCAACATACTTTTACGCAGTCCAATGCGTTTGTCGGGTTGCTTATATCTAGAATTTTACTCAACTAAAAATTATAAAAATTTGATATTATGAAAGTATTCGACGAGACGAATAAAACAAGATCCCACATGACTAGGTTTTTTTATCGTTTAATAGTCGCACAATGCAAAACACTATCAAATGATGAATAGTGTAAAAAGTGCAAATGGTGCAAGTAAAAAAAAACGGAGGAAGTATACTCTAAGAATGTAGATATAACACAGACTCTTGAAATACTCTGTTCATACCTAACGCTAAATATTCTACTTTAAATGAGAGATAGTTGAGATTCGAACATGTGACCTATTGTCACGCTGTTTTCTGATACCATATCAAAAAACCATCTCTACCAAAAATTTAAGCTAATAGTTGAGACTTCACGACACGATATGATATCATAGACCTAAATTTCCTCAGGGTAACCGACACGTGTCCTATTTGAAAAAACTGATGACTCAACACACTTCCTCTTCCTAAACAGTAAACAGTCATGCCTGTTTCCAGATAAGATCGGTTACTAAAAACAAGGGTACGTGGCAGCCTCTGAAAGGATACCCGTTTAAACCTTCTTCGAGCCCCATTTTAACGCGTGTATAAACAAGAACATATCCCATTTCCCTCTTTATAAATATCCACCATCCCCCTCCTTATTTTCGAAAATTCGCATTTTGAATATTCATTTTTTCAACCCCCACAAAAAAAAAAAAAAAATCCATTTTACTGAATTTCTATTTTTAATTGGAAAAATAAAAAAATGGGAGTTCAAGAAAAAGACCCACTAGCACAATTGAGTTTACCACCTGGTTTTAGATTTTTCCCAACTGATGAAGAACTTTTGGTTCAATATTTATGTAGAAAAGTTGCTGGTCATCATTTTAATCTTCAAATTATTGCTGATATTGATCTTTACAAATTTGATCCTTGGGTTTTACCTAGTAAGTCCTTTTTTTTTTTTTTTCTTTTTTGATTTTTAAAAAACATGCAACAAGTTCTATATGAGACGGAATAAATTAACTCATTTCTCTAACTGATAAATTTAAATCCATAAGTGATTACAATGATAAGTATATATTTAGTCAATCTAATAAAAATTATCTCATCATTTAAAAAATAAATTTAATTTAAAATATCACCTTATGACATCAACTTTTAATTATGTTGGCTATTCCACCTTTATATCATTTTGGCCTTCTACAATCATCATACCATATAGTAAATTGGAAAATTTTAAGTGTAACAATTTAAAGAACTTGCCAAATAAAATTTACTTATTGGTTAAAGATTAGTAACATGACAATTAATCTTGGGCAATATTTTATTAACGTATTTTTGACTATCATTATTTATAGTTAAAATGAGTAATTAAAAAATATAATATGTTGCTTAAAATATTGTTGACAATTTCCAAAATTACAAACTGTCAAAATTACGTGTTTTTACTCAATAATGTCCTTTTTTTAATATCCTACGTTTATATGTGTCGATATTAAAAAATCGTGCATTAGTAAAGGTTAAAATTTTAAAAGTTGATCACGTAAATTGATTTTAGATTTAGTTAATTTAAAATAAAAATTGTTTTGAAATGTTGAACTTATTGATTGAATTCAATTATGTTTAGGTAAGGCGATGTTTGGAGAAAAAGAATGGTACTTTTTTAGTCCAAGAGATAGGAAATACCCAAATGGGTCAAGACCCAATAGAGTAGCCGGGTCCGGGTACTGGAAAGCAACCGGAACTGATAAGATAATTACAACCCAAGGAAGAAAAGTGGGTATTAAAAAAGCTCTAGTGTTTTACATTGGTAAAGCTCCTAAAGGTACCAAGACTAATTGGATTATGCATGAGTATCGTCTTACTCAACCCACCCGCAAATCTGGTAGCTCTAAGGTTCGTTTTTTTTTTTCAATTAATATATGTTAATGCAGTGTCGTTCCTAATAATTTTGGGACCTAGGCAGAAAATTGGGGCTCGGCCCCTACAAGGACAAGGTGTGTCTACGACTAGAGCCTTCCAAAAGTTTTAGTTTTCAATTAGTGCTAAGGTTCGAACTTTTATATAAATGCAATATAATAATCTTTTGCCCGGGGCCCTAAAAACCTTGGGCCGGCCCAGCGGAAAATAGAAAAAGATCCTTATATAAACAAAGTTTAGTTTCGTTTACTTTTTCTATATAGTTCAATGGTCATGTGCTTATTTAGTTAAGAAACTCAATGTTGTAAGCACAATTTATGTTAGAAGCTATTTATGCAACTATAATTTTTAATAATAAGGATTAATTCAATTTGAGTCCCTTTATAAGTTGAGTCTGAAGCGATTGCACCTCAAAATTATCCTCAGAAACGACCCTGTTTTTATGTTTTTATTTTATGTTCCACTTTAAAGTGATTTAGTGATATTTTATTTGGTCTTTAGTGACATATATATAATTGTTAATATAGTCTATAATGACATTTGTGAGGACATCAATATCCTATGTCGCAAAAAACTTCAATGTGATTTATTATGCTGTTAAAGGGTCAAATAGATGTCACTAAATCCTCTCTTTAAACTATCACAAAATCTCACAAGAGACAGTCTATAGGATAGACCATAAAATTGGGTCAGCCCATTTCCCTTAACTGATTTTTTTTTTATTATAATATCAATTATATTATGTTATAATCCTAAATGTAAGGTATGATAACCTCGAATATACTATTCTATAACCCCAAATATAAGTTATTATAACCCCAAATAATTTATTATAACCCCAAATATACTATGTTATATTTTGGGTTGGGCTTCATGGATTCCGTCTATAGAATAGACCGTCTCCCATGAGACTTACTGTTAAACTATATTAGAAATTTAAAATGGTGACATTTAAATTAAATGTAGCAAAATACATCTCATTAAAACCAAATTATGTCATAATGATTTGATTAAAAGATCATAATTTAGGTGTTGTTATATGACTAAAAAAAATCATAATTTAGGTGTATATGACTGCTTTATCATCATTTAGGTATCTTTGTATGACTGAAAGTTCATAATTTAGGTGTCATTATATGACTGAAATATTATAATTTAAAATTTAAAATTTAAAATTAATTTAATAACTACGAAATCATAATTTAGATGTCGATATTAATCGATATGCATCTAAAAGATCATAATTTAGATGAATGTAACTAACGGAAAGTTCGTAATTTAAGTGTCTGTTATATGAATAAAGTTTACTAGATAGATTCCCGTGTAAAACACGAATGTAATAAATATTTATTTAGGAATTACAATTCATATTAATGGGTTCGTATTTTTGAGTCTAACGAAATGATATTTAATTGTGTGATTTCAGTTAGATGATTGGGTGTTATGTAGAATCTACAAGAAAAAATCCAGTGTGGCAAAGCCTACAATAAGTAAAGAGCACAGCACAGGTGGATCATCATCAACTACATCATCACATCTTGATGATGTTTTAGAATTTTTACCAGAAATTGATGACCGTTCATTTGCTCTGCCACGTATGAATTCTTTAAAGAATAATCAACAGCCACAAAATGACAAATTTAACCTTCTTCAATTCGGGTCGGGTAGTTTTGATTGGGCCGTGTTAGCCGGGTTAACATCCGTACCCGAATACGCTTTTGCCGGGTCAACCCAGCCTCAATCTGTACAAGTGAATAACAATGGGAATGACTTAATGTTACCAAATATGGTAGATACCAAATTGTGCAAATCGGGTTTGGTAGAAGAGGAGGTTCAAAGTGGAAATACAACACAAAGAGCCAATTTGGGATACTTGAATCAAAGCACCAATGTTTATATTCAAAATTGTGATAACTCGACCGATCCGTTTGGAATGGGTTCGAGTCAGTTATTTGGGTTCGGGTTTGGATTGAGACAATAGAGAATGATGAAAAGTCAATTTTGTTTGGGTAGTGAAAATTGGGTTCGAAGTTCGAAAAAGGCTTTAGAATGTAAATATCTGTCATTCTTTAGGCTAATTGTGAAACATGATGTTATTTTTCTATTTTAATCAAAAATTTATATTCTGGTTTTAAGTTAAAGAATACATTCATTATTCAATCTCGTTCAATAATTAAGATCACATGTTAGTTCCTAATCTAAGTTATATTATACGTCAAATATTTAAGTTTGAAACCCAATGTCATACATTGTGATGAAAATGGACATGTTGGGGATTTAAGTAAAAGGTCATTGGTTGTTGAACGATTTAGTTGGTTTGCAAATATTTTTTTTTGTTTATTTGACTAACTAAAAACAAGTCAAATATTAACAAAAACAACTTCTCCTATGTAATTTGTGCATATTTATGAAAGATTCTTTTCTGTTATACGATATTATGAAAGAGATTCTCATATGTAATTTGTGCATATCAAACTAAGTATCTTATTTGAAAAAAATAATATTTACTCCAACAGAAATAAATTAAATTCTTTAGTAATATTTACACATGTCAAGTTAGAGCACAATCCAAAATCATATTGTGGCGGCTTGAAGGAATCAATTCAACAATCAACAAAACACACGAATTCCTACTTCTTTAGCTTCCACGTGTCTTTCCAATTACTTTTCTTTTGCGTCACGTTGTGTTAATACAAATTTTTTTAACTTTTGCCCACAATAATTATTGTCTTATGCACTAGATTAATTGTATGACAATTGATAATCCATTCATATTTGTGTACAAATAGCAAAACTAAGATCAAATCTTGTAAGTCTTGACTCAAATTATTACTCCCTCCGTCCTACTTATATTGTCCATTTTGATGTAGACACGCAAAATAAGAAAGGGATAGTAATAAGGTATTTTAAGTGATTATAATAATTGAAAATGTGATAGTGGAGTATTGATAGAAAGTTAATTAATGTTGATAGAAAGTTAAGAATATCTCATGTAGAAGTATAAATTTGTAATTACAATTTTTGTAATAAGCCTTTTAGTAAATAGTTTGATTAAAATATTCACATAAAAATACTAGTTTATGTAAAAAAATTTTAATAGGATTCTTATCTTAAGTAAAGAGTTATTAAAAAGTGAGTTCTAATGTAATTATTGATGCGCGTAACACGTTGAAGTCTTAGGAGCTTTGGGAATCAAATTAGCCTTTGCGTACGCTTGTGTAATACATAAAGTTCCTTCTAGCCGTGAGATGTATATTTATCTGTAAAGTCTTTGGTTTATTGGTGGAGTGATTTAAGAAAATAAAAGTTTATACTACGTCGGAAGAATAAAATTGAACTAAATAATAATTTATATTATACTAACTTCAAACCAATTAATCAACAATATTAAATATACACATTTTCAATTAAAAGTCAAAAACTTGAAGGTACAAATATTGGTACATTCCAACTACCATTCATCTACTCAACTCATATACAATCCATCAACCAATTCCTTAACACAACCAAACAAAATATTCCTTGCTACTTTCTCTCTAAGTCTAAAGTCATGAAGTATAAAGTATCTCTTTTCTTAGTCTTTTAACCTAAATCTCAAAATTATAATTTTTTTAATAATATGTACGTGCGTAATGTCTATGTCTTAAGCGGTGGTGAAGTTCCACAGAGAACCTTATTAGGGATGTCTGATCTATTGTCTAAAAACACATTCTATTATATAGCTCGTTTTTTTTACTGTATTGAAAAACGAAATTTGATATCCCTGATAAATGTTTATAATACAAGTGTCTAAATTAATTTTGTTATATAACTCTTTAAAAATTATTAGTTCTATCTTAAATTATTATTATTTTCTTACCTAAAACACAAAACTCTTAATTCTAATACATTTTTATATTTTTATTTTTCTAATAAATCAACTATTTCTCCACTTAAATTTAAAATTTTGCTTCACACTAAAATTTAAGTCAAATGTATGGCTTGAAAACATTATATTTTTTGTTACTAAATCATAATTTGGCGGCTTACAAGATTAAATAACTTAACAATCAAAAAACACACACGAGTTACCACTTCTTTAGCTTCCACGTGTCGTTCCTATTTCTTTGATTTTGGGTAACGTCATGTTAATATACTTACATAAGAGATCATTTTAAATTGGTTCAGCTCATTATATATTTTTTAAAATATATCGTAAGCAGAGATATTAATAATAATATAAGGATATATTTAAAATATTAAAAATAGGCATTAAGTATACGGTAAGTAAGTATTAAGGACAATATAAGTAGGTTTTAAAAATACGATATAGATACTAAATTTTAATGGGTGAAGCTTGAGATCAGATACGTCTCTTAATAAAACGATCTTTCAAAGAGATGGTATTTCAAAAAATTAAACTAGCTAAAATAATAATTAATTAATTTAACTTTTTACACGACATAATTATTTGCTCGTTTTATATCCAAGATTTATGGCATGATAATCAATTTCTTATTTGTGGATTATCACACGCAAGTTAAGCTTGAGCCTATCTAAGTTTTGCTTCGAATTATGTGTTTAAAATAATTTTACATAAATATTTATGTGAGTAGGTTTTACTATTTAACAATATACTTTTTAATGTATTAAATAACTTAATTAATAAAATACAAAAATGTATGCACCTATTCTAATAAAAGAACATGAAATTTTTTAGATCGTCTCAGTGATAGATAATCAATCTCTCAAAAAAACTACTTAAAATTTTTAATATTAAATTACATATAACATATAACAAAATCATTTTTAGATTTCGATCTTTTGACAAGTGACAACATTGTTCTCATAATTTGCTTTGGAAATAATTAGTTCAGTGGTGTGTTAAAAATTAATTTGTAAGGTGTTTTGTATAAAAAGATAAATGTCAATGACACTTCTAGTATCCCCCACAAGAAAGGATTCAAATGGAGGATTTATTTATTTGAAAAATGCGGACAAACCATACATGTTTACCTTGTGGGGAGTAAAGATGATCCGCAATCAAGAAACCCCCAGCTGATACCTGCATCAAGTAGCGGTTGAATCTCAATCTTTTGCTCAACATGTAGATTCTCTATCCATTGAGCCACAGGCGCTTTTAATGTTTTGTATGATAAATAAAATAATTTAAATTAAAATAATGTATTGGATAACGAGAAGATACAAAATACTGAAAGTAAAATGGAAGATATTGATAAAGGAGAAAAAACAACATTTTAAGTCTAAAAGGCTAAAAGAAAGTCTATCTACTCGTCCTATTAAAACTCTTAAATTTCATAAATTATATTAAAAAATATTATTCACTCCAACTCATGAAAGTTTTGCTCGTGTATAAAAGCCCAAGGTAATATTGCTAAAATTAATATCAATTATGATTGATTCGTTTAAAATAATTTTAAATATTACTATGATCAGAACAATTTTCATCAAAAAAATTATGAAAGGATTACTCTATATGGTTTGTTTAGTTATTAGTATTAAATAAAGATAACAAGAATAATTTATGTAAATTTTTATGATAAAATATGTATGATTATTATTAAAAATTAAGAGTATTTTAAAAGAATAAATAAAGTTTGGATATTAATGAAAAGATTATTGTAATAGAATGGATATATTGTGAGTTGATTAATATTAGAAATTATTTAATGGAATGAGTCAATGATAACATGTTGGGGAACACTTTAAATTAAGTGATCTAGAATCATCCAAAAGATAAGGTAAATTAAATAATTAAATAAATCTAGTTTTCCTAATCACCATTTTGTCTTTTAATAATGAATATAAAGTTGGTTTATTAGGTAATGCTGATTAGGTGAAGGTTCAAAGTAAAGCATAGCATTATTATATAATAATTTTAGATGATTAGATCGTTAATTAAATAGGATAATATAATATTTAATAAGTGGCTCCCTTTGTTTGGACAAATCTTTTACTTGTATCCCATTATCTTGTAAGATTGATTAGTACTTCTATTTTGCTAATCTTATGACTTAATACGTGTTGTTTAATTTCTAGTGAAATTAAAAAGGATAGCAAACAGTGCTAATTAATTTCTCTTTATGCAGAGCTCTCATCTTTTGGAGGTAAAATTGACCGCTTTTCTCTAGTATTCCCTCTCAAGGGAGTACGGATATGAATTATATATCCGTCATATTCCCTCACTCAGACCATGTTTTCGAATGGGAATTGGATTATTGATGATGATGATATGGAATTCTATATTTTCTTTTTATTATTGTATTTGCAAAATAACTATTATGTTTACAATTGTATAATGAAAAATATTTTATATGAATAAAAGTTTACACATACGACAAAAAAAATTTTAAATGATACTTTCTTATTTTTAATCATTTTTAAAAAGTCGCCCTTAATTATGTGGAACGAAAGCAATACGTGTTTATGAGTATGAAAATTTTGTAAAAGAGATAAATTTTAGTAGAACAAAGCAAGCTAGATGGGAAAATTGAGAAAAAGTTGACGAGTTGAATTTTTAATATGGATACAAGGGTCTTTTGTAAACTCGAGTTATTTTAGTTAGAGAATAAATACAACTTTTAGAAAACGTCTTGAGACATAGGCGATTTTCATTTAACCTCTTTCCTTCATGAAGGTGCTTTCAATGAGTTCAATATGAGACTATAGAAACATCAATATAATTTAGTTAAGTTTAATTTGATTTATCAAATTAGTTATACTTAATTTTAATAAAGTTTGATATAGGTCAACATATCACTTTCACTACTATAATTTCACAATTTTTCATTAAATATAGTTCAATCTTTCAAATTTATTTCACTAAATCATATTCAATCTAATTCAATTTAAATTAAAATAGTAAAGAATATAACCTGGTTTGTTATAGTCTTGATTCAGACTAACTCATTTCTAAACTATTTAAATCAATTTAAAACTGACTCACCAAGACAATCCTAAATAAGAATTTGGTTTCATTCTTTGATAATGTAGATTATTATAGTCGTGCGATGTTAACAGGCTCAAGCCCAATTTTTCTATCTCTGTGTCTTTTTACCTCTTGAGCAACTTTTATACAGATCGTCTTTTGGTGAAATAAAATAAAAATAAAAGTACATGATAATTATGTGCTAATTAGACTATTCTACTCATATTCATGTATAGAACACGTATTGCTATGAAAGCGTTCATACAAAAATTTGCGTAATTGTTTTACTTACCAGGTGTTCTCTTGAGAGACCGTCTTTTGTAAAAACGACTCTCAAAAGTCCAGCCCAAATCTATATTTAAAGTTATAACAATATATATTTGGAATTCGACTGGGCTTTTGAGAGCCGTCTTTACAAAAGACGGTCTCAAGTAACAATTTGTGGTTACTTTTTTGTTGCAAATTATGACGCAGGTCAAAGCCAATTTCATAGCTGATGATCAACGGGCCCACAATTATAAGCCCAGTTTTCTCTCAAGGGCATATACCCAGTTACTTTATTGGCAGCCCAATTTAATTCCCATGGGCCACGATAACCCAAAGTTCATCAAACTAACTCTCCAATGTCTTGTTAAAATTAAATGACATCATATTGTATAAGATGGTTTCACCGAAAAATAAGACGTATAAACAAATTATAGTCAATCATAAATTTACTATCACAGTATGACCCCTTTTGAGAAAGTATGGATACTTTTATCACCTTTTAGGCTAATTGGATTGGATTGGATAAGTCGATTGCTCGATAAACTTAGAATGTTTAGTTATTGACTATTCATTATAAAAATAGTATGCTATGAAGCCAAAAACCAACCAAAACTTCGTTTTTATTTTGACCAATACAAAACCAATAATTAACTAAAAATTTAGCACAAAAATCATTTACTAAATATTCAAATCCAACTCAAGTTTTTACTCCCTCTAAGTCTTTTTTTATTGTCATATTTCCTTATTTGGAAAATTCAAATCAATTGTCATATTTCTTTTTTGTCAATTTTTTTACCTAAATTCCCCATGTTTATACAAGTAATGTCCAAAATATCCATTTTTACTACTTACGATACCCTAACTATCACTTTTATAATTAATATAATCAGTTAAAGTAACCCTACTACTCACTTTTAAATAGTACCCATACAACTCCTAAATAGTAAATATCATGCCCATATAAATGTAACAATAAAAAAGACTTGAAGGGAGTATATTGTAAAGCAAAAATTCCTAATCAATCACCATTAGAGGTGTTCAACGGGTCGGGTCGGGTCAAAATTTAAATGGGTCGGGTTGGGGCGGGTCATGTCAAATGATAAACGGGTCGGGGCGGGTCAAGCCCATTTAAATTCGACCCACTTTGACCCTTTTTAAAAAAGTTCATAGAATAGCTTTTTTATTACATTTTATGGCCCATACCGCAATTAATATTATAATTATCTGACCCGTCCCGCCCCGACCCTTTACACTAAGGCCCGTTAATGATCCACCCCATTATTGACCCGACCCGCTAATGACCCGTTAAAATGTTACCCGACCCTTGACCGATGGGTTCGACCCGCCCCATTGAACGCCTCTAATCACCATGATTTGTAAATTATCATAAAAAGACAAAAAATATAATAATAAAATAAACAAAAAAAAATTAAAATAACAAAACTCTTACCCTATCAAATTATTCCACATAGAGATTATTTGTTAACCTTACAAATAATCGTCATTTACTAAGATTTTCTTATACTTCTATACTTTGTACTGGATCATTTATTTCTAATCCAAACTCAAGTTTCTTAAAGAAGCAAATACCGTTAGTTCTGGCCTTATGAGTCCTTGACACGTAAAGATTAAAGATTTAATATTTAATATTATTTTAGTACTTAATAAAAGGACAAAGTGGATTATGAGTGTATGCGGTGGCAAGCTCCCATTGCCAACCACTAAATCAAGTAGTTTCCTTTACAAGAGATTGCTACATTTTTCATAATTTTGAAAATTTATGTAATATACAATATATATTCTTTTTATAGACTATCTATAGCACAGACGGATAAATATAAATTAGTTCATTTGTTGAATGAGTAACTGAATAGTCGTGTCAGCTATTGGGCTGGGCTATTGAGACAGTCGTCTATGTCATAAACGGTCTCTCAAGAGATATTCTAAATATACAACTGTAACAATTTTAAAAAACATCAAAATTAAAGGTACAAGGGCTTTAAGTGGCAAAATGGGCCATTCCATCAGAATGGGATGGGGATGGGGATGGGGTACACCAAATAAGCATGCTGTTATTGTGGGCATCTTCTTTCCAATGCTCCTCTTACCTGGAACCAGCTTTCAGCCTTGCTGTTGCTGTGCATTCTACATACTACATTTTCTAATAATGATTTTAAATATAAGTAATTTGTATGAATTTTATTATTTTACAAAATTTTAGCGTATAGTATTAATTTAAAATAACAAATATTTTTAATGATTATTGTAGTTGTCAGGTGTATAAATATATTATTTTTATATCTTTAAAAATTAGTACACGTTAAAATAGTGTAGACCAAGTTGACACAAGATAGAGTATTTAATAAGTATTAAATTGGTCATAACTAAGGTGAGTGTTATCGACCATCCTATAGTAAAATTCTTTGATATTTTTACATATTTGTAAATTTGTTATACGTCTTTTTCTTATATTAATGTCATACGGAGTAAAAAGAGAATTATAAAATAAAATGTGAAAGAAATTAGAATACAACTTGACAAATTTATTTATTTTAAAAGAAGAGTGAAATATTTATTAAAAAGTTTATAAGAAAATTAATTAGAAAATAGAAAGTACAATAATATATGTATTATGTATTACTATCAAGTACTAGAAAAGTAGTTCATTAAAAAAGAAAAGTACTAGAAAAGTAGCTCTCATAAAACCCTAGTCTTATTAATAACTTAAGTAGTTTTTCTATTTATAAAAAAAATGCTATTCATATTAACTTTTTTAGGAGTATATAATAAGCTAAAAATATAAATATATTTCTATAACGTTAATTTTATTGATAAATGTATAACTAATGATAAAATTATTATTAATTTAATTAGTTCATTTTAGATGATAAATTGATAATCATGATATGATTAATGCTAACACATAAATTTTAAAATAAGTAATTATAATTAGACATTTCATTTCATTATTCAAAAAGAGTGATGTGATTATAATAAAGTGAATTGATTTGGGAATTTATGGAGTTGGAGTGATGATGCATTTCATCTCATTTTGGTTCATGAATTTATTCCATTTGTCTATATCACTTTTTCAAGGTGAATTGGGTTTAATTATTACCAATCAATTAATGAATTTTGTCTATCACTTTCTAAAGGACAACTCATTATATTCAACTATCAACTAATATATACTTCCTCAGCATAATACTTGCTACTGATTGTTCATCTACAAGACTACAGCATTTCTTTCCCTCGAAACTCGGGCCAACGACGACCCCACCTTTCCCCTCCTTTGTAGCTCTGACCACTAGACTCCAACACATGTCTTTAACCTTTAGCCATTGTCGACCTCTAACCCCGACCTAATCTAGCAATTGTGAAAAGAGAAAGTGAAAAGAAAATTCGGGCTTATTTTTAATTTTTTTAGTTTTTTAATTTATAATAAAAAACAATTTGTGTATAAAAGGACTAATTAAAAAAACATAATTTATTATCCAAAAAACATAATTTAAGGCATTATATTGCTTACACACTCATAGCACATAAAATGGTATATAGTATATACCTTATCTTTGAGTTATTTGATTACAAACTTAATAATATTGAAATGTGTAATATTTAACACAAAAAATAAAGTAGAGTCTTTATCCTTGTAAAATTAGTATCCATCCACCTTATACTTATATCCTGAATTCACTTAATTGTGTATGTACTAGGTGTTTAAAATAGGATATCGAGTCGACTTGGATCCAGAAATTCGGGTATCCGATTTTTTGAATGCCTAAAAATATGATCCATTTTCAATCCTGATTAAACCGCGTATCTAGAATTCAAATACCCGATTTAATACGGGTCGGATCCGGATACCTGATTAAATTAGAATGTTTTCTGTATTAATTTTTTGTCTTTTTTCGTTTAACCATATATTTGTTTATCTCTAATTTTATTTAGAATATTTTTCATATAAAATTTAATTACTAACTCTCTAAAAATATTTAACTTAATTAGTCTTAAGAGATTAATTAAGAAAATTAGGAATAATATTATTGTTTATTGGTTTAAGCAAGACTGCAAGACCAATCATAAGATTCAAATACTAACTCTCTAAAAAAAATTTAACCTAAGATTAGCTTAAGAGATATCATAATAATTATATTTTCGTAAAAACTTAAAAAGAAATTAATTAATTATTAAACAAAACCGAATATCGGATATCTGGTTTCTAAAAACATGTGACATGAATCTGGATCCGGTTCTAGAATCGGCTATCCGATCCAGTTTTTTCAGTTTATGAAAACCAGGTAAATTATCCGATTTTGAGAACCGGAACTGATAATAAACAACAATTTTGGGCACTTTCTAACGTCTACAAGGGCAGTATTAGATGCATATAGTACGGAATCAGATGCTGCTAATTTTGAAATCTTAATTTTAACTAGAAAACAAATACTCTTATGTGCTACTCACTTGGACCCATTTTTAATTTTAATTTGTCTTATTGAAATTTATCTAATTTTTATTTTTAGATATATATTTTTATCATTTTTACACTCTATATTCTTTTTATTTTTTATTCTTGAATATTCTGTTACATTAATCTACTATGCCCAATTTCTTTTTTTTTTGTGCAAATAAAGTTGGCAGAAACATTACTCTTATGAGAGACCATATCCCAAGAAACGATCTCAAAATAAGAAGCCCACAATTTATTTCTCGTTAATTTATATTAATTGAACAATCTAACCCAAATATCTAATGCGTCTTTAGAAGAGACCGTCTCTCACGACAATTCGTGTAACATAAAACAAATAAGAAAAAAAAATGACTTAATGTTGTACGCAGGATCTTAGGCAGAAATGACTGTTATGAAAACGTGGATCACTACCAAACCATGTGTTTAAGTGGCTCTTCCTCCATTAATCTTTAATTACTTAAAAAAAAATATACAACTTGACTTGATTTTTTTTTTTTTACAACTAATTGTGACTAGACACCAATTTGGCATTAGGTTATAAAAAATAAAAGAATTATTAAAGAAAAAATAAATAATCAAAAAATAGAGATGTTGATTAAAGTATTTGGACTTCGTAACATCGGATTATTTTCAGTTTTTTTGTTGCGTATGATAATTAATGTCAAAGCTAGTTGATTTTTTATATGTACAATATTTCAAATTCTTATTGGATCATATTCGTATTTTGGTCAAGAGTATGTAGCCCAAAGGTCATTGTTAAATTTGGACTTCGTAACTGAATAATAAGTTTACGGAAACAAGAAAGTTGACTTTTTGATATAATATCGGGTTGTTAAATTTGGACTTCGTAACAGAATAATCAAAATAATATCGGGTTGTTACATTTTCAGAGTAATTCGATATAATAAGACTATTTGATCATTGACTTTTTAATATGTTTTTATAAATAGCTTGATGTCAAATTGTCTTTTAGGCCTAAATCAAAGAAAGTTGCTTTCTTTAGATTTTTTTTTTTTGATTTTACTTAATCTATTTTTTCTTGAATAAATTTAAACTACTAACAATAAATAACTAATTATGTACCAAATATTTTCATGTACTTATTTAATTATAAAGCTGAAAATCATAAGTTAGTCTAATGATTAAAGACTTTTTCTCTTTCAATATTGTGATAACTGATAAGATTTCGTTTCTAACCACCCACACAAAGGATTAATTTCTCTTTTGTTTTCATCTATATATTAGAATTCTCCGATCAAAAAACCCTACTTATATACTATTAATCGATCAAACAAGTCAACAAACTGACCAATTTCTAAGCATAAAGAAAACACAAATTCTTGTGAGAGACGATCTTTTTAAGAGATCATCTCTATTTGGATTGATTCATAATATAGTTTGTAAAATATTGTAAGTAGGGATTAAAAATAATGTAAGTAGACATTTAAGATATTGAAAGTAGACATTAATTAACGATACGGTAAGTAAACACTAAAGATAATAAATGTAAGTAGGTATTAAGAATACGTAAGTAGATATTAATCATTAATAGGTTGGACTTGAGATATGTCTCTCACAAAAACGATCTCTCAAGAAACTAGCTAAAGACCGTCTATTACAATAAACGTCTCAAGTTTTGGGGCTGACCCAATTTATAAATTAAAAAAAAACTAATTGACGGTTTTGTAAGTTAAAAAGGAGATATAAGCTGTACTCTTAAAAAAATATCTATACTATAGACGGTCTCTCAAGATACAGACTTAAAAAAAAAACAAGCAATAGTCCTATATGCTTGTTTTCATCGTCAAATCTAGTGGCTTCTTCAAAATATCTGAGGTGGAAAATTTCAAATACCCAATAAGCATAGTGGATTCTTACCTGTCAATCTTATTCAAACCTATTTCTAAGTCTTTTATAAGTGACTTAGTCATTTATGATACATGCCCTTTATATTTTTCCCTAACTAAAACCCACCCAAAAAAAAAAAACTTATAATTCCACAAACAATCAAAAACTTTCACACATACTCCTCCTAGATTATTCTAACTTCGATTATTTATATGAGGGTTTTTTTAAAAAAAAAATTAGCGACAGAGTCTAAAAAAGTCATATCAGCATCAGAATTAGAGTCAGAATCATAGTCATCACCCCAGAATTCAATCACGACCAACTTAGAATTCAGGGAGAAGGTAGCAGACAGATCAACGGAAAATGCAATACAAATCAAGGTTATCTTCAAAACCACCAACGGGAGGAGGAGGATTAGTACAAATGAGGATCAAAAAAGGATCAATGGGACCCACAAATACGACGTCGTCTAAGGGATTAACATTAATGGTGTTTGATACACAAGATTATGTGTATGGTGATAAGCTAAGAAAACAACAATTAATGAAAGAGCTTTTGATTAAAAGAGCTTTGTCTCCACCACCAAGAAGACTCACTTTGCGTTGGAAAAACTTTCAACCTACTCCGAGTCGACTTTCGATGATGTCGACTGCATAAATCACGAATCATCTCAATCAAAAGGTTAAGCTGATTGTCAGGTGAATTAGATTTTTATTAGATTATAATACTTTTTTAGATTATAATCAGGAAAATATGAGAATTAATATTTTTTTTGGTGTATATATTTATATATTGTACGAACTCTAGAGAAAATAAAGTATAGTATAAGATTTTTTTAACATTTAGAAAAATATAGAGAAAAAAGAAACTAATGGGTGAACATTTAATTGTTCTTATGGTTGGAGATTTGACTTTTCAACGATATGAATAGGGGATAATTGGTGATGGGTGATGATCAAATTAAAGATACCCAAATAAATGAAAAAGAAAAGATTTATTCTTGATTAGTTAATATTGATTTGAATCATTATTCAGTTCGCATCTTATTATGATTTTTCGGTATGTATGCTAAAGTTCATAGCTTTGATTGTTAGTGGTAGTTTCTGATACTCAACGGTGGTAATGAGAATGATTTGTAGTGTAAATTTTCATGATATTATGTACCTTTCATGGTGATAAAACTTATCATAAAAAAAGTTTTTTTATATAATTTTTCATTACCATCTAATATCACATTTTCAAATGGTAATGCATTGGAATTATTTTTCTGAAAAAAGTGAGATTATTGAGAGAGAATAAACATGACTATTGAAAACTTGTTAAGAGATATTTCTACTAAAATTACACTAATTTTCAATAATCATTTTCATTATTTATCGTCTAATATCGATTACCAAACATATCGTGAGTATTTTTAAGATATCCTCAACATTTAAACATGAATATGATATTTGGACACTTTATTTATGTATAGTTATGCCGCGTCCGGTCCATGGGGAATGGGGATTTGGATGTTGGTGGGTGGAAATTCATAATCACAATTTTTTAATTGGTTAATTTGCAAGAACTTTCCGTATTATATGGGTATGAGCTGTTGTCTCTCTTTCCTCCGTAAATCCTGACCAGAGTTGTCTATGAGCGGAATACACTGAGTATGATGATGATGTATTAGTGAAAGATCTACAACAACAAAAATATCAGAATCTTAATTTCAAAAGATTAAGATCGACTATATGTATTATGAGTTGAAATGTACCATATAATAAAAACAAAAATATTGATAAAAAGTTAGTGGTTTAGAGGATGTATGATGTGTTTAAGAAGACAGGCAGTGTCCATAATGGAATGGAAGGGGATCAAAGTGACCCATAAAACAAGCTCTGAAATTGAACATGGAGATAGGGCCACAAATTCACAATTAGCCATCAAATTATGCACATTCTTGCCAGTTATTGCACATTCTTCTGCTTCTTATGCCCAACCTTATAATACTTAAAAAAAGTCACTTCCAGTATCCTGCACAAGGTAGGGTTCGGGTGGGTTTTTTTGTTCCTGATAGATGCGGACAAATTATACCCGTTCCCCTAAAGAGAGAGTAAAGAGAGATGCGCGCAATCAAGAAACCCCCAATTGATACCTGCATCCAGTAGGGATCGAACCCCAATCTTATAATACTACTTGCCCTCAAATCCCAATTGTTGTCACTTATTTCTATTTCTTAATGTAGGGTAAATTTCACGGAAAAAACTATTATTTGAATCATATACGAAAATATTAAAGAAAATAAAAACTTTACATTGATTATCGGGAAAAACTCTCATATATTTGAATCAAATACGAAAATATTAAAGATCATAAAATCTTTACATATCAGGGAAAACTCTCATATATTTAAATCTTTACAATAATTCATATAATCTCTCTTTGACAAACTCTTTTAATCAAGATAGTCAACTCCGCATCTCTAACTTAGCATTGACCCATTTTCTAGTTCTATCCACTAATACGAAGCCATCGACAAAACGACACGTGCAATGAAACTTCTTCTACATAGAACTCGTTATCTCGTTTAGGGCCGCGACAAATAGAAATGGCTCATTGTAGCTGAGTGACTCATTGTATTCCATCTAAGGCTAGTGTGTAGTTATCTCATCTAGAGCCGCGACAAATAGACAAAAAAGGAACTTTTGATCCTCAACATAAGTTACAATTTGATAAATAAGTATAGATCTTGCAATAACAAAGAATAAATCTTTCTATTAATATTCCGGAGCCTAGACAGCCAACATTTCCTGCTCGGAGCAATGTGCTAGCATATGAAAAGTACTCCATTTAGTTCTCGAAGACCTAGTTAACGACATGTATTTTCGATTACTAGGAAAGAAACAAACACATACAAAGTGCAAAAGAGAAAAGTGCGAGCCGAAGAACCAAGTGCTTGTACAAGATCGAAGTCATCGATTTCAGTTCTATTTGCTGCAACCGAAGAAAATCTCTAGCACAAAAGGCTAGCATATTGCTAAAATAATCATAATAAACTAATTTGGAAAGATAACCATAATGTTTCTTCATGTTCTGATTTGCTGTAGAATACCGAGACATTCCAAATTAAGAAGGGTTTAGTACATGTGAGTTAAAACCCGACTGTGTTTATCATGGTACCTAGCGTCTGAATGATGTTCGAGGACATCAAAGTGTTGACGTGTCCTTCGAGATGCTTCTTTGCGTCTTGCCTTCCCACATTGGCAATAGCTAGCTTCTCCGGGGACAATTCGTCCTCCTCTTGAACAGCTTTGTTGTACTTGATAGTCAGATTCAACATTTCCTGCACATTTCAACAAGCGCAATTATTAAGAACTTATGTACAAGAATCAGCTAGATGCACAAATGTTATAATTTATCCGTAAGGATTTGAGCTGATGCTTTAATACTATGTTATTCAGACTCTTCATTTTGCTCTGTGTCTGATCATTGATCCTCGGACAGTGGTATGGTACTTAGACACTTCATTTTAGGTGTAGAGTTGAAAATTTAGACGTATCCGACACTTGGACACGTATCGGTATCCAACATAAGCACCCGAGTCCAAGCAACATAGACTAAGAATACATTATAGCTAGAAAGTGGTGAACAACAAGTTAAAATCTTGACTTTTAAAATTGATCAGCATGGAATCAGCAAAACCTTGCTAATGTACGAGCAATTTATGATAACCGAACTTAAATCCGCACTGACCTGGACAATCTGCTCATTAGTTTGTGAATGAGAATCAAATTTCTTTAGAGTCAATCCATCAGTCCATTTCTTTTTGTGAAGGTTAAGCAGCATCTTCTCTTCGAGTTCATTTTTCCTGTAATTGATCGATATGGAGTAGTAATGTCTGTTCAACCCATGGATCAATGCCTGAGAGGAATGACGTCTCATAAGATAGAGAACTAGATATAATAACATCGATGATTTCATAAAGCGTTTAGTCCACTCACCTGAATTGATGGTTTGTTAAGATGACCGAGGTTAGATGTTGTTTGACGAGGCTCTTGACCGAGCATCAAGGTCTGTGGGTTGATCAAACGAAAGGCATCAATAACAACCTTCCCTTTCACACTTTGTATAGGATCCACCACTACAGCAACAGCTCTTTGATTTAAAGCTTCAAAACTCTGCAGCATTTCAGTGGAAATTGACAGATTAAATCCAAAATGATAGTTACTTAGTCTTGGATACTTAAGATAAACACAGATACATAAGCTCAACAAATGGGTGCAAATGCATTTTCATCAGAAGGGTGGAGGTGAGTAATTACTTAGCAGTTAGCAACCCTTGTAACCTTAGTAATAAATACTTAGGGGAAAATTTTTCTCGAGGAAAAAAAATCTAGTTTAGTTGTTTTATGTGTCCATGACCTCTTATACAGTCGTTAGTTCACGCACACTATTAACAACCAATAATATACCAAAAGTTAAGTAATGTTCTGAGTTCTAAGTAACAGACTTCAACACTCCAAAGGAATCAAGCTGGGTTATAAAGTGCCCAAGGATACAAACCCGTGTTGGAGTGATGAGAATTAAATCTCAAGTTAATCAAAGAAGGCTTTTCAGTGTTCTTAAGATACATATACATCTAACTATCACTCTTGAATTCAGAAATGAAATCAGGCATGGAAATATGACTATAAAAAGGAAGATGGTAGATTACTAACAAAACCACAAGACGAACAGAAGCCAACAAGAGAAAATGGATCTGCTATACTTCACTATTAAGCAAAGCAACCAGCAATGAAAACTAATTAAGACGAGAGATCATGACAGAAGATCGTGTTATCATCATAAACAATTGATGCAAACAGTACCGTCTCACTTCCGTCATCCAAACAAACATCATGATCAAAAACAACTAAAAGAAGAGAAAAAAAAGTCTTCCCAAAAAGCATTTCCATAAATTACCACTTTGGAAGAGGTGTTAATGGAAAATTATGAAGAAAAAGCATCTTTGAGGATGAAAATCACATCACCATGGGAATGACACAGCATATTTCATCAAAATAAATACTTCAACTCATTCTCACCGACACCATTTAATACCATAAATCAAACAGGGCATAAGAGTAAATTTGAAGAGATCCTCACATTATATCATTCATCATCACACGCACAGGATACACATAGTACTATACCACTACCATCATTCAAAGCAAATACCTTGCTTCAATAAACAATTACAAGAAGAACGAACAACTATGCCGAAGCCTTAATCCCAAAATATGGGCAAAGGGAGAGTGAACATTAAACAACATTGTCTTCATGAATTGGGTTTAAACAAATAGTAAATAACAGTAACTGAAACATCATTAAACAAAGCTAATACTTCTATATAACGCGAAGAATACCTGCTGTGTGTTGATATCCACACCAGATAACCAGCAACCAAATCCAGGATGTGAATGGTACCATCCCACAACCATCTCTGGCCTATATAACAAAGATTAGATCATAAGTAACCAAAATTACTTACTGCTGAATCTATGTTACATCAAAAAACATACAGCTACTATTACATAATTCTGGACTACAAACCTGATTCAATCAAACTCTTTGGTGCCAGATTCAAACTTTTCTAATGAATCAAAAACCCACAACAGAATTCTGGGAAATTACCACCAAATAAAACCAAATGAAAATTTTCTAACTACCCTATAGCATAATTCTGGGACTAAAACCCTAATCCAATCCATTCTTTAGTGCCCAGATCCAAACTTTTAAAATTAATCAAAATCCACTATAGAATTCTGGGTAATACCACCAAAGAAACCCAAATAAACATTTCCAGTCAAATCTATTGCACAATTCTGCGGCTTAAACCCCGATTCAATCAATTTGTTTGATGCCCAAATTGAAGCTTTTTTAATTCAATCAAAAACTCACTAAAATTCGAACTTTCTGAATCAATCAAAAACCTACTAGAGATTCAAAACTTTTTAATAAAATCAAAATAGCAAGAAATCAAAATAAAAAAAAAAGGGATACCTTCCAGTTTGCTTAAGCATATCAAGCATTTTAGTCTGAAAAACAGGATCAACAGCTTCAACACTAACACCAGTCCCACTTTGCGGCATAGCAAAAACATCAACAACTTTAACAGTATATTCATCAACAAATTCACCCAGCATCAATCCCATTACTTCCATCGGAACACCAGCTCTTCCTGAAAATTCCAATTCATACTTTCAGTCAATTAGGGTTTCTTCAAGTAAAGATAAAAAAAAAGGAAATTGAAGATAAATACCATGTTTAAGCATCTTAAGAAGAGCGAGAGACGATATGTAAATCTGCTCGGACGTATCGAGAGTCGGCGCATCAGTCGGCGGCTGACCCAAAGCTCCTCCGGCGCCGGCAAACATTCGGGTGAGTCTGTCCATCTTTTCTTCTCTTCGGTTTCCCCTTTTCTTTCTGTTCACGACACTAAAAATTGGAGAAAGTTACCTATAGACACTGATTTAGAAAATAGGTTAGGTTAGTATTGGCATTTAAATTACGCACTCTTTCGAATCATTTTAGATGCATTTTCTTATTTGGCAAAATCATATTAATTGTCCCAATTTCTTTTTTGTCTATTTTTTTACCTAAATACCCTCACTTTTTCAATTCCCAATACTTTACTACCACCTTTATAATTAATTTAATCAATTAAAATACCCAACTACCACCTTTTTAATGGACCATACTCAACCCTTAAAATCCGTGAAATCCCAATTGGGACATCTAAAATGATTCGGAGAGAGTATTAGGGTAACTTAACCATATACAAATGGGATTTATAGGGAGAATAGGACGGAGCATAAATAATTATGGATGTGATTTTTAATGAAGTCGTCATCATTATTATATTCGGTGTATCCCGCTCATAGAAATTATGATTAGGGGTTGGAGAGGGAAGAACGACATCAGCTCATATCCATAGAGGAGAGTGTGTTAAAAGAGTACCTCGACTCGAGAAAGGTCTTCAAATAGAGAAACTTGCAACTTACAAAAAGAATAAATAGAATATATACAAATAATTTAAAATAAATAAAGACAATGAACAATAATAAACGGTGGGTTAAAGTGATGGATTTAGTAATCTGAGACGTGGAAAAGGAGTCGCTAACTATCCCATCAATTTTAATGAAGTGATATCAATTTTTTTTAGCAAAAAGTGATATCAATTTTAGTAATTAATTATACTATATGAAGTATTTGTGATTTTACTAAGGAAAAATTACTCTGAATAATACAACCTTTCACTGATTTCCCAAGAATAATACGAACTTTCAATTAACCATGAATAATATGAAGTTTAACCTGTGTTTTCTGCTGGTAGTATTTTTTACCCATAATCGGTTAGATAAGGTTTTAGCTAATTTTTAATTTTTTTTAAGAAAAAGTAATTTATGAGTGAGAAAGCATAGGCTCACTCTTATTTACTGAACGAAGCTCTCAAGTCTCAAAAACTCTTCCTCTCTCCCGTGTGCAAATTCTCCATTAATGTTCTGCTCCTAAAGCTTCGAAGGCACGAATTGAAGAAGACGAGACACTCAGACTACATATACGCATATAATGGTTAGTTTATTGTTCTCAACATCAAATTAGTTTAAATTAAAATGGAAGAAGTAATTTAAATGTAGAAGGGGAAAATTGGAGGAAGTAATTAAAATGAATGAGGTGAAGATTGGAAGATTGGAGGAAGTAATTAAAAAATGAAAGATAAAGTAATGAATGAGGTAAGAAATCTGGAAAAAAAAAGAATGAAATAGAGGTTGGAGATGAATGCTCATTTGCAATGGTCATAAATGACCTATTCCACCGGTTACAAACCGGTCAAGTATGCTAGCAGAAAATACAGGTTAAAGTTCGTATTATTCGTGGTTAATTGAAAGTTCGTATTATTCTTGGGAAATCAATGAAAGGTCGTATTATTTAGGGTAATTTTTCCTTTTACTAGATATGCTCTAACAAAATAAGATAACTTTTATATATTGCTGATATTAAGATAAATTTATTATAAAAAAATTAATATGCATAATCTGATCTTTTATTCATTCTTCTGAAATAATTATCACCTTTAAATATTTATTTACCCACGACAAATTCTTGAACGTGGTAACCTAATATATTAATTCGATTTACAAAAAAGTTAAAAACCTCCCCACCCCTTGCACCGCCTTCAGCAGCCTCCTTTTTTCCTCAACCCTTTCCACCACCATTTGCCTCTTCATCTTCAAATTAATCCAAATCCTCCACGCACACACACAACATTACCAACTTTAAATTTAGCGGAAAAACTATCACAAATCTAGATTTTACCTCAGCCCAATTAAATGGACTTACCATAAGACTGTCTCATATAAGAATTTATGTTTAAAGAATTAGGGTTCTTCCTAACGCTAGGCAAGGTAGATAATTGCCTAAGGTTCAAAGCTAGAAATAGACTCAATACTTCAAATCAATAATCTTAACAAACCAAACATAGAAAACTGTTAATTTGCAAAATATAGTAAATACATATAGTGTCAATGAGATTATAGACAATTTTAAAGTGTTAAAATAGCGTCAAACTTTACTTTCATTCAAAATTTATATTATGATTTTTTGTTGGACTAAATTTTAGTTGAATTCAATTTTTTTTGTTAATTCACCCCTCTAACATTCTTTTCAAGTTTCGCCACTAAATCTGAGTATTTAATTACAACATAAAATAAGTAAAAAATTAAAAGCATGATCTAATTCAAATTTAAAATAAGACTAATGAAGTCTTTGATTATTATTAGTAGTGATTAATGTGAATCGTTGGATGTTTGATTAGACTTTTGGCTCCAAGGTTTCATAATTATGTGTTGAAGTGATCCATAATTTAAGCTGAAATCAAATTATTTTAGTTTATCACTACTAGGCTAGTATAGGAGTCTTACATAATTAATAATTAATAAGTAATTATTAATTAGTAATTAGTAATAATTATTAATTAGTAATTGGTAATAATTATTAATTAGTAATTAGTAATTAGAGTAGTTGACTTTAAGTAAAAGAGTAAAAAGTCAACTAGAATTTCATGTAACTAATTACTCAAATTAATCTATATAAGGGAAATGCAAAATCACTAATAGAAGTATCCAAAAGTGAAAAAGTATCCTTTTCCTATCCTCTCTTCACATTTTAAGGTATGTTTCTACTATCATTTTTTTTTACAAAATATTGTATATGCTTAGTATTTGATTTTGATACATTGTAATTATTTTATGTATTTTTTATATATATATGGTTTTCACTATTAAGGGTTTTCTGATGATTTATCTGTAAATTTTTCTCGAGTAGAGAAACTTTTGCCGCACTCTCTTTTATGGGTATGAGCTGCCGCCTTTCTTCCCCCATACTTTGATCATAGTTTCTATTGTCGGAATTATTGAATGAGATGATGACGTTGTACTTAAATTATGCTTTTGCTTTTGAGGTAAGAAGCTCAAAAACGATGATAAAGTATATAACTTATATATATTATTATTTTTAAGAATCGAACTTTATTTCAATTGAAAATGTACATAGAAACTTGAATTTTGATTCTCGTTGCCCTCTTACCTATACTGATCTTTATTGAATTCTGTCAATTTAGTAAATCTCAAAAATGTAATAGCTATTCTATACTTTGTCTTTATGAATTAAACATTGTTCTTAATTGTATTACTATAAGTTTTTTGTTAATTTTCAGTAGACAAACCACACATAAATTTATTTATTTTTTATTTCATTTCTTCCAGCATTATTTTCAGTTGACAAACCATACATAAGTTACACTATATTGATCAAGTAAATAAATACAAACCCACATAATAACAAAAAAGTAAATAAATACTGATGTTTGGCGGTAGGTAAGGTAATAAGGGTAAAAGGGTTGCAAAGTACTAAGCTTGTGTGGTAAGATGCGGGTTTGCGGTTTCAGTTTTAGTTAGTCTTTTTTTGATGCATGAATTTCTTTTTTGTGAATTTTTTTCGAGTCGAGAAACTATTTGATCGCATTCTCTTTTATGGGTATAGATCGCAGCCTTATTTCCTTCCCTAGATTTGATCATTATTCCTATTGGCGGAATACACCGAGTACAATGACCATTTATAATCATTAGATTGAAAAAATATTGATAATTCCATTGACATTGTCATTTATAATATTTGAATTATACATTAATTATACTATTTACAAAGACCCTTTTTCGGCTCTTATTGAGCCCTTTTATAACCCGCTTCATAATAATATAGCCCGACCTTTACAAAGCCCTTCTAGAGACAGGTCGGATAAGGGCTCAAAATGGGGGTCCGACCCATTAAACACCCCAAGCCACTATCTCCTACTTTGACTCGCTAAATCCACCAACATCTTGGCCTTTTCTCAAATTTGAGTTCTTGAATACAAATAAACTTGATTTCTGATGCACTTTTCACAAGTATAGAAATAGAATTATAAACAACTTATACTATGTAATATATATAGGATATAGCAGATGGAAGCCCGAACAGAAGACATAGAATCATCAATCCAACACAAGCTTGCTTCCTTACGTGAATCTCTATCTACTCTATGCATATATAAGGTGCCTGAACACATCCGAAAGGTGAACCGAGAATGTTATCAGCCTTCAATCGTTTCCATCGGTCCAATCTACCATAAAAAATCATCCTTAAAATGTTCACAAGAGCTAAAACTAAGGCACCTCGAATGCTTCCTAGAATTCGGGTCCCAAATTTATGGAGACGATCAAGCTTACACACTAGGAGAATACATCGACATCATCAAACATTGGGAGGATGAAGCGCGATCTTACTATGAAGATAAGATAAGTCTTTCGAGCAATGAGTTTGTAGAGATGATGATGGTCGATTCTGCTTTTATCATCTGTTATATTATGTTCCATAGTGACCAATTTTCACTACGAATCAATCCTATGGAAAAAAAGACGGTGTGGATGGTGAAAGTAGAACAAGATTTGTTCTTAGAAGATAATCAACTTCCGTTCTTTGTCATCAATAAACTGTACGGCATTGCATTTGGTAGAGCTTATACTGATATTTCGTTTAAGGATCTTACCTGTAATTTCATAAGCCAAACTTATATTCCTGGTAGAGAAGCTGCACGTATAGTTGGTCGAGAGAAAGTTAGTGATGCATCATATATTAAACATTTGGTTGATTTTCTCAGAATTTGTTGCTTACCTCCTGAACGTAACCAAAACCAAGAAATCGTCATAACCCAACAGAGAATGCGTATGTGTTGCTTACCGTCAAAACACAAGAATCAAAACTCAGATGATCTAGATCATAATAATGAAGATTCTGATCAGTTTCCTCCAAGTGCGAACCAAGAAATCGTCATAAGCAAACAGAGAATGTGTTGCTTACCGCCAAAACACAAGAATCGAAACTCAGATGATCTAGATCTTAACAATGAAGATTCTGATCAGTTTCCTCCAAGTGCGAAAGAGCTGAAAGCTGCAGGAATAAAATTTAAGGCAACAGATGGTAAGAATTTGCTTGATATAAAGTATGAAAATGGGGTTTTACAGATTCCAACACTGACAATCCAAGACACAACAGAATCTATTCTTCGAAGTCTGATATTTTTCGAACAGTGCCTCCATTTTTCAGATTCTTACTTTACAGATTATGTGTTCTTCCTAGATGCATTGATTGATACTCCAGAAGATGTTCAAATACTTGTTCAGCGTGGAATAATTAAGCATTGGCTTGGTAGTGATGATGAGGTTGCAACAATGGTGAACAGAATGACCAGATATATAACGATATACACTCCTAATTTCTATTATTCCGATATTTGTCGGAAACTCAATAAACATGCTGGTACTAGGTGGAATAAATGGCGGGCTATACTCAAAAGAGATTACTTCAATCATCCATGGTCTGTTGTTTCTGTTATTTATTTGGTCTTACTTCTTATTCTTACTGTATTACAAGTTTATACTGGTTTTAAAGGCCTGGGGTAGAAATTTTTTGTAAAGGACTCAAATTCACCTCAAAGCTTTTTCGATCAAGACTTTTATTTCGATCATTATTTTAGATCTAAGACTACTTATTTTGTCATTTTTTTCTTCAAGTTTTGTCAAATGAATTATTCATTTTGTATTGAGGTATGTTGAATAAATACTTACTTCCTCCGTTTTACGCAATCTAATGTAGTATTTTGATCATTTATATCTGGAATTATGCAAATCTAAAAGTTATAAAAACTTAATATTCTGAAAGTGTGCGAATAAATGATATAAACAAGACCCACTTGAATATATTTTATAATACACATTAGCCAATATATATTAAATAATTTTAAACGATAAATAGTGTCGATAATTGTTATGTAGCGAGTATTTCAGAACGGAAGAAGTATATCACATAAACAACTTGCGGTATATCAAAGACAAAGACCAGAGATACTTATGGCCCGTTTGGTAGGTATTAATAAACGATGGTAATGGGAAGAACCAATCTTTCTCTTTATTACCTTAATGGCATGCTAATCCAATCTACAAAAACAGGTAATATAACCAATTCATTTCTCTTTTATTATTTGTCTTTGAACATGTAACATTGATCAACCAATCCAAATACCTACAACCTCTAAAAATGACAAGAAGCAACCTTTCTCTTTGTATCATACAATTTAGCCATCTCAGTGTAGTTTAAATTGGTCAGATCACTACATTCAAAAGAGATAAAAGTGTACATTGAATTTTGCAGATAATAAATTTAAATTTTCATCATCAAAACCCCAAAGTAAAAAGGTAATTGTGGACACTGTTACACATAAGAACCGCCACCTAAGTATCAAGTTCCAACTAACTCGGTACAATTTAGTCACACATTGAAAGCCATTGCTACACCATTGCCTTCCGTACCATCATCATCATCATACCCAATGTATTCCGCCCATAGAAAACTCTGAGCATGATCTGAAGAGGAAAGAAAGGCGGCTACTCATACCCATAAAGAGACCGCGGCTAAAGAATTCGTCAACTCAAGAAAGATAAAGAGAAGGTCCTACAACGAATAGGACTAAGTAGCTTGCATTCAAGAAAACATTTACAATAAACCAATCACTACAAACACACATACACACAGCATACAGACAAGGAATGGCACCATAATGGAAATTGTCTTTATCTATAACAATATAGTCACTATAAAGAAGATACACTATAAAGAAACAAAGCTCAATAGAAAAGGACAGAGCCTAACCTGCAATCTTTGAAGATTCCCCATGAACATAGCGACGATGTCCCAGTTTGAGTTCCGCAATACCTTTTTACCATTCTAAAAGGGAAAACTCACAATAAGAAAAAATTTGTTATTCAATCTGCATATTGTAAACCCTAATAAGTGAAAATGATGAAACTTAGTCAAAAATTGGAATCGAGTTGATAAGAAGTCTAATTTCATAAAATTAAACTGCAAAATTGTGATTCGTAACTGACCTGATTGGAAATCTCGTGAATCTTCAAGATTGAAACTGAGCTTTCTGAAATAAATACTACTTCATATTGTAAACCCTAGGATTGGAATGGTAATTTAATTCTCAAATTTCATATAAGTTCATGTTTGGTAAATAGGATTGGGATTAAAAATGGGAATGGGATCTCATAAATTCTCAATGTTTCAATATCGAGGGCAAGTATTAGAGAGTGAGAAACTGAGAATTAGATTTTATGTGTTAAAAAAAATAAAAATAAAAAAAAAACTGGGTTAAAATTTTAAATTAATATTTTATTTTAATATATATTCACAATTTTCAACTTATTCCCATTAACATATCAAACAAGGAAATGAAAATATATTATGCAATTTCGAACAATTCAATCCCAATTCAATCCCATATTTTTATCTCCAAATTCTCATTCCAGTATACCAAAAGCTTCCAAGCAAAATTGATGAAAATTGGCAAAAATGATTTGGGTTATAATTGATTGGAGTAAACTTAGAGAGCCATTGTTATGACTTCTTGTTCATCTTGTAATCTCCCGATTTATAGTGAAAAGTTTATTTTTAGTGTCGGTGAATATAGGTATCACATTGATAGTGAACCACGTTAAATTTCTCAGTATGATTTTCTTTATTGTTTATTCAAATCTTTATTGCTTTCCGTTATTGTTTTTCGATCTTTGTTTCCGTTGTCGCACAACATGCAATTTAATGAAATGGAGGGAGTAAATACTTAAATAGTCCTAAGTAATAATAAAAGAACAAAAAGGCACTCTAAAAATCATTTTCTTATTCAAAATAAATCAAAATTTTAGGTTATATATTAAATTTTGAGGAGAACTTGAGTAATGAACTTATATAATTTTTAAAAATAACACCAAAAAAGCTCAATCTCAAGACCTTCTCAGTATCTCGCACAAGGCAGGGTCCGAGTTGGGATTTTCTTTTTCTTGAAAGATGCGGACAAATCATATCTATACACTCAAGGAGGGAGTAAAGAGAGATGCGCGCAGTCAAGAAACCCCCCAATTAATACCTACGCCCAATAAGAGTCAAACCCCAAACTTTCTGCTTCACGTACAGATATTCTATTAAGTCTAGCTAGTAACTACCACAAAAAACAAGGAATCAAATGACAAAAAAAACAAATTCATGAAAAAAACACCCAATTATAAATCAACAAATTCACATGTAATTAAGACCATTGCATGCAACTCTTACCAAATCATAGAAAACCACCTACTCAATAACTTTAACAATCACACAATCCATGCAACCAATACCCAAACAACTAAATTAATTACCCTAATTTAATTACTAAATTATTTGCAAAATCTAGAAATTCCCCTCTATAAATACCTTGTTCAATATCAACAAATCACTCAACATCACATAATTATAATGGTAAACATGATTAGTGCTAATCAAATCTTGATTATTGGTATGTTAATGGGTCTAATTGGGGTTTATAATGGGAATATTAAGGTGGGTAATGGGCAATGTAATGGTGATTTACAAGGGTTAATTAGTCAATGTGCAATATTTGTTCAAAAACCGGGTCCAATAGTGGATCCATCACAAGCTTGTTGTAATGTGTTGAAAAATATAGATGTTGGATGTATGTGTACTCATATTACTAAACAAGCTGAACAAATTATTAGTATGCCTAAAGCTATGCATTGTCTTCAATCTTGTGGTAAGCCAATGCCTCATGGGTCTAAATGTGGAAGTAAGTTTTCTCTTCTCTTACAATAAACTTTGCATAGCTATATTTCTAAATCAGCGGGTCTTCTCAGAGATCGTCACTTTGAGAGACACCTCTCAGCAGTGTCGTTCCTGACAATATTGAGCTCTAGACGAAAAAATAAAATACGCCCTTATATAGTAAAATTTCGGTTATTTTTCTCCAACTATGTGTAGTTCACTATTTATGCGCTTAACTGAGAAACCTAATGCTGTAAGTTCGATCCATGTTAGAAGTTTATGCAAATACAAATTTTTAAGTATAATGATTAACTTAATTTTGGTCCCTTCATGAGTTGGGCCCTAGGCGGTTGCACCTCAAAACTACCCTCAGAAACGACCCTACCTCTCAGGCCTTGCCCATTATAGCTTAATTCCTACTCTTACTTTATATTTTCTATTATGGGTCAACCCAATCAGAGATGGTCTCTTAAAGAAACCGCCTCTCACAAGAAAATTGTGTTCCTAGATATATATAAGTTTTCGGAATAAATTGAGTGCGTAGATTTCTCCTTGGAGGGGCATAATATAAGTATGATATGTCTAGTACTCTCCTCCCTTTCGGACCCTGACTTTCGGACCCTGATATGTGCAAAATATTGGGTTGATAACCATGAGGGTGACTCTAGTCCTACATATACTCTCTTTGTCCCCAAGATATGTTCTTATTTGATTCCAAGAATAGACTAAAATAAATAAAAAAAAAGTGAAATGTATTTTTAAAATGGAGGGAGTATATTTTTTATGTTTTATTATGAAACATATATATGTTTTTTTTGTTCATCTAAATATCTAATTATTCCCTCCCTGGCTTGATATTTCTATTTTTGGAAATTGGTGGGATCAAGCAACTGCGGAGGATATGGATAAACAGAAATAAATTCTAACATAAAAGTAGTTTAGCATTCTCATCATTTTATGTATATCCTGCTCATAAAAGTTATTATTAGGACATATAGTTTGTCTTTAATTTACAATATTTATCTTATTAAAAAATAAGAAGGTTACTGCCAGTAAAATCACCTGTACAAAAGCAACTAACATTAGTAATTGTTGAGAACTTAAACGGTTCAAAGGGAGTAATCAAATCTATATTTGAACATTTATGAAGTTTTTTTTCTAGCTATAGTATATGCATTTATATTTGTTAGTAATATAATAAGGGAAAATAAAGACATATTGACATATAGTTGGCACGCAATAGCTGATTCAGAATATTAGTATATAGTGAGTCGAATACTTATAACATCTACATATGTGTCGAACCAATTTAATTAATATGTTTCAGTATTTGACTGTTAATTAATTCAAAATTAAACGTGTTTTTAATACAATGACTTGCGTTATCGCTTAATTATGTGTTAATTGGTTTTATGTGTTGTTTTATGGCAGGTTATACAGTTCCATGAGTGCAAGGAATGGACATGTAATCTTCTATGTTGGATCTTGTTATATGCATGTTAAGTTTGTAGCATCTTTTATTAGTGTTGTGAGTCTTGTGAGTTTTCATTTCAGTTTATCCTAATTAATTAATGGTTAATTACCTTAATTATTATATGGACCCCTTATAAAGGGTTATGACTTATGATCATGTGTGTATTTTTAATTGTTGTTCCTTTAGGAATATCACGTTTTATTGGTCTTAGTAATCGATCTGAAATTCATGCGATTTGAATATATAATCTGGGATTTCGTTTTTGATACCCGTGTATGAAGACAGGGAAGAATCAATCTTTTAACTTTTGCTAAGCTCGTAATAGAATCCTCATATAAATCCTTAATTATCCAACTCAGTTTTTGTTTATCTTGAATTATTGATAACTAAAAAATTACTTTAAAAAACGTTAATATGGAGAAAGTATGCAGTTAGAAGATTCAAATAAGATTTTATTTGACTATTTTTTCTTATAAATTAGGTGTAACATAATAAGGTGTATCATTGTGTGTTAATAATGACTGATACCAAGAGAAACATGATTTTTACTCCCTCATTCTCAGGGATTTGTTTTGCTATATTTTTAATTTGAAAATCCCAATTAAGCCGTCTACCATAGTCCATAATATTGGACAATTTCAAAAAATTATTTATGCTACACTATTACTTTTTTTAAAATTGCGAGTTTTTAAATTTGCAATATACTATTACCTACTATAAATTATTTTTATATACTTAATTAAATATATATATTTCCTCCCTTTCAATTTACTTGCAAGTTGTAACGTTTGTTTTTTCATTCAATTCAATTCACTAATTCAATCCTTAATATAACTACGAATAATAAAAAATTATAAAAATTTAGTATAAATAATCTTTGAGTTGAGACAAATTAAACAAGATTTCACTTAATTATATTTTATCCTATAAATTAAAAGTGATGAATAAATAACGTTATATATTTACCAATATTACAACTAATTTAGAACGGACTAAATAGCAAACTATAAAATGGTTATGAGTATGAAATTCAACACAAATTATGGCTTCTCCAATCAAGTCTAACTTCACCAGCATGCGAAGAACAAAAGGTGGGTCCCACCATATGCTGTTGTAATTGTAGGTGCTGATAACAAGGCTTCCTAAACGACACAATATGACTACTAACCATGTACGCAGTGATGCGTTCCGATACTCTTATATCTTCCATCCTTAATTCTTGTAATTTCTTTACGTACTCTGGCACGTGCTGTAGGTCCCACACTACACCTACCCCACCGGGTTTCAATACCCTCACCACTTCTCCAACCACCCTTTCCCTCTCTTCTTTTGGCCCAGCTCGCCGAATCGCCGCCCCAGAAACCACCACGTCGAAGTAATCATCTCGGAATGGGAGTCTCCTTATGTCACCTTCTCGACACGTGACGTATTCTTGCACCCCTTCTAGACTTGCAGTCCGTAATGTACGGAGTGTTATGGCCCGTTTTTGATCCAGCCCGACTACCCGGCCCGATGATCCTTGTTTTTTAAGTTGTAAAGCGACGGCGTTTAATAGGATTCCTGTAAAATTAGTAACCTTTCCTTTATGAGTGACTTTTGCTTGGTCGAAAAGCAAATGTTTCCTAAGAACTTAAAGGAGGGATTTTCTTTGGTAAAAACTGAAGATATGAAAAAAAAATTTAGAGATTTTAACGTTAAAATTACGATAAATATTCATTACTATTCACATAATTTAATATCAACTATCAAGCGAGTTTTAAGAATAATAGAGCATATTATTTTGAAAATTTATAAATAAAAATCTAGTGTTTATTTTTTTCACTTTTAATTTTGAAAATTATAAATAGTAAAATTTACCATAAATAATATAACTTCTCATAAATTTTTCTACAATACGAATTTTTAAGTAAAAACTAGGAAAAATTACCCAGAATAATACGACCTTTCATTGATTTCCCAAGAATAATACGAGCTTTCAATTAACCACCAATAATACGAACTTTGACATGCATTTTCCGCTGGCATACATGACCTATTTATAACCGGTAGTACAGGTCTTTTTTTGACCGTTGCTCAGCAGGTTTCATCTCGTATTATTGGTGGTTAATTGAAAGTTCGTACTACCGGTTGAAACTTGCTGAGCAACGGTCAAAAAAAAACCTGTATTACCGGTTATAAATAGGTCATGTATGCCAGCGGAAAATGCGTGTCAAAGTTCGTATTATTGGTGGTTAATTGAAAGTTCGTATTATTCTTGGAAAATCAGTGAAAGGTCGTATTATTCTGAGTAATTTTTCCTAAAAACTAATACTTCTATAAACTAACTTACGGTTTTTGTTCTATGATTAGATCAACTTTTGTTTGATCATCAATTTAATTTTATTTTTGTCAAAACTTTTATAATAAACAAAGGTTAATAATATTTTACGAAAATACCTTGATGTTGATATTATTTATAATTAATCAAATTTATATCATGGAAAAATCATGGAAAAATTTGTATTAATTACAGTAATTTTACCATAAAAATCAATGTCTTTTAAAGAAAAAAAACTTCAAAAATTTTATTTTTCTAGATAAATAAAGTCTTTTTAGATAACAAATTTACAATACTTGCAAGACTCCATAATAACGTTAGCAAAACAAAACGTATAAGCAAAATAAAAAACATTAAAATAGTATTTTTTTTTTTTAGAAAACGTCAAATAATTGTTAATCCAAAAATATTCTACTTATCCATGTCAAAAAAGCATATATAAAAACAAAATAATATTTATTAAAAATAGTTCTATGTTTATTTTCAAAAAATTGAGTTCTGCCAAGAATTCATATCTTTACAAATAACGGAGCTTTAATATTTTAAAAAACAAAGTTTATTTAAAGGAAAAATTACCTAGAATAATCCAAACTATTCATAATTTTCCTACAATAATCTCACCTATTGATTAACCATGAATAATCCCAACTTTGAGGGGTATTTTCCTAGAGTAAGTTTGGGTAACCCGATAACCTGCTATAGTAGGTAATTCACCAAAAAAAAATAAATTAAATATTAATTTATAATTTGAGAATATTTTTGAAAATTTACATAAAAAATTCTAAATAATAAAAAAAATCATAAATTTTTTATGAACATTTTTTTAACATTTTTTTGACATTTTTTTTTAAATTTATCTTTTTTTAAAAAAAATAAAACTTACTATAGCAAGTCATCCGGTCACCGGGTTTACTCTAGGAAAATGCCCCTCAAAGTTGGAATTATTCATGGTTAATCAATAGTTGGGATTATTGTAGGAAAATGGTGAATAGTTTGGATTATTCTAGGTAATTTTTCCTTATTAATTTTTCCTTATTTAAATTAATAACTTTAAAAGTTCTAATAAGTCTTGTATACGGTTGTTTTACCATTTAACGAATTTATATAATTAGACTATTTATAATCCATTAATTATTGTATGACTTTAAAGTTATAAGTGATTATAAAATTGTAAATACTAAATAATCACTCTAAGTTATAAAAATTTGATATATACATTGGATCAATCAAAAAAATAATCGAGTATCACTTTAAGACTATTTTATTTAAAAATTTGTATAAAGTTTGAATGAATGCAAAACTTTGCACAGATTGTATGTCAAAATTTGGAGTATTGTAAATCAAATGGTGCAAATTCAGTAAGACGCAAAATATAGTTTGAAATGTCATATACCTCTGCCACAGCCAACGTCAAGGGCTGTTTTAACATTAGACCAATCCGTAACAGCAGATAACATACGCTGAGAGATCTCCCACCGGAGAGAAACCGCCGAGTATAAGAAATTAGCGGCGGCGAATAACAGACATACGGCTATCAACGCCGTCATGGAGCCGATTAATCCAGCTACAAAACGGGCGGATCCTCCAGGTAGGACAGAGAAAATCCGGAGCTCCATGAAGGAAGTAGTTATGGAAGCAAAATATAAGAGGATTAATATAGAAAGAATGGAGAAAATTAGAGAATGAAATAGAAGAAATAAAAATGTCTGCCATTCATCGATTCCATAGATTCCATAGATCTGCGACCAATCTCTGCTTCCTTTTCCCATTTTGAGTAACAGAAATTGAGGAATTATTACTGATTTTTCTCGAATTAGGTTTTAAGTTCGATTTTTAGTGAACTGTAAATTTGATTACGCCATTGCAGGAAGTTGAAGGTTCAGAGTAGAATGGGAATTTGAATTAGTGAGGTTTTGAAAAGGAAGATTCTACAAGACAGCTTAAACGCAGAGTTAAAGGGAAAAAACGACGTCAGATTACGCGTTTTGATGCTTTTGAGAGTAAAGGGTAAAGATAGGGAGAGAAGAATGGGAATGAATAATCGAAGTACAAAGCGTAAGTTCAAACCGACTGAAGGAAAGTTTATATACTCATTCCCACTCATAGACAAAAAAAAAAAATCATAAATATAATTAAACACAAAATCTCACAAGAGACGGTCTATAGGATAGACCACAAAATTGGGCCAGCCCATTTCCCTTAACTGATTTTTTTTATTATAATATCAATTATATTATATTATAATCCTAAATGTAAGGTATTATAATATCGAATATACTATTTTATAACCCCAAATATAAGTTATTATAACCCAAATAATTTATTATAATCCCAAATATACTATGTTATATTTTGGGCTGGGCTTTATGGATTCCGTCTATAGAATAAACCGTCCCCATGAGACTTACTGATAATTAAATATTTTAGATGGTCTTCATAAATATTCCTTTTTCTTATTTAATTAATAAAAATAAAAAAATCGCTATGTCAAAGAGAATATATAAGAGGATTCTCTAAAATAATGTTGTTTAATTAGTGAAGCAAATTTTCTAACCTATACAATAAATTTGGTAATTATTTTGAATTTACTTTAAGATTTCGTCTTTAGTAAAGACGATTCTCAAAAAAATCATTAATATAATTAATATTCCTCGGCAATACCTTGTGACATTAGTTTGAAAAATTGTTAACTATAAAAAACTTTTACCTTGAAAGTATAAATATTGCAAATTCAATAAAAATGAGAAATACTACCAATCCGTTGGTTAGTGGTATTAAATAGTGATAATAAGAATGATTATAGTTTAAAATTTTATCAAAAGTTTCATATCATTCCCATGGTAACGAAACTTTGATCACAAAAAAATTTTCTGTTTACAAGTTTTCATTATCGTCATCTAATACCAACTTTTCAAATGGTAATACATTGGAATTAATTTCATGAAGAAAATGAGTTGATTGAAGTTAGACAAGCATGTTCATCAAAATAGCCAAGACGTTATACAACCAAAATTACACTAATTTTTCATCCTCATTACCACCTTATATTACCACTTACCAGACGGGTTGTATATGAATTGGTTGAAGAATTTGAGATTTTGTAAGGTAAAGTTTGTTTGTTTGTTTGTGTTTAAATTAGTGAAATTAAAGTGGTAATTAATGGTTAGTTAATGAAATAGTTATTAGTTGGGTCGATGATGGGGCAGAAAGTCAATGTAATGAAGTGGAAGTGTGTGGAATCAATCTGAATTACCGGTGATTCCGCATTAACACTCCATCTAGTTACTAAATACCAACCTTTGCTTCACCGCCGACAAAATCATAAATTAAACCAATTTTATTAAAATTTATCGCCAAGTTTTGTATTAGACCGTCTCATCGTAAACAAATCCATATAATCATTTTAGGAAAAATTAATATTAATAATTCAATCTTTGTTTATCCACTGTGAATAATCTAACCTTTTGATTATTTTCTAATAATCCAACGTTTTCCCTTAGTTCGATATGAATAATCCAACTTTTATTTTAGTTTGCTAGCAACATACCCTATTACTAATTATTAGTAATAAGGTATGTTGTAGGCAAATTTATCACAAAGGTTGGATTATTAGAAAATAATTAAAAGATGGGAGTATTCATAGCGGATGAGTGAAAGGTTGGATTATTAATGTCAATATTTCTATAAATTTATTAGTAAAAATATTAAAAAACAAAAAAAAATTAAATTTACACTTTTACAAGAAATAGTTTAATTTTTAAATAGTGTGGGTTGACTTAATTAAAGTTGTCTCACTCACAGGGGCGGAGCAAAAGATTTCGGGGCCCTGTTTAATTTTCACAAATTTTTAAAAATAGGGCCTTTTATATTCAAAAGAAAAAATTTCTTAAACTAAAATAAAAACTCAACCTAATTTTTATTTCATTAATATTGATTTTATAAAATAACTTAAATTAAGTAGTTAAGATTAAATTTCATCTCTAATATTAAAAGGAACAGAAAAATGGCAATAGAGTAATGGCTTATTGGCATATAATTAAAAGATTAAAAGGATCAAAAAATTTAGAAATAAAATGATGACTATTTTTATAAATTAAGTTGGTGATAATTAATGTTTAAAAAATTAATAAAATTAAATGATGTAAGAGATAATATTAGGAAGTTAAAGAGTTGTTTGGAAAGTGTTAAAAAAGAGGAGAGGAAAAAAAATATAATCAATAGGATTTGAACCTATGACCTTTGAAATATTAAGTAAAACTCTAACCAACTACTCTACCTCAATATTATGTTTTGATAGTATGATTTTTTTATATGAGGCCCTTTAGGTTTGGGGGCCCTGTGCGGTTGCGCACCTCGCACACCCTTAGAACCGCCCATGCTCACTCAATAAATATTTAGTGTATTTTCTAATGTTTTATTTGAACAGCTTTTGTTTAGAAAAGCCAAAATGAAGACGATAATGGTAATACTATTGATTTTTATTTTAGATTGCTACCAACATACTCTATTATTACCAATTATTAGTAATAAGATATGTTGTAGACAAATTAATCACAAAGGTTGGATTATTAGAAAATAATCAAAAGATGGGATTATTCATAGCGGATGAGTGAAAGGTTGAATTATTAATGTCAATTTTTCCATAAATTTATTAGTAAAAATATTAAAAAACTAAAAAAATTAAATTTACACTTTTACAAAAAATAGTTTAATTTTTAAATAATATGGGTTGACTTAATTAAAGTTGTCTCACTCAATAAATATTTAGTGTATTTTCTAATGTTTTATTTGAACACCTTTTGTTTAGAAAAGCCAAAATGAAGACGATAATGGTAATACTATTGATGGAGAAGGGTCTAACAATTCTGGTATAATATCAATACATTCGAGTGAGTGTAAAAATTAAGATTATCAATTGGATTGTTACTCTACTATTAACGATTGTTTTTTGACTTCAATAAAAATGTTTTTTTAATCCACTACTATGTTATAGAATATGAAGTATAATATATAATTTGATTTTAATCATCAACTTAAGCATATACGATGTGCAAAAATACTTGTTCAACTCAAAAAAATATCAAATCTAGTTTTTTTTATATTATTATTATTAGGAAAATTTACCTAGAATAATCCAACATATTCGTGATTTTCCTATAAAACAATAATTCCACCTATTGAATAACAATGAATAATCCAAACTTTAAGGGGTATTTGCTTAGAGTAAACTTGGGTAACTCAATGATCAGCTATAGTAGGTAATTAGCAAAATGAAAATTGATTTAAAAATAGAGAAATTTTTTTGAAATTTTACATAAAAATTCTAAATATTAAAAAATATCATCATTTTTTAAACATTTTTTCGAGATTTATTTTAATTTATTTTTTTTAAAAAAGTAAAACTTGCTGTAGCAAGTCATCCGGTCATCGGATTTACTCAAGAAAAATATCCATCAAAGTTGAGATTATTCATGGTTAATTAATAGATGAGATTATTGTATGAAAATCACAAATAGATTGGATTATTCTAGATAATTTTTCATTATTATTATTATTATTATTATTATTATTATTATTATTAGAAAGGAATTGGTTGAGTTCCATTAGACCGGGGCCACAATGATTCAGTTGATGAAGAAGTGGACATATCTCTAACTTTAATTAAATACAACGTAGTCCCTCCGGCCTCCACATATATTCACCTAACTTGAACTATTGGTGCTTCTATGCTCTGCTCACTTGTACTTATTTTCTCCTCTTATTTGTTTTCTTTGTTCTCTTTGTTTTTGAATGTTATGAATTGAATTAAAGCCATCTCAATAACTAGACAAGAGATGGAAGCGGGTCGAGAAATTAGGCGCGACATGACTTGAGAACCGAAGAAATAGGTTGTGGGTAAGCCGTAGATAAAGCTAAAGAAACGCAAGACTCCAATTACGACATGAGAGAGACACACAGATTGGCCAACCAACACTCAAATGACATGTGATAAGATATTGTAGGCCTTGCATAGGCTTCATTTTTATGAACGACCAAACACGCACGACACGACATTTTACGTTCAGAGTTTCGAGAAAAGCCCCTCAGACACAAGGCTCACAGCCACAGGGGTAGCTATGTGGGTCTAGCATCAGCCCACTAAGCGGCACAACTTAGACCACTATATCATACTATAGGCCTAACTTCAACCTGATAAGGTCCGACTTGTGCCAGACACGACACGTGCACAACTATGCCCATGTCTAAAAAACAGTACGATAATTTGTTGCAAAAATGAATAGAACAGAAGAATACTCTCTAGAGGAAAAATAGAGCCCACGAGGCATCTCAATTAGCACTAAGATTAAGTCATTAACTGCGTCAAGCAGGCGAATAAACCTACATTCATATCTTTGCATTGACAGCATGACAATTCATACAAAGTCATCTACAAATTAAGCCATTAGGATGAAATTGGACATCAAACCCATGCATAACCTACATTGCAGGTTTCAATAACCAAATACCCAAAACTCAAAAAAAAAAAAAAACAAAATAAAAAACTAGCAGTCCTGAAATTAACATAAATGCCTTTTTTTGGCCATCCACAGGCATAGATCAACCTTTTTTTACAAAGTGATGGGTCAGCAAACTAGCGACCTCCAAAAAACCGACAGAATCCTTCCCGTTGAACAACGCCTTCAGCTTCTCATCACATAGGATCTCCCTCTTATTAGCAGGATTCTGCATGAACGAATTGAAATCAATCAAATGTATCAACAGATTCCCCAAAAAAACATATGTCTTGACTAAACATTGTTCAGATCTTAGTTATGGACGAATTATGTGAACGGACTAATTGTATAACATACATCCTCCAAGCTCTACACTATATTGTTTCATGCTTTATGTTACAAGCAACTATAAATACCCATCTAAACTTGAAACGGCTCTCTTTGAGCCTAGCATAGGCCCCCTTTCAAAACGGGAGAGATTTTGAAATTTTTGGAATAAATATCACGTAGTACATGATTATTTAGTAGTTAGTTGTAAATTCAACACCCTGACTGTGGTACCAATGAGATCTTATTCTTATATAACCATATCTCACTTTATATCTGACATGCTAGTACCCCAGTGCTAGAACTTTGACCCTCTAGATAAAACAATTGTACATAATTTATCTAGCCGTTTTATCATAGTCCATTATCAATTGAAACCAAAAAACTATAAAACTTCAGCTCCATCACGAATGGACACAAAAACAACAATATCTCACTATACTCACATTGTACATAACTTAGCTCCATGTTGATGAATACAAATTTCTAGCAAGAAAAACCTATACTTAAATGAAACAAAAGCCGATGCAGATGACTATAGATCTACCAGAGACAAGGGGGTTCCAAGGAAATCAGTCCAAATATGTGCTTCAGATGATAAGTAGACTAGAAATAGTGTAGTGTGTCATGTGCTCTTCATGGATTATAACTAACTATATCAAGTGCCTAATATGTTTAAACCAACAAACACAAGCCAATTTGCACACAGTGGAGCCATATGATGAAATCCATCACACGTTTAAAATACAACAAAGGGTAACATTGTAAAATGTGGAGCTCTATTAAAAGCGATATGAGGATTACTCTACAGAAAGCAACAAAAGCAGCAGACAAAATAAAATACTCTTGAACCTAGATCTACCAATCTAGACTTCCCAGAATTTCCTTCAGCATCTTGTACATTACATATCACAGTCCATTAATGAAGTTATATTAATAACAAAAAAAAAAAAAACATACAAAGTGCAAGGTGAAACCCCATGGAGGGACAAAATATCCGAAAACCATCAAATCAACAGGTAAACAAAATTTGATCTGGTAGCTTGATACATGACCCAATTCCTACCAATCAACACAAAGCTAAAAGGAAACAAAGACAATTACATTATCGGCCGATAAGCAAAGGGATGACAAACACAATAAAACAAGGGCAGCCTTAAACCAAATATTTCCCTAGCCTATCTTACACCTGAGGCCCAAATGTGACTCAACCCAGAAGCAACCCCAAGCAGAGGAAGAGTAGCCACCACCGATTGTGTCGCAAAACTCACTCACTCACCAACGAATTTGCAAACAAACTTTTTGTAAGGCCATGACAATTTGTCACATAATCATCCCGTGGGCCTACGAGAGCACACTCACGGATCACCCGTGGGCTCGGACACACAATCCAATAGGTAATGAGTGTTGACTTACATACACACTTGATGAGACTCACTCTTTCTCAAAACCATATGATATTAGGAGGATTACCCATCAAGCATTATATGTAAGTCCATAACCCACTATTTTAGTAACTTCCTCATATGTGAAGTATTCCCAAAACTTACACCACATCAACTCCTTGGGTTAAGCCTCTAGGCTTTAGCTCCAAAAGCCTCCAGTAAGCTCATCTTTGGGCTCCCGTTGACTACCATTTCCGCCAAGTCAAGCCACCATACCTTCTTCCACCACATGCTCATTGTTGAGCAGCTACCATAACCAACTCCAAGAGAAAGTCACACAATGAAGGCATAGGAGGAGGGAGGGAGGCAAACACAGTGCAGTACAAGGTGATAGAAGGTGACTGGAAGCCCACCACCCAACAAATACAGTGCAGTAGAAGTCGACACGGCCATATGAAACCGTAATTAAGTAAAGCATTGGCTGCCCCAAGTACAAAAAGGGGGAGGGGATTTTCCAGTAGCACAACCAATCAGAGGTGATTTTGCCACCATGAATAGCTAACACAATATTAAAGAAAGTCACATTGTCAGGTACCCCCTTAGGCCATGGGAACGAGTGAATCAACTAACCTATGAGAGGACGCCCTAAACATTAGGGTATCACCAAGCCAAGCTTGGGTGGCCACCATCCACACAATTAAGGGAAGGGGGAGGCACCAACGGAGAGAGGGATAAGGGCAGTAGAGCCACCAAAGTTTAGAGCCCAACAACAGGCCACAAACACAGCCACCATGTGTGCCTGCGGCCCACATCCTAGCTCCAAGCATCATGAGAGCAAGTGAGAAACCAAAGGGCTCCCTACCAAAAATTCTATACACGCAGGCAATCTAAACATGAATGCTTCCATCACCTAGTCACCACAATTCGCCCAGACTCGCCTTTTCCCGAAAGGTCTCTCCTATGGGGGAAGATACAACCATAAACAGCCTTCCCTATTTGCTTATCAGTCAGTGTGACTGTCAAAGACAAAAATTTCCTTCCGCCAAAAAATTGTACTTCATTCTAAGAACATATTTCCCAAAATTGCCATACAATTGGCGTTATTTCTTCATTTCACTGACCTTATTTCAGAGTATGAAATCAATCAAAAGTATATAATGTAAACCAACCTTAAAAACTAAATCAAGAATTTTTTTTTATTTTACTATTTTTAAAAAACAAAAACAGACACGAAATAACAATCAAATCTTGTAATAAAACTAATTAAACCTTAATTTCAAGCAATCCTTATGAACTACGAACCCTAAACTCAAAATAAATTAGAATAGAAAAAATAAACCCTAAAACTTGAAATTACAATTTCAAAAAACGAGGTTGAAAATGAAAAAAAGAATGTACCTGAAGGTTATTCTGCTTGATGTACTGCCAGACCTTTTTGACAGCTTCAGCTCTAGAAGTTTCAGGAGCTCCAATAAAACTGCTAAGAGCAGGAGAGATAGGAACACTCTTCATAACACCGTTGGGTCGTTTAGGAGTAGAAGAAGCTTTTTTAGGAGTTGAAGAAGAAGAAGACTTAGCAGCCGCCATTAAAGCTCTGCATTTTCCACCGATTGCTCTCCAACTTGACATTGCTGAAGAGAAGAAGAAATCGAAACTTGTTGTGTTGAGCAGAGAAGAATGCGGCGAAGAAATTTTGAGGAAGTATAGAAACACAGTTGAAAATGAGGGCTTAATTATATTTGATTTGAACAGACTAGGAAGAATGTAAAAATGGCCGGACCCGGGAAATTGAAATATGGGCTGAAGCCGATTCGGGTTGCTTTCCCGGATGTACGCCCGATTTCAAGACTTGGGTATTATCGGTACACATGTTTGTTTAGGAGACGGTCTTACCGTGAGATATATCTCATATTTGGATTAATAGTATGATAACAAAAGATTTTATCTTATGAGCATTTAATATGAAGTCGTCTCGCTGTAAGACGATCTCATACAAGAGGGGTTGCTATCGCCTATCGGTAAGGATTCTCTAATCTACCTCTCTATTAAAGTTGTTATATTCATATTGTTTAATTTATGTTAAATTAATAGTTATTTGTCCCGTTTGATATTAAAGAGAAGTGTGAAGTTCATTATCGAAAAAGAAAATGATACAAAGTACATGGAACAATTCTAAATAAATATCGAATTGTAACTTTTTAGTTTTTACACATGTGTAAATAATAGTAATAAGGAAAAGAAATGAGTGAATGAAAATAGAAGAAATAACGAATTTGTGGTTGAAATTAAAGAGAAGTGTGAAAAATGAGAAAATTGTTCAAAATAACCAAGACAATTCAAAATAAAAAATATGTATAAATTAAATGGAATGTAGATTATGAATAAAATATAAATTAATAATTGATGAGTAGATTAAGAATAGAAAAAAGTCGATATCAATATAATTTATAATGAGGGGGTCATATAAATTTCATACAACCATGTTTTTAATTTATAAATTAAGATAAAATATAAATTAATAATTAATGAGTAATATCAAATTTCAAATAAGTCAATTAGTAGAAATAAGAGGGAATATTACAATACTACATTATCCATAAGGGCATACATAATTGTATTAGTATAATGCAAATACTATACAAAATACGAAGAATAAATTTGTATTTTTCTTGTATAGATGACATTAAAACTCATTACTTTGTAAATTACTAAAATGGACAAAACTTAAAATGAACAAAATTTAAAGATTAAATTATAACGATGAACATCACTTGGAAACTTGATGTATGTAGTAGGCGTGTGATCACTTTCCTTTAATGATCACAAAAGAGATACAAACTATAACACGACACTCTTAGCACTAGAGAATGGAAAGAAATAACAAGTGTTTATGTATATTAAGAAGAAGAGATTATAACTCTTTTCATACACTTCATGCAACAAAGAGAAGAAAAGAAACGAAGAAATAATACAGCCTTACTAAAATACAGTCTTCACAAAAGATTTATTTTACAATTTATATACTTATTTTAACAAATTTAAAGGTTCAATTAGCACTTGAATGAGTCTTGAGGTTGTACATAAGTCTCAATTGAGTCCTAAAATTGCTCTTGTAACTGTCTTTGAGTGTTTCGACCTTCAAACAAAGAATACATTTTTTTTTATTTGTTTTGATTGGGCTATAAAACCTTCAAACATCATCATCGTCGTCATCTTACCCAGTATATCCCGCCCATAGAAACTATGGCCAGGGCCTGGAGAAGGAAGGATGACAACAACTCATACTCATAAAAGAGAGCACAGCTAAAAAGTCCCCATCTCGAGAAAGAATAAGGTAAGATTCTGAATCTTACCTATAAAACCTCATACCTATAATACCTCCAAACTTTTTTTTGATTCTATAACTTTTCGACTTCATTTTTCATTCATACCTATGCACCTCAGACCTCAGCCTCTTAGAATTTGCTTCATTCAAATAAAAAACTGTCGTATAATATAATTAAATGGAGCAAATTTAAAGAGATGCAGTAATAGCTTTCAGTAGAAAATTACACGCACTTTCCACAAAATATAAAAGAAATTTTTCTTTTTTTTTAAAAAAAAAAAAAGGAAAGTTGGTATTAACATCTAAAGAAGACTTTGACTTGTTCAAAACAAAGTAAACGCAATACATTACTCCTATTATTGTTGTATTTACTTGACAAAAAATTTCAGTTTTCCCCTTCTCCACAATCCACATTAATGGTCGAGAAGATTCACATTATTTCGCATGTTTGAATATTGTAAGTTTTTTTTTTTCTTTTTTCATTTATCTTGCTTTGCAATTTAAACATACATGTAGACTGAGAAAATGAGTGAGTTAGGTGACAATCAATGTTAGAACGTTTTCTGAAAACTTAAAAATGATACTTGCTTTTCAATTGCGATTAGAGTCCATCCTCTCTTTTTTGGAATTACATGATAAGCTGAAGGAAGAAGGGGAAGGCTAGATGTGAATCAAGCAATATTACATAATTCGCTAATTTCCTCTCGATTTGCGAATCGGGACAAGCAAATTGTGGCTGATTGAGGTTTTTCTATGTTCATTTTGAGCGAATAGCGAATTTGAAGCGAATTATGTAACAGGAATCAAGCCTAGGGTCTTCCTTTGGATAAGTAATACTTGCTCCAAAGTGTTGTTGATGACTCGTGACTTGCTTCAGTCAATTGGCTTCTTTTTGCTATTCATGATTTCTATATACATTTCAGCATATGTTCATTACTGTAACACTTACCATGTTAGTAACTAGTTCAAACAGACCCGATGATCTGATATTTACCCATCTTGCAATTGAACTCGACTTAACCCGAATTCAAAATGAATCTAAAATAACATAAAAACAATGTGGAAACAAGACCCGATTTTGAATTAACCAGAAACACGTGACCCAGAATCGACCGGATGACCCTTGAAATAAAACATCATAGGCAACTTCACACGATAAACTAGACATACATATGATTTATCATGATTTGTTGAATTCATAGTAGTTGATCTAAAAACTGATAATACTGCAATTTAACTGAGTTTCTTTTGTAGTTAATGCAATAGTGTCAGCACTGCTGCTGTGTATTGCAGTGGTGAGTTTCTTGAGATCAGAACATATGAACTTAGAAAACTTCACAGATGGGATAAATTCCTTGAAGGGTTTTATGGATTTCATCGGAGATTTGCCACGGTGGATTCACTTCTACAACAATCTGAACGCCAACCTGCGAAAACTCCGAGATAAAAACCATATGTTGCAGCAAAGACAACATGATCTGCGCGAGCAGGTTGAAGACGAGGAGTTTCAGACTGGTATGAGACGTAGGAGAGAAGTCGACAACTGGTTAACTTGTGCTGGAACTAAAGGCACGGAGGTGCAGAGGTTTCTAGAAGCGCCGACACCAACTAATCGTTTCTGGAAGTTTTTGTATGTAGCATGGCTGGGAAATCTTGCTGAAAGAATGATTAAAGAGGTGGATGAACTCTACAGTTCAGGAGTTTTCCCGGAGGTTCTGTTGCGGATTAGAGAAAGATACGATCTACCAGAAACGCCGATGGAGGGTGCTGCAGCAAAGGAGAATATCGACAAAATTTTGGGGTGGTTGAGGAGCGGAGTCAGTAAAATTGGGGTGCACGGAATCAGAGGGATCGGGAAAACTGCTGTTGTGACGCACATTTTTAATCGACTATCCAGAAATGATGATGTTCGTGTTTATATGATTGTGGTAGGCGACGATTACGGAGAATATCGTTTGCAGGATGAAATTGCAAAAGAAGTTGGGATTGAATTGAGGGAAGAAGATGAATCAAAAAGGGCGGCTTTCTTGTACAGGGCGTTAAAGCAGAGAAACTTCGTCTTGATTTTAGATGGTCTGAAAAAACATGTACCAGAGTATAATATAGGCATACCTCTAGATGCTGCAAAAGGGAAGATGATTATCACATCGAGATCTCGAGATGTGTGCCGAAAGACCGGTTGCCAGAACAACATGATTGCAATAGATCCACTTCCAGATGATGAAGCATTAAAACTCTTTAAACGAATAGGTGAGTTCGTTTTCCCACCCGACTCAGCGATGGAGAGTGTAATGAAGAAAATCGTGGAGCTGTGCATGGGTGTGCCTGAGAAAATAATCGAGATGGGTGTGCATCTGAGGGGAGTTAAGGACGATAGTATCTGGCTCGAAACTCTCAAGGAAATGTCGGGATAATTCCAAACTCTATGCTGAAGCTATTCTTAAGCTCCTCTAATTCATTGCTGTTCGAAATTCAGTGACGAAGTGGACTATGTTTCCATAATAAGAGTTTTAGTATTGAATGTTTGCATCTGAATACATCATCTAGCAGAAATAGTGTTGGTTTAGAATAGGTAACAGCGAGGATGATCGATCCATGTATCATTAGAGGGTTTTATTCTATAGGCCAAACTTAACGAGTGTATCGGGAATTCAGGATGTCGAGAAGACAAATCCACAAAACGACATGTTTAACATTTTTACTCATAAATCAACCATTGCCGAAAATTGCTTGTTCATGCTAAAAGATGACTACAATCAGCTAAAAGCAAAGAGGTTGAATTTAATGTCATAATACCTTCTCAAAGGAAGCAATACTCACAAAGGCCTTAGAGGAGAGAACATTCCCAACTAACATCAACAGCTCCTATGATTTTCTCATGCAATACAGCTCCCGAACAAGCAATTATTCCACGGTCGAGACCTTCCAAATATATACCCCTTGAAAAGTCCAGCGGGCGTCCTCCTGCATCAGTCACTACACCACCTGCCTCTTGTACAATGAGCACACCTGCAGCATGATCCCATATCTTCTCTTTATAGCCAGCTCTTGCAAACCTCATATAAATTTCAGCATCTCCCCGAGCTATGGCAGCATACTTCACCATACTATATACCCGCAAAGGCTTCTTCCTGCCAAAAATAAAAATTGATGAGTCGTCATAAGTAACCAAATCAGAGGTGACGACAAGAGTCAAGACTTTGAATTAGGGGGGACAAATGGTCGATATACTAGTAAATTATTCACTATATTAAAATTAGTTAAAGTATAAGAATTTTAAAATCATATAGACTGAAATGAACTTGGAACATAAAAAAAATAATATTCAGCAAATAAAGTTAAAACTTTTCTATAATTTATCCCTTTTAAAAAAATCAAGTTTTTCTGACTCTATTTTCGCCAAGTCTCCAAAAAAAGGTACTATAAAAATTAAGATAGTAAAAAAGTAAACACACACAATTAAAAGGATGAATGCAAAATTATAAAGTAATGACCTTATAATATAAATTTATTAGTTATTTAAAAAGATACTTGTTACTCGTTAACATAACTCCAACTGTTGAGCTATAATAACTGTTATTATATTTTTATACTCTTTAAACTATATATCATATAATGGTAAGGGACCAGAGCTATAAATACAAAGAATCATTCGGCAAGGGGGGCCAGGCCTCCCCCAGCCGTAATGTAGCTTTGTCCCTGAACCCAATTAATAAAATGATGACCATGAACTTCAAGTAAACCAAGCACTTGTCAATGACCATACAGATTAACCGAACCTCATAGGATTGAAAATATTACTAAATTTCCTTAGTAGTCAAATAAGGAGGTCAAACACACACCTTAGTCCAACAGTGTGAGCAACACCCTCTGTGAAAGAGTGACTGGTGTTGGCTTTTTCCACCGGCTCACAGAATGTTGAAAGAGAAGGATCCTCAATGGTGGAAACTTGAATTGATCTCGCATGTTCGAATGAGTCAACCTTCAAATCACCATATACCAACGGCTGCATCCATGCTTTCCCGGTGCCTCTTGTTGCATACATCACACAGCCTTTCTCCCACATGTCAGGAGAAGCTGAATAATTTTCTGATGCAACTTGGTGGAGATGGTTTACAAGACCCTTCTTCACAGGGTAGTTGGGGCACCCCAAAACTCCAAGAACTACTCTTCCCTCGTCAATCAATGCTAGTGCAACTGCATACTGATTGCCACGTACAAAGCCCAGGGTTCCATCAACGGGATCTAAAACCCAATGCCTTCCTTTGGGGCCACCAGAGGAGTTACATCGACCAATGGCTTCAATCACTTGGTTTGGCCCAAGAGGAATACCCAAAAGTTTAAGACCAAACCTTGGTGCTTCTAATAAGCTTGCGTTCACTGTTTCCACCACGGGCTGCAATAAGTCGGACTTTGCGAGCATTTGGGCATCTTCTTCTGCGACAATGGATACACTTTGGCTTCCAAAAGATTCTGACAATATCCAGCTGACAACAGCTTGAACACTATAATCTGTTCATGCAGTAATGCCGATCTGTCATCAAATTTAAGTGCACAAAGGATAGCAAAAATCCATAGTCAAATACTCAAATTGGAATGAATACAAAAGTCAAAAATGAAATCATCAATTATCATCATTCACAAAACCAAAATAAACTATAACCAGTTGTGAATAAAAACAAGAAAATAAAACTTCTTCAACAAGGCCTCAATAGAGAGGTACTTTTTTAAGTCAGGGGTGATCCTAAAAGACAAGGCATCCTTGGGCAGATAGCACTCCATATCTATTTTGATAAACTTAAGTATCACACTAAATCATGCAAAAATAGTTGAAAAATCATAGCATTTGAACTTTACAAAATAATCCCCTCCTTTCCTTTTCTCCACTTAGGACTAAAGAACTCTAAAGGAGTTGAAGGGTAACAAAATTGAAATCTCCAACCTTCATAAAGGCTTTCCTTAGTCATAAAAAGTTTCTGTCATACACTAAACGGAAGTTCTTCATTTGATTGCAAGCCAAATGCAACCTTATTCCTTCTAAAACTAGCGTGAGAGTATATAACATATCTTGGGGCCTCAACTATTAGCTTAAGCTTTTGGTTGAGTTGGTTCTTTAACATGGTATCAAAGCCAACGTGACTAGAGGCCACGGGTTCAAATCTCAACCACCCCTCATTTAAAATGGAATATTTAGCGCCTATGCGCATCCATACTTCTAGCCCATTGGCCTCTCGTGTAAGGGCGTGTTAGAGTATATAACATATCCTAGGGCCTCAACCAACTTAAGCTTTTGGATGAGTTGGTTCCTTAACAACTAGGTAGCCCCTTTTGAACAACAATATCATATGCAAAATTTCACATAATTTTGAAGTAAATAAAAGTGTCCCTAATTCCATTGGCAAATCACGTGGACTTTTTATTTATGTAGAGTTACAAATGATGTTTGCTACCAGGGGTTAATCAAAATCCACCTCATTGTCTCCACTGACAAGGGTAAGGTTGCATATATCCGACCTCCAAAAACCACCCTAGGTGACAGCCACTCATAAACCCACCATTAAGGGTACCAAAAGTTAGGATGAAAAGACCAATAGAATATATGATTTCAGAATCCACCTGCATTGCCATAAAATTCATGAAACAATCTCAACCACTGGCGGAGCTATTAATGGGCAAAAATCAACCAAGGTTTACCCTCAAAATCAATAAAAATGCATTATATAGTACATAAATTATTCTAGTTCTACTGTATGTGTCATAGAACCCAATGCAATCAACATAACAAAACTCCTTAAATAACCTATTCCTATCAATTTTTGTGTTGATTTGTAATTTTTCAGCGTCCTTAAAACCACACAAAAACAACGACAACCCAGAAAAAAGCTTCATACTCATCATGCATATTGAACACCCATTAGAGAAAACACACCCATAATCGAATCAAGATTCAGAACACGAAAATCACACAAAATGAGAAATAATGGAGGAAACGAATGAATTACCTGCAACAGTGACAAGAGAATCATCATCTTTGGACTTGACCTGATCAGCATTAGTAGAAATCAAGCTTTTCTGAACTCTTTGACACAGAGCACAAGCCAAATGAACAATCCTAACAGCCACATCCAATTCCTTGGAGAAATCTCTTCCTACTTCCCCCATTTTCGTCCAGGTTCATTCGGGAAAAACCCAGATACGATTATAGGATTTTTAAACGGTGAGAGACAAATGAGTGTAGTGGTTTACATGATTTGGAGCATTTGAGATGGTGGATGTTCCTGGTCCGTTAATCTTCCCCTAAAGAAAGGAATATGCAACTGTTTTGTGTTGGTTTTTCTTTTGCAATGCAAACTATCAAATCAAAAAAATAATTTTTTTATGGAAAAATTGTCCTGAATAATCCAATATATTGCCAATTTGCTATGAATAATCCCTACTATTGATTATTTATAAATAATCCGACCTTTGAATTTTTTTTGCTCACATCACCCCTTTTCACATTTTCACCGACTATTGTAGGTACCTATTAGTCATTTCTCTCACTTCTTCTTCCTCCTTATGCTTCTTTGTTGGTCTACCTCAATTCTTCTTTGGTCGTAAGTAGCTATAGTAGTCGGTTAAAATGTGAAAAGGGGTGCTGTGAGCAAAAAAAATTCAAAGGTCGGATTATTTATAAATAATCAATAGTAGGGATTATTCATAGCAAATTGGCAATAAGTCGGATTATTCAGGACAATCTTTCTTTTTTTATTGTGAGAGCTAAAACCTAAGCCAAAAATAAACACCTTCATTTCAAAAAAAAAAAAAAAAAAAAAAAAAAAAAAAAAAAAAAAACACCTTCCAAAACTAGGGTTTGATTTTAAATTGGAAAAATTACCTAAAATAATCCAAACTATTCACGATTTTCCTACAATAATCCTATATATTGATTAACCATGAATAATTCCAACTTTGAGGGGCATTTTCCTAGAGTAAACCCGATGACCTGATGACTTGCTATAGCATGTTTTTTTTAAAAAAAAAATAAATTAAAATAAAATGTCGAAAAAAATATTAAAAAAATGTTCTTGAAAATTTTATGATTTTATTATTATTTAGAATTTTTTATGTAAATTTTCTGAAATATTTTTTATTTTAAATTAAAATTTAATTTATTTTTTGGTGAATTATCTACTATAGTAAGTCATCGGGTTGCCCAAATTTACTTTAGAAAAATACCCCTCAAAGTTGGAATATTCATAGTTAATCAATATGTGGGATTATTATAGGAAAATCGAGAATAGCTTGGATTATTCTAGGTAATTTTTACTTTAAAATTTTATCTATTGTATTATTAGGGATATTATAATTCATAAATGTAGAGTAAAATAGTTGATGAATAAGAATATTGAAAGTAGATATCTAAGATATTGTATGGTTTCTCATTAGACATTAAAAATATTGTAAATAGATATTTAAGATACTATAAGTAGATATTGAGGATACAATAAGTAGTCATTAATGATATTATAAGTGGGTATTTAAGGATAATGTTAGTAAAAAAAAAAAAAAGGATAATGTTAGTACACATTTAAGATATTTTAAGTGAGAATTAAGATTACGATAAGTAGTCATTAAAGATGATATAAGTAAACATTAAAGATATCATAAGTAGGCATTAAGGATACAATAAGTAGACATTTAAGGAAACTGTGAGTAGGTATATGATGTTATAAGTAGGTATTAACGATATTATAAGTACGCATTAAGAATATAGCAAGTAGACATTAAGAATAATGTAAATAGACATTAAGGATAAATAGACATTAAGAATACAATATGTACTGAGTAGGCATTAAGCTTACATGGGTTGAGGCTAAGAGACGATCTCTCATGAGACCGGCCGTAAAATTTATGTAATACTCCAACTTCAATAAAAATCTAAATTTATACAGATATGTACAATATATTTGTTTTTTATTTTGGATTCTAGATGAGGGAGAATGACCATTAAAATTTTTTGCCCAAAATTGTACTTCACTTTGGTAATTATTCATTATCATTATACTCAATGTATCCCGCTCATAGAAATCTTGGTAAATATTTGTTTTGATTAATTGATTAATAAAAACCAATGAAAACACATAAATATCAATTGATTTTTTAAAAAATTACTTAAATAAAAAAATACATTAATTTCACTTAAACTAAGTTGAGTACAATATAGAGTATAGACACAAATCTAAAATATTGATCGAAGTAATTTTGATTCAACTATAAAAAATACTCTAAAAAGATTAATTAATTTCCTTAAATCAATACAAGCACATTGTCGACAAAGCTAAAATCGATCGATTAATTTTAATTTACTTTTAAAAATAAATTTTGTTTTAATTAACGTAATCACAATATACGCACAACCCAAAAAAAATTAACAATTAATTCAATTTTGAATGTTAGAAAATTTTCATTTCTTGCACACTATGCCTTCTCCAATACTTGTGCTGCCTGTGCAATCTAAAATACCCAAATCCTTCATAAAATTGAGATCTCGTTGCGGCACTTTAATCGGAGAAAACAAGCAGGATTTACAATCTGCAGCCAAAAGTGTGGACGTTCTGTATCGATCTTCTCCGCCGACTACCGGCATCGCAACACCTAGCTTCGCCGGACTTTCAAAATCAGGTCGGTATGTCCTTCCGAGCACACCCTCAGCATCCGATGAAAGCCCGAAGAACCGGAACTGCACTTCCAGATGCGCAAAACAGTCATCCGGAGGTATTTGATAGTTGTGTACCCTGTCATCTTCCTTTGTGATTGGCACCACATTGACCGATATCTCAGCAATATCACGTACAATCACAACGACACTGTTTTTTCTATCGGTCCGCTCAATTTTTAGGGTTTCGTTCGGTGAATTCCAGCTTGAAGAGTATCCTTCGGGTAGATCTAATTCCTGTCCGTCATATGAAAACTTCAAATGATCGATTTCTTCGTCCCATGTAGAAGCTCGTGTGGCTTCGAGAGAGAGCGTGTGAGAGGTGAACAAGATGCCGAGCGCTTGTATCCATGTGTAATCTCGTGATCTACCTGATGGTCGGAGACCGATGAAATGGGCGTTGATTTGTAGCTTATGGTCTGATACTAAACTGAAATGCTGATTGCGCTTGCCGTGGAAGTAAAAAACTACGCCGTCTCCGCCTATGAACCGAGGGTCTAAACAGGCCGCTCCTCGCCCGCTGCAATTTGGTTTACGACCTATGTTATCACCAAATTTTAGTGTTAGTCAAACCCAAGAGGCAATGGATCCTGAACCAGGCTCGATCCGTGGATCCGGATCCATTTGGCGAATTCAGGTCAAATTTGAATCCATATAAAAGTGATAGTTTCGAATTCGGGTACAAAAAAATACCCAGATTTAGTTCAGATGCGTTTTATTTATTTTTGTTAATTAAGTACAGTTAATTTTAATGTAAATATGTAATGAATAATCAAAAAAAAAAATTTTAATGTAACGAAACTTTTATCTATGAATGAAACTTTATAAGGATATTTATAGGTTATAGCAATACGAAGCAAAAATCAATTAAATGTGCAAAAATAAGCTTGGACTCGTTTTGTACCCAGACTTGATACTAGATCCGTGAGATTTTAATCTGGGTCTTAAAAAATTAAACCCTGCGATTCTGGATCTAGATGCTCTTAAACGGATTGGATCCGAATTCACTTAGATCCGATCCAGATCCGACACGTTGCAATTCCTAATGATAAGATACTACTCCCTTCTATTCAGCCTAAATGTCCCATTTAGTTTTTCCACACTTGCCTAGGCAACATTTTAACCCTTAATGTCTCAAATTATTCTTAATTAAAAATTACAAAAATTTGATAATCCTTGTATTGAGACGCATCAAACAAGATCCTATATGACTATGTTTTAACTTATAGATTATGAGTAAAATATAAATTAAGAGTGATGAATGAATAGTGTCAAAAGAAAATGAGACATGTAGGCTGAATAGGAAGTAGTATATAATAAGTGAATAAACTTACTTCTGCATTCAGCCTTGCATATTGGTGAATAGCAGTCGATGTGACAAACTTTAGCTTTAGGGCTTTTCGGGTGTGATGATGGGCACTGGCTCGGACAGGAAATCCGTTTGAGGAAGCAAGGGCTTCTGCGACTAAAGCATGTCTTAGTCTCGGAGTGTATTGGTTTCACTTTTGTCGATGATTTGGAACGCCCTTGTGCTGAACTGCCCGGGTTGAAAATCACAAAACATAACAGTAAACAGTTAAGAATGTTTGAACCCTTCATGACTTTTTCCTAAAATCTGTTATTGGGTGTTCTCATAGAAACAAGCAAATGGGTGTTTGTTAATATAGGCTAAAAGCTTCCTTTTTAATGATTTTGCACCAAAAATTTGTATTTTTGTTGGGGTTAAAGCCATTCAACAATAAAGTGGAGTTGTAACTGAAATAACAACAATCTTCTTTGGTATAGTCCCACTTAGAAACATAAGTTCTACAAACAAAAAACTTAGGTTTACAATTTCATACTACAAGATATGATAAATTCGGTTTACGATAAAAAAAATTTGAAGAAATTTTTTAAGGATTATTAATTTCGGATAAGGGCAATAAAAAACAATCTTTTTAATATCACTAATAAGAATAGAGATGCTTACATACTACCCTGAAATCCAGCATAAATAAAAGCTATTACGGCCCGTTTGGTTAGTGGTACTAAATGGTGGTAATAGAAATGATTTATAGTGTAAAATTTCATCAAAACTTTTACGTCATTCCCATGGTGATGAAATTTTGATCACAAAAAAAAAAATTTTGTTCACAAATTTTCATTACCACCTAATACCACCTCTCTAATTAGTAATGCATTGGAATGAATTTTATGAATAAAATGAGATGATTAAAGGTTGTCAAGCATGGCCATTAAAGTAGCCAAGAGATTTTTCAACCAAAATTACTTTAGTTTTTCATTCCTATTACCGTATTTTATTACCACCTACCAAACGGGCAGTTAGAGTAATGCTTTTGTTATCTCGTTAGTTAGTATAAAAAACAATGCGTTAATGACAATTGCCAATATGTGTTTTAAATTCCCTTTCTTTGGTCAACTTTCTAAATTCATACTTCCTCCGTTCTTTTTTATTTGCAATATTATTGATTGCGGTACTATTTATTAAGCAAATTAACCTTTATATTGTCGGTAATCTAAACGTTAAAACATAGTCATTTGAGATCTTGTTTGAATCATCTCGATTCAAAGTTTATCAATTTTGAGTTTTTATAATTTTTCGATATGTATAATTAGAGATATTAAAGATTAAATTCGTACATTGAGAAGTGTGAAAAAGCAGATAATGCAACTAATATGGAACGAATGAAGTATTTATAGAATAAGACCCTTTTATGTACTAAGTTGACATTCATGTATTTCGGTTGACTAATTTGAGTGAACATGTACCTAATAACCTTTGATATGGAAAAAGATGTATTATATTATCCTACATATAAATGATGCCCTTACACAAAGTCATTCGTGGACTATTCTAAATCTAAATGGCTTCATGATAATAAAATGCTCCAACAATGGCAAACATATTTTCCAATGAATTTGTAGATAACCCTAAAAATATACAAAGCAGAATAATATAAACATTAATGTGATTTGAGTTGAAAAATAAACAATTTATAAATCAAATTCCGCAATATAAATGCACAAGAAAATGGTTAAATTTCTAAATTTTAATGAGTAAACAAGAGAAGTTGAGGGAAAAGAAAAGAAAACGACATCAAATTGAAAGAGCGATAAGGCTCTTCCTATTCTAAGCGTTTTAATTTAATTTTTTAAATTTTTTTCTATATGTTAAGTCTGTCCAAGATAAGTGAATTCTTTAACAGACCGTTTCAAAAGTAAACTAACGTAGAACTATAAATCTTTGATTCCATTAAACATATATTATTATTATCCAAAAATTCCTAATCATCACCGTGAATTGTATATCACCACAAAAAGACAAAATAATAATAATAAAATAAATAAAACAAAAAAAATAAATTAAAATAACAAAACTCTCACCCTATCAAATCCGACGATGATTTTTTGACCTCACAAACAACTGTTACATATCAAATTAATGCCTTAAAAAAATACGAAACTCCTTATTTTCAGTTCGTCTCAAATACTTATGTATGTCGCTCAGATTTTAGACGTATACCTAAGACAACAATCTTACCATATCCCTGAGATTAAAATCCGGAAGATGATGTTGGCATTATCCGGAGCTCCGTTATCTAATCCCATACAAAATTTGAAATCTATCAAACCCATTACTTCTAAATCTTCCAACCTATCTATTTCTTCTCATAATCTTCACAGTCCCTTTGTTCCTGAGGTATATTTCCCAACTTTTTTTTCTTCTTTTGTTTGAATACTTAGATTTTCATTTATATTCATGTTCTTGTTAGTTGTTACTTCTTTAATTTTCTGAATTTTGGGTTTTGAAGGATTAAAGGGTTTGTCGGAAATAACCATTTTGTTATGTTGGTATGAGGGCGATTTGGTGTGTATTTGACCCCTCAAATCTTGCTTAAGTGAGAGCTACTTAATGGGATTGGGTAATGGGATGTTGTTGTTGGAGTAATTGAAATGAATTTTATCAATGCATTGGAGCTTGTTTGATGTATGATTGTTGAAGTATATAGGTAGAATAGTGGCAATGTAAATTTCATTTTGTATATTTTTGGCTATGAAGTTTTTAATTCCTTTCATTTTAGCTGAAATGTTGGCTTGTTTTTGTGTTGTAATGTGGCCATCCACCCTAAAAATAGATAATTATTGTAGATTGAAAGGACACTTTTCAAGGGTTGTATATGTAGTATTACGGGGGCGTTTGGACGGTTTGGTTACGGGTATTAAATGGTAGAAGTGAGAATGGGTTTTAGTTTAAAATTCTCACAAAATGTGTTTTAGTATCGCCTTTTCAAGTGGTAATTAATGAGAATGAATTTTGTGAAGACAAAGAACGATTGGAGTAGGATAAGCTTGATTAAAACCTTGTCAAGTAGTTTTTATAGCCTTAGTTACAATTTATATTACCATTACTACCTTTTAATATCAATAACCAAACGAAGCGTTAGTACTTAGTAGCTAATTGTGCAATGTTTCTCGATTCATTATTAAGGTAATATTATATATATCCAAAACTCAGACCACATCTAGGCTAGAATTGTGAGGTATTGGCATAATAGCTGGTTGTTATTTCTTGATTAATGTTTGAATTAAACAAAACCAACATGTCATTTTATCTTTGTTGGACTTTTCATGTTAATGCAATGAACACCAGTATGGCATTCAGATTCCTGGACATGGGTTCTGATTTGTCTGATCATTGGATCGAAATTTAGAATTTAGTTTGGTTCTAAGTTGGAGTAATCTGTATTTTTGTTTTGCACCGAAAAAAGGTTCTGTTACTACTTACTAGGTTCATCATCGTTACGATAATTTAAGCTTATGATATCATTGATTTGTCACATCTTTGTGGTATTTTCCAATGGAAGTCTTTGCTTGGGACTTATTTATTTTTTCCCAAAGGCGTTGGCAATTGATATTGGATTTGGAACGATAAGGCATGTTAGTTAATGGTTTTCATCTTTTTTGTTCAATTCAAAAGATTGTTATGGACTTAATGGGCTACCTGTGTTCTCTTCCAACCGTTTATCTAAACCTGGAAACCTTGTTCACTTCCCTTTCTCTTCATTTTCTATTATCAAGAAAGTGTTATGGACTTAATGGGCTACCCATGTTCTCTTATTCTGCTTTTCTGTATTTACCTAAAGAACAATGCCTAGAAGAAGTAAATACGTCCATTGATACTCTGTTTGTTGACTTCTACGCATATAAAGATTAAATCACAGTTGCTTTCTTTTTGTAGTTGAACTAAGAGATCATTATACCTCTTGCTAAGCAGCTTAGTCCTCTTAATTCAATCTCTGTGATATATCCCTTCGCTTGTGTAAATTACATATGGAATTTTTTTTGAGTCCGGCTGTATAAAGGCTTCATGCAACCATTTTATTTCCTAGTAATAATGATTCTGAATATTCTTCCGACCACAATGCAGGTTGAGAATGCAGTGATATCACTGCAATCGGAGTTCAGGAACATTGATAATTTGGTAGCACACAATACTTCTCGAGTTCTAAAAGCGTATCAAAATGCTCGTGTTGGGTCTCATGTAAGTGGAACTGGAAACCCAATTTTTTTTTATACTTCTATTGTGATAGGGATCAAGGATACTTTTTGTTAGATTTAGCCAGTCGAGCTCATCTTGAAAATGTAGATTGTTCCTAAGCTCCCACTAGACGAAGTATTGGCAATGTAAGTCTAAAATACACAATGAGCTCTTGGAATCTTAGATTTTAACATCCCCCAACTAGCACTTTGATCGATATTGATATAATAAAATTGCAAGATTTCATTTAGCAGCTGAGAAGACTAAGGTGAAGCATGAAGTCTACTGAGTTTACATTTGCAATCAATCGATAGAAGTCTAAGTTATTTTGATATCGATCTTGATTGCAAAGACTCAAAACTATTGTAATTTTGAAGCGGGCTTGTAGAAAGTATTTATTTATTTTGCTCAGCCAGATGAGAATGAGACTGCTAATTGAAGTGATATCTTATGTTGTCTAAAAAAACATGTTTTATTATTATGAAGCTATTCATTTGAGATTTTGTGCTAATTATGTTATTACACTTACCATTATGATATCGCATTGATAATTATGTACTTCTGTTGTTCTAACCAAAAGGTAAACGTCGATCCCTTGTCTAGTTTTTTGCTGGATGCACTGGTTATGGACATGATGAAGCTGGGGGGCGTGAAGGATTGGACCAAGCATTTGCTGAAATTTTCGGTGCTGAGTCCGCTATTGTTCGTTCGCATGTAATTTTCTCTATTTCTCCCTTTCCTCTCGACAGATTTTGACGTTTTTTCCCACTGGTTGTTCTCATTGTTTATTTAATCAGTTTTTTTCAGGCACTCATGCTATCACTTGTGCCTTGTTTGCTATGCTGAGGCCTGGTGATGAGGTTAGTTTTTCCTATAGTTTGCTTCGACTTTGAAGTTAGTGCCTTTTCTGATGTACTCTGTACTTGCAATAGGAAATTTTTTGTATACGGTTTAAGCTAGTTCTCCTCTTAAAAAAGAGTTCGTCCGCTCATCTTATCTACATTTTAGCTTTTGGCAGTTGCTGGTGCTCCATACGACACATTGGAGGAAGTCATTGGAAAGAGAGATTGTAATGGGCTTGGATCCCTAATAGATTTTGGAGTTAAATACCGAGAACTCGAAGTAATCAACCCCTGATGTTCTTTTCTGGTCCTACTTCATTATATATTTGCTTTCATTCTACCTTGGGGATGAGGGTTAGAAATGTTCGTCTGACAAGTGACAGCACACTTAATACTCTTTCAGCTTGCTAAGGATGGTGGACTTGACTGGGATGGATTGTCAAGTGCTGTGACTTCTAAAACAAGGTGTGCCCTCATACAAAGATCATGTGGTTATTCGTGGCGTTGTAGTCTAAGTGTGAGTGAGATCGGGAGAGCAATTGAATTGATAAAGGTATGTCTGAAGCACTAACTATTTTAATTATGCCCTCCCTGCCTAAATTTCTTGGAAAAAACCGTATTCAAAAGGGAAAAGGGTCATATTGTTTAGTGTTACATAATTCGCTTTATAAATTCACGATCACTCAAAATGTCCCAAAAATAGCCAAAAACGACCATAATTTGCGAGAAGATTAACGAATCATGCGGCAGATACTAATAATATTTGACGCAATCTTGACCGAGATTGCAAAACTTTCACCTTGATGCTCTTGTTTTGGCTAAATCTGAATATTCAATATGAAAGAGTTGGGGTCTTCAGTCCTGTTACCATTGCATTTACTGGATCATAATCCTGTTTCCTTAGTTTATTATGCTCACAATTGGTGTATCTTGAGTTTGGCATAGCTGATACGATCTCTCTTCAAATTTCTTGATCTAGAAGACTTACCTGCTAAGTCTATATGTAACATACAGATGCAGAATCCAAACTGTCTGGTCATGGTGGATAACTGCTATGGTGAATTTGTGGACACCATCGAACCTCCAATGGTGGTATGTTGCAAACTCTGGTTCTTAATAGTAATGGAAAAGTGGTTATTGGATAAAAAATCTGAGCTTTCTTGTTATGGACAGGGCGCAGATTTGATTGCTGGAAGTTTAATAAAGAATCCCGGAGGGACGATTGCACCATGTGGTGGTTATGTTGCTGGAAAGGAAAAGTGGGTGAAAGCTGCAGCGGCTCGTTTGTCAGCCCCTGGACTTGGAGTTGATTGTGGTTCAACTCCTGGTGATGTCATGCGAACCTTCTTTCAAGGATTGTTTCTTTCACCTCAAATGGTTGGGGAAGCCATCAAGGTATCATAAGCTACACGCAAATCTATTTTCGTATTGTTTCTTACATCTCTCTATTGATTCTCCATGTTTCCATCTTTTCAGGGTTCACTTTTGATTGCCGAGGTTATGTCGATGAAAGGTTTCAAAGTTCAGCCCCTTCCTCGAGTTCCGAGGAATGACACTGTACAGGTCAAATATCAATCTGAGTAATAGTTATGCTCCATAAAAGTTTTAATTTGATGAGTGAGATGCAATTTTTGTCGCCTTTATTGGCATCATATTTATATTTAGTCGAGCTTCATTTTGTAAAGATATTATGCTGTAATTCTCTATTTCTCATCCAAAAAATGGGATCTAAATGGAATTTTTCTTCAATTACATGTCTTAATTATGGTTGCTTAGAGGTTAGAGCATCAACCAAGTTTCCATCTTTATGTTCATGAATTCATTATTGCCTCAAATTACTAACTAATAGTTGATAATTGATATAAACTAGTGATGACTCTCTAAACTAATGTGAAAGAACTGATCATTAATCTTATGAAAGCAGGCGGTTGAGCTTGGGACTCGAGAACGTCTTATTGCCTTTTGTGAGGCTGTGCAGAGAAGCTCTCCCGTCAGTTCCTTCACTAGACCTGTGCCTGGAGCAACCGCTGGATATGCATCAGAGGTGTGATTGATCGTACGAATTTATTGTTTATTAAATGCAAGCTTATTTGGTAGACATAATTTTCTTACTCGGGTTCCAGAGGAGATTTCTTTATTTTTTTAGTTCCTAAATCCTAAGTGTTTCATTTTTTTTATTCAGAGGACTTTCTCATATAGGAAATTGAGTAAACTTTTGGGTACACACCAAATAGGTATATTGGGCGTAATTTCGGGAATTGAAGGAGCAATCACTAGGCATTGAGTAAATTCTGTGTGCTTATAGACCTCTTAGAGTGGATAATATTCCTTCTCTTCTACTATCAAGCAGTGTAATAGCTTCAGCTATGTTCGAGATCTGAGTTACTATTCAAATATTTAGATGACCGCTAGAGGCTAGAAAACCTTCTATATGAGAGGGCCTCTTCAGTTTTGGGGAGCTTCTGGTGATATGTGATTTCTCTATAATCCTGCCATCCTTCGTAAATATCATGAGGGTACCCATCGTAAATATCATCACTTCTCAATGTTGAGTATATTGTACTGATCCACAGCTTCTACTTCAGCACAAGCTGCTGCCCTCATCTTGGCCTTATGTTATATTGCATAGGTTGTTATCTAAGTCAGTATAGTTAGTTAGGAGTTTGTTAGATTAACGGCCTGTTTGGTTAGTGGTACTAAATGATGGTAATGAGAATGATTTATAGTGTAAAATTTCATGAAAAGTTCCATATCATTCCCATGGTAGTGAAACTTTGATCACAAAAAATTTTTTTTGTTTACAAATTTCTAGTACCACCTAATACCACCTCTCCCAATGGTAATACATTGGAATGAATTTTATTAAGAAAATGAGATGATTGTAGTAGGACAAGCATGTCCATTTAGGTAGCCAAAAAATTTCTCAACCAAAATTACACTAATTTTTCATTCCCATTACCACCTACTAAACGGGTCGTAAGTTCTATATGTTAAGTTCTTACTATAGTTTAGTTACTTATGTATTCTTTATACTATTTTAGGTGTGTATAGTTAGTTTGATGTTTAGTATTTTCAGCCCTATATATGAGGGTCTTGTAACTCTTGCACTTAAATCAATTCAATTGATGAATAATATTCTACTCTTCTTTGTTTCTTCTTCTGTATGCATTTCTGTTTTTTGTCTCTCCCATGTGTTAATTCAACACTCATATTGTTATTTCAAACGACAAATCATTTATCTGAATTATACTACCTCCTATCCTGGTTAAACTTCCCATTTGGGATTTGACATTATAGTCAAGTGGAATTAAGTTTGTTTTGTTTTAATCTGAATTTTAATAATATCAACTTTTATAATTTATTTATTTTGCACAATTAGGAATCCAAAAATGTACAATTAGAGATACTAAGGATTGAATTAGTGCATTGGCAGACATACAATCCCGATTCCTAAATGGGACATTTGACAAGGATACGAAGGAGTATTTTCCTCTTAGTTGGCGCTGAAGAGATATCTAATATTTTTAAAAATAAGTTGTAAAATTAGCTTGCTTTGCGAATGAACTAATTCTGGCCCATGGTAGCTTAGGTGATTTTTGCCGATGGAACCTTTATTGATGGAAGTACCAGCGAGTTGTCGTGCGATGGACCACTAAGGGAGCCGTTTGCTGTGTTCTGCCAGGTCTTGGATTATTATTCATCTCTATATTTGTCTTACATTTCGTGTGGTTTTTGTCCCCGTCAACAGAACGACAATTTTTTCCAAGCTGAATGCCTTTGTACGTCTGAATTTTATGCAGGGCGGTACACACTGGACGCAGTGGGGAATGGTCTTGGGAGAGGTTTTAAAATCCATATAGCAGGAGCGAAGATCATCCAAAAGTACTAGTTTTTCTAGCCAGGGTGAGAAAATCTTGTTGAACTATGAATTTTTTTAGCATTATCTAAAGAAGTTTCATTGAACTTTATTGGTATTTAAGTGTATCATGGACAGTCATGAGTAGAGGTGTTTATTCGGGTTATCAGGTTGATTTCGAGTTATGTTTTTTGGATCTGTTTGAAATCAGTTTTTGTGTCCTTGTTTTTTACATAATTGTAAACCATTTTTGGAGTCGGGTCAAATTGGATTTGGTTATAAGGTCGGGCAAATTTCAGATTACGGGTCTGCTTTGTACACCTCTAATTATTAACATTCAAATACCCAGATATTTGTACAATTGCAAATGAGCAAAGGACGAAGTACTCATGTAGTGAGAATGTGAACGAGTGATGGCCCGACTTTTTTCTATCCGAAGCAAGTTAAGCATGAAAACTTCGTAATCAAGAAATTGCTAAAGGTTAGTAATTTATCGTATCATTTACGTAATATTGTTTCATTCATTCGGTTGGAAAGAGTTCTTTCTCTATCACGCATGAATTATACACTAAAGATGGGAATCGTGATGTCTCAAGTTCCAAAGACGTGAAAATCCTTAAAAAAGGATCATCGCCCAGATCTTTGAATAAAATGTGAACGAGTAACTATCAAAGAATCGTCTGTTGATTTCTGCTTCATTTATATATATGATGTTGAACGTTGACGTTTATCAAACACACAAATCAATATCAGGTTCTTGTTTTCTGCAGGTGAACTTATGAGTTATGACATGTTTTCGTGCTGTTCATAGACGAAATGCCAGGATCATGTCGGATAAACTGTCGTTCTCGATCGAGGATCTTCATTCAAAGAACTACAAGCTTCTGTCGGCATTGTTTAACGTACAATGCCGTTTATAGTATTCTTGTACTTATACAAGTATATTTTTGGCTTGTCAATTCATATGGAAATTTTGATGGAGATTCTAGCTGTTCACTTGTGGGTTAGGTTAAAAGATTTCAAATGTAGAAGTATATTTTTACCAATCCTTTTCATGTTAATTGTACTCCACCCTTGAGCTTGGTAATACATGAAGTGAAAGATTGAATTGTGCGTATGAAATTAAAAGAGAGTTACAATCTATAAATATGATTAAACGAAAGTGGAGTGTCTATTTTAAATATGAAAGTAATGCGGAATAAGTGGAACAGTTCAAAATGACAAATAATACAAATTAAAATGCGTTTATAGTTCCTATTTTGGAGTATTACTTTCTCAGTATTTGAATTTTGTGTACCTTTTGGTTAAATGAACACATTATGAAATATTAGAGTTTAATATGTCACTCTTTAAATAAGGAAAAAGCAATTAAATAAGCTACTTTTATTCTTAACTTGGGGTCTTAATTTTGATAGTTGTTATTGAACAAACTTATAGGAGTAAATTATATGATTATACAAGAATTACATTTTGTTTCAGTTAGAGAATAAGTATGATTTTTTTAGGAAGATTTTAAGTTTGATTCTCACCTAAACTTTACCTTTCATCAGTTTATGCTATTTAAAAATATTATATAGCTATCCAAATATTCCATCAAGACTATATGTTGATAATCAAGAATGGCTCGTTTTCTACCAATTAATTTCAATTGAACTGCAATTAAATTTAAATCAATAAAAAACATAAAATCATATCAAAATGTGTGACTCAACCAACTACCAAGTACAAACTTCATACTTCATATTCATATTGACTTCTATTGGCAAATGATGTTTTCTTCCTTAATTACATTATCATCTACTTATCCCTTTTAAACCTATCACAATTCACAATTCCTTCTCAAGTTCGGGGACTTCTTTTGATCGCGCTCTGTTTTATGTGTATGAGTTATCGCCGTTCTTTTCTCCTCAGACCATATCTATAATTTTCTATGAGCGTTATACACCGAGTAGGATGATGATGTGGACGACAATTCACAATTCCCCTTGGAAGTACTCCCTTTCGAGTCTCTGATTGTATTCTACAAAGAAGGGGACCATAATAGCGACTGGTGTATCCTAGAGAAACATATATGCTTGACAAAAATCTATACTTTCCCATATTTAATTTGTTTTCCCCAATTAATTACGACCTTCAAAATCCACAATCAAAACTAGTACCTTTGTTAATGATTTTTCAATGACAATATTTTCCCCTTTATCCATTACCACCTCTACTTGTACTTGCAATAAAAACCCAATTCACATACCAACATGTAATTTCCTTCCAAAATCACTTCTACCCATCAAATTTTACTACTTAAGATGCACAACGATTGGTGCTTTTAGTCCAAATATGTTGAAAAAGAAGCTATATGCTTATAGAAATGGGTTTTTACATGGATTAAGAACAAACAAAGATGGGATTTTATGGGGAGAGAAGAAGAAATTTAGGGTTCAAAAGAGGGTAGTATTGGTTAAATTTAATCAAGGTTTTAATTTTAATGGTGGAGGTGGAGGTGGGGGTAATAGGGGAGGTGATGGTACAACTGCTAGGGTTTTGGGTAATCTTGCTTTAGCTGTGGGATTGACTTATCTTACTATGACTGGCCAACTTGGTTGGGTTCTTGACACTATTGTTTCTCTTTGGGTAATTCTCTTTTTCTCTCTAGGAATTTGGTAATAATAATGGATATGCTATTCTTTAACTTTCTTGTTTTAATTAATCTTGTATTTGTGTTTTGATTATTCATGAAATGGGGTTTGGAATTACTCATCACATATTGATTATTTGGTTTGTAATATTAAGGCCCATTTAGTTTAATCGTCAGTTTATTGATTCTTTGTCTTTTGAATAACTTGAATGTTTCATAAGTTGCATGTACTCTTAGCAAGCAATCTTTTATATTTTGCTTTCTTTGAGTTGAGGGACTCTTTGGCCGCACTCTCTTTATGGTACGAGTTGATGCCTTTTTTTCCTTTTTTTCTATGGGCGAGATAGACTGTATGATGATGATGATGTAGCTGCAATGCGTGGAGTTCTAGTGATGGCTGCGTCCAAGTGTCTGAAAGTTGTTGATTCTATAGTGTATTGACATCTTGAATTTGAGACATGCTTGGACGGGTAAGGTTTTCATGAAGCAAGCAGTGTCTTTGCAAGGTTTTCGCTTTGATGAGCATATCGAGTGAAGGCTGGCAGAAAGTTGCTAGGTACCTTGCTTGGATGAGCAAATTAGAAGCTCGTACAAGCTTTATGGATGGGTTTTAACAGAAAGTTGGAGTATGAATTTCTTGGCCTAGCACCAAGTTGCTCGGTTGTTTGAACAATGTCCAGTTTGGTCAAGCATGATGCGTAGAGGTGCGCGGAGACTTTTTCAATCTTGCTCGGATGAGCAGAGTAGGTGCTCAGATGAATGTCTATTATGACATAAATCTTTTATCGGAATATCAAGCTTTGAGTCTAGCATGCGCTCTTACTTTGAGGGGATGATTCTTCTGAGCTTAGGGTTTTTAAGAATTGTTCTTGAAGTATGGTGAATTGTGTTTGGTTGTTATTACACAGCTAAAAATATTTGTGATTGAAGGCTTCCCTTTCCATTTCCTATGCACGTTGTCACCTTGCTTATTTGCCTTCCAATGGCGTGTCCAATTCTACAACTAGAGTTGTTCAAAACTGACTCAACGGCCCAATGTTTACCCAAACTTTTAACCAAACCTGACTTGACCCGACTTTCAAATGAATTTTAAATTGTATAAAAATCAATCACAAGACCCGATTTTTAACCAACCTGAAACACATGACCCCAAATGAAAACCTCTATCTACAACACTATAAGCAAGACATTATGCATTTTTTCATTATTTTCATTGTACTTGGTATCTAATTTTATTAGATCTTATATAAATCCTGAATCTCTGAGGTGTATAGAAGTATGTATATATTGCTCACCCTCGAACTAATAGTCTGCTACTGCGATTAGATCTGACTTTAATTATGGTGTTGTTGCAGCTTCTGGCGATTATTTTACCTATTGTTGGCATAGGAGTATTCCTCTGGTGGGCGGGAAGAGACATAGTTCAAAGCACAGTGAGACTCTATGAACATATCCCTATCCCTAGCTATAATATGTTCACAATTCTTTTTTCTGTAGTGTCTTGTATGAACATGTAGACTATGTTACCCGGAATCTTCATTTTGTTTCACGAACCCGTGTCCAATCCTTGATATTGGACATTGTTATGACACTTAGACACTTCTGTTTAGGCTTAAAATTGAATATTTTGACGTATCTGACACTTGGACATGTACCAGTATCTAACATCATTATCCGAGTCCAAGTAACATAGCATGTAGATATAAGAAATGAATTACCAGTGTTAAAATGACTATTGCTATATGCATTTTGTTGCTTCCTTTGACTAAAGTTCTGTTCTCTGTCTGATGTATATGCAGTGCCCAAACTGTGGTAATCCTTTTCAGGTTTTCAAGTAAGCAAATGTTTTCTTCAATTTTATAGCACGGAAAATATAAGTTTGACGAAAATTAAATATACCCGTCTTTCCGGGTTCTAACTTCTCTTATTCACATGTTTCAGATCGACTCTACAGGATGAAGTTCAACTGTGCCCCTACTGCAGTCAACCCTTTTCAGGTGAACAAACTTAAGCTTTGATATTGGGTTGTTGTCGATTTATCTAGATCTATGTTATTCGAGCGTTTATGAAAAGTTTCCATAATATCGGCTAAAAATGAAGTTTTTAAGTTCGATACCCATATTTGATTGTGGGGGTTCTGGACACTGCTACTTGAGGGTAAATGAAGAGGCCGTACAACGAATATTTAGAAAAATGTAATTGTTGCCAATTAGATTGTAAAGGTTTCAATGAAGTTTTTTTCCTTACCATCTTCATGTTGAGTATTGTTTTTTTTTTTTGGGCATTTTGATGGCGTTATGCATTAATACAATCTTTATCGACTTTAGTCTTCCCCACTAAACCAAAAAATGGGCCATATTATTCATGAAAGCTATGTTACATGGACTTGGGTACTGATTTTGGATACTGGTATGTCTCTAAGTGTCGGATACGTTTAAAACTTTAAATATTCAATTTTGCGCCTAAAATGAAGTGTCTAAGTGCCATACCAACGTCCGAGCATCACGTGAAGCAAATGAAGAGTCTGAGTACATATAGCACCATGGGTAGTGTAGCTGCTAGACGTGCAATCATTTGCGCGGGGTTGGGGTGGTGGCGGTGGTGGTGGCTGCCAACACTGCATAAGAGATCACTATTGTTAATGATTTAGTGACCATGAGCCTTTGAGTTTGGTTTTCATTCTGGCTTTGTTCGTCCTACCCTTCGTTTAACTCCAATCGAAGATAACTTCTCCGACTTTAATTAATAAATCAGAGTCATCAAATGTTTATTGTGAAGTTAAAGCCTCGCGGTTTTATGATTACCGTATTTATCATTGATTGCTCTTGGAAACTTATGAATAAATCTATGCATTTGTCACTTTTTTTCAGTGGAAGGAAATGAGTTTGTGAAAGAACCTATCCAGTTCTCCAAGCGCTCTTCTCCGTTTGGGCAACCGTTTGACGACTTTTTGACTCGGTCTAAAACAGGTACGATCTTCTGCTTGATTTTCTAGAATCTTTTACTTCGATGTCATATGATACGATCGAATTTTGCCGCAAATTTGTGTAATACAACTATTTGGGCTCTACTATTGACATTCAACGGCATGGCATCTATTATTCGGGTTGCTGATATTTGCGGAAACTTTTCTTCAAAATTTGAAGTACGTAATGTTTCAAATCTTTCTTCCCTCGAAGATGAGTGTAATTTTGTTTCATCACAGGAACGAATGCATCCAAATCCGTAGTCGATGTTGAAGCCGAAGTGAAAGATGCAGAATGAAACAGACTTGGTTTGTCGCTGTATCAAATTAATATTATGTTCTAGCATCCCATCCTTAACATCCCATCTAGAGGTGGTCATCAGGTTGATTTCGGGCTGAGTATTTCGGGTCGGTTTAAAATCGAGTTGAGCTTGCATAGATTGTGCGATCGAGGTTGGTGTCGTGAATCCCATTTTTACACTGTAAACGTAATAAGGATGTATATATTATACTGTATCGTCTGGTTACATAAACTGAACTCGCTCGTCAAAACGAAAACAATTTACATGAATTGAACGTGTATAATTACTACATCACAAAACTGTAATTTTCGTACTTGTAGAATGTATATGTAGTAAATTTTGTTATCTTGAATCTTCAATCCTTTTTGTGTAACAGTTCAAATAAGCAAGAGAGGTGAACTTGAACTATTTTCCGTTCTTTTGAATATTGGCATCCTCCTTATGAGTATGGGTTGTCGTATTCCTTTCCTCTCCACGCCCTACTTATAATTTCTATGAGCGAGATATACTGAGTATGAAAATAATGACTACAAATAGATTTATGTTGTGAAAGAAATATGATTGATTATATCATTGGTTAAATGTATATATTCAATAACACATACATTTTAAACTTTTCGGATGAATAGAGTAAAATGTCTTTAGACGATGATCGACTCTATATTATTAAGATCATTACGACCAAAATCAAGCGCACTCCCTTGTTTGCGTCGAGATTAGTCACATAGGCGATGTCGGCAATGGTGCGATTAAGCAAGTATCAATTCAATGCAAAAGGTGAAGTAACATATTTCCCATAGTATGACCCTTAAAAGGTCCTTAATCCTTTTATGATTATATACATTCCATATTTAAGCTTCTCAAGATCACATACAAAATAAATAATATGGTGCATTAGAATTTCAAAGCCTTCAAATATAGAAAAGGCCTTACAGAATCGATACCACAACAAATACACATATATCATAGACGAGACCGAATCATAATCTTTTTTCGATCGGGGATCTGATCATTTCGTTCCTTGAACTGCTTAGGCGGAAACTTGTCCGATGAGATCGGCTCCACGTTTACTGTAGATATCCTGTTTTTAAGCTTTACATCATTCGTCTCTTCCGACAACTTCTCCATCTTGCTCATCTCCTGATCTGATCTTGGCTCGCTGTCGAGCTTTTGTTTCTCGTGGTCATTACACATGTTAAGAGGTGGTCCACCCTTCAATTCTTCTTGAACTATCTTGTGCAACTGCAGGTCTGGACATGACAACAGAGAAATGAGTGAAGCATGCTCTAGAGAAAAGATGATAATACTTGACCAGTATAGCGGCTTGAACATAGGAAACGTAGGGATAGGCTGAAGATAAGCAAGAGGCTAAAACAATTCAATGAGTTATTTTGATCATTTTATATATTGAACACACGTATAAAAATTATAAAAACTTAATATTATGAAAGTATGCGATTAGACGATTCAATAAAAAAATATAGCAATTAGAATTACTGAAATAGAAGTTTGACAATCATTAGTAGTAAATTTTCTTATTCCCCGGTCTCCCAAATGTATGTTTACATTTTTCCATCAGAAGTCGAGATAAATAGGATAAAGTTGCATATATCAAATTCTTCAAATCCTGTGTTGAGACTAAGTGGCTAATAATCTAGGGTTTAGGTTACCCCCAAGGCCACAACATGGTAGCACACTGCACATAAACAATCAAATCTTGAACAATGGAGGAACACTAAGAAGAATACGAGAGCTTAAAGAAGAATACACCAAATTGAGAGATGGGAAAATACTTTCAAATCACTCTTATGTTTGTAAACGATGATTTCATTGAGAAATTTGAAATTGGCTCAAATTTTATGTTATGACAAATCAAAAGTTTTCAAATTTGAATTTGGATCAAATTCCACCATTGTTTTTTAAGTAACAAAAGTTAAAAATTTGAGAATGACTAACCAAACCTTTTTCTTTTCAAATTCTTCATTTATGATTACATAATTAAAATCTATAATTTGAAATAAAATACTTATTCTCGAACATTACATAAAAACTATTTAACCCACCTAAGAAGAGAAAACCAATTGTATATATAGATGCTTGAGTACAAGAGATTATAAGCAAGATAGTCCCACTAATCTCACTCACAAAAACCTAAGAATTTCAAGTGTTTCATCATCATCATACATTCATACCCAGTGTATCCCACTCATAGATAAATTATGGTCACGATCTGGGGAGGAAAGATAGACGACAACTCATACCCATGTAGGAGAGTTCGGTCAGAGAGTCCCCGGCTCCATATGTTCTTCTCTGTGGTACCTGCAATTATATGAAAGTCTGCAAAACACACCCACGTCAAGAATTTCTAAGTGTTTGATTCTCTCAAATCCTTCCTAATTTGGCTCTCAATGACTCAATCCTCTCATATAATTGTTCTCAAAAGCCCTTTACTTCTTCCACGTCTAGGAAAGAACTTTGAAGTTTACTTGGAGATACAATGAATGCTGATAGGAGATTGGACATTATGTTCCTATACAATGATCTGTTTAGTAATAGATGAAGAAAAATAATAGCTTTATTGAGGAAATTTAGCTAATCTCTCCACAAAAAATAATGTTTTTCACTTACAATTCATTAAAACCTAAAACTAGCTTCCCACTAACACAACATCATTAGGTCAGACAACCTAAGGTTTACCATTTCCAAAAAAGTGCTAATTTTGCAGGAATTGTGACTTCATAAAACAAATTGAGTAGCGAAAATGGATGAATTAGGTTTAGTAAATGCAGATTATAAAGCAAATATTCAAACTAAACTATTGTAATCGGACTTATCCTATGTCGTACGGATTTTCCGAATCAATTAGTTCGAAAAAAGGCAACAATCAAATTGTTGGAAGCAACAAACATAGCAAATTTCAACAATTCAATCGATCATAGATTAAAAAAAAAGAGGAAAAAAAATTACCCTTTTTGGAATTGGATTTTGATTTGGGTGAGAAATTGTGGGAAATATCGATTCCATATTTGCCGATACTTTCCAATAACCTTCCTATTAACCTACGACCACCCAATTGTTCCTGCTTAACGCCCATCCTGTTCGAAACGATGTTATCCACTCTCGATTCGGTAGCCATATTTGAATCGATCTACAAATTCAAGTTTTTCAGTAAAGAAGAAGCCAACCCAAGAATTCTACTCTAGAGTGGAAACCTCTTTGTTTTGGCGCAAGAAACATACTCCTATAAAGATATAATAGTCTAATTAATCATCATCATATCCTACTCAGCGTATTTCGTTATGGGCAGGGTCTGGATAGAGAAGAACGACGACAACTCATACCCATAAAGAAGAGCGCGACTAAAAGGAGTCCCCCGGCTCGAGAAAATAATTCAATTAATATGAAGAGAAAAAGTAGCTGAATATAAAAATAGATTATTTACACTATTTTTTTTGAAGAAGATTATTTACGCTATTTAACGCTACTCAAATTGCTACTTTCCAAAGAAAAATACCTCAATAATAAAACTAAGTTATGATTCTCCTTACATCAAAAAAAAAAAGTTATGATTCTCCTATTCGATAAAAGTAATTGTAATGGTCGTAATTGGAAGTTTAAACATAATTTATTGCAAAATATGTAAGAAAATTTTTTAAAAAGCAATTTTTATTTTGAAACACTATAAATCGTTACTTACAGTACTTAATGCTACTTAAACTATTACTTTGTCAAATATTGACACAAAATATAATGTTTAAACTCATTAATTCATTAACATTTAGATAGCATGATTTATCAAATACAATCTATTTATCCATGTTTTGGGGAATTTGTGAGTTCCGTTTACATAGTTTGAGCCATAACCTATTATATTTTTAGTTGATAATATATGTTATTTGATTCAAATATCAAACAATTACAAAGTATAACTAAAAAAAGCTATTTTTAATCAAATAAGAAAAAATAATTTTGTATTAATTCAATGTGATTTTTATTATTTATATGAAGTACATATAGTAATAAGAATAAAATAAAATAAAGGAAAAATTGTTTCTAAAAAGCCAATTTTTTGGCCATCTGCAAATAAAGAGTCAACGTATTATTTATTCAATAATAAGACAACCATTGTCTCATTTTTGCAAATAAAGAGTCAACGTTTCATTTATTCAATATAGCAGATAAGTTCTCAACTCTAAATTAATTGAATAAATGAAATATTGACTCTTTATTTGCAAAATGAGACATAAGTTGTCTTTTTATTAATAAATGAAACATTGACTCTTTGTTTGCAGATGGCCCAAACAAATGTTGGCTTTTTAGAAACAATTTTTACTAAAATAAAGTATAATATCAAGACAAATTCCTTTCAATAAAAGAGCAAACGCTTCGTATATGCAAAGACCTTGTACGGAACGACGCCGTTCTGTACAGAGTTCAGAATCCAAAAGTATTGGTGTTTCTTCTTTCATTTTCCTTTTAGCAAACAAGTACTCTTCTTGACAAGAAAAAATTTGAATTCTTCAGGCAATAATCTGGTAATTCTGTTCACAATTTGGGGAAATTTGAATTAACCTAATTCAAAGGTGTTTGCAATTTGTGTTGTTGGGGTGAAGCAAATTAAGGCCAATCACCCAAAATTTAAGGTTTGTCTGATCATGAAAACTGGGTAAACTTGTTATTTTTAACTTGATTCCTAGTTTTCTTCAATTGGTAGAATTGATTATTATTTTTCAGATTTCTGGTATCAATATTCAAGTTGTGTGATTCCATTTTTTGTTTAATTTGATCTCTCATTCCACTTTTCATCTGATGAACAAATATTCAAAAATTGCTCCCAATAATGCTGCTACCTGATCTTGTATTGAAGATTCAGGCCTGATGATATCCTGATTTAATTTGTATGTGATTATGGATATTGAAAAGCTCATTCTACAGAACTTATACATTGTTTTCCCCAAATTTTTTATAGGGAATGCAAGTTCTGATTTTGAGATTTTTTCTATTCGTCACGACTGGTGATTGACGACCCACACTACCCACCCCTCGCCGGCATCTTTCTCTAGTCGCCACCCCTCGCCGTGAATCGGTGAACGTGAAATCAAGGCCACTAGGCCGATCAACGCCGACGGCCCACCACCAAACTAACCCACCTTCAATTCAATTTAGGTATTATTTTGATTTTTGAAATCCCCAAAAGTTAGGGTTTTGTTTTTAATTTCAAGTTTCAAATCTCTTCCTCTATTCCTTGTCTCATCGTCATAGCCTCAACCGAACAGCCGCCGCGAGCACCGGCCAACCAATTTAGTCGAACAGTCGCAGTAGCCCTAGCGGCGCCTGAAGCCAGCCACGAAGCATCCATCTTTCACCATTATCTTCTTCTTCCTCCATATTAAGGTATACTCTCACCAATAATTAATTTCTGTTCTACTTATTCTATATTTAAAATTCAAATGAGTTTTTAAATCATAAACTTTTTTTGGTGAAAATTTTGAGAATTAGGTATGAAAATTTAGTTTCTAATTTTGATGTTTTTGTTAATTAATATTAATTTTTATACAAGAAAATAGTATTACTAATAAAAATAATAATAATGGAAGAGATCATAAAACCATTAAAATATTAATATATACTTAATTTGAGCAATATAATAATAAAAGATTGCTCCAAATTTTTTTTTCCAATTAGATGAAAATGAATAGTTTTTATGGGTTTTTTCATTTATGCTCATTATTTTACTTTTGTTTGCTTCAAAATTTGTAAAGAAAACAATAAAATGTGAAATATTTATTTCTTTATGGGTTTTCTCTTCTAAAAGCAATTATACACTTATTATCTAAAAATATGATGAAAATGCCATGATGAACATGAGTTAAAAATCGAAACTTTCCTGATTTACACCATTTCTTTCTCCTTTCATTTTCTTTTATATTTGATTTTGGTTTTATATTTAATTTATTAATACAAAGTTAATTAAGTGAGAAAAGAAAAAAAAAATTCAAACAGAAATTAATAAAAGAAAGATCAAATTTTCAAAAAATTTCTTTCATATATTTTGATTTTGAAAACTGGATCTGCCCCTGTGTAAGGCAATGTTTCATATGGCTTATTTTTGTATTTAATTGATTGGTTGTTTTTGTTGTCATTTGTGTGTTAATGCAGTGAATAGTATTAGTATGGGGATCAGTAAAACTGAGATCAATTTGAGAAGGTTACTTGCCGCCGCACCTCAACAACAAAATCATACTAAGTTAATTCATGTATGCAAATCCTTTCAGTTTATTGGGTTTTGAATTGCTTGAATTACCTCTTTTGTTTCATCTTCAAAATTTGATTGTGTTTAGGTTTTAGGCAAATTTTTGTAATGGGTATAATGACTAGATTTAATTGTGAGATCAATAAGTTTTGTTCTTTCTTAAGAGTTGAACTTCTTCGGGGTTAAATTTCCTGCAGAATAAGTTATTGCAAGTCTACATTACCTTAGACTTTCTGATTATAATCATGTGATTTTTCATGTTGATGAAAAGTAATAGATTTTAGTTTAAAAATCTGCTTTGATTTTGCGAATTTTGCTTCTTTTTTCTTTTTTTTTTTCCCCTTTTTTAGGGAGTTTTTGGGGATTTGGGGTTTTAATATTGCCAAATTTTGTTTTCATTCTTCCCTGTTACGTTTTTGTTTTGGTATCTCATTGAAAGAACATTCAATTATGCAGTATGTGGCTACACTTCGCGAATTGTTGGAACAACTAACTGAAGAGACCATTCCAGAAGGCTTACCCAGGTCCCATTCCTTTTTTGTAATCGTTTTTAAATCTTAAAACGAAAACTGTTGATTTGATATGGTGAAAGCTTGCTGAACATCTCCCCCCCACCCACTCACCCACCCACACACACCGCTCTTTTTTGTGTTAACTGTTGGAGATGTGCTACTTCCCATTATACATGATATTAGAGGAAAGGGTTGGGTGATTGATCCTAACTTCATATGATATTTACCAGCGATCAATCTTAATTGCACTTCACTCTTGGGTTGTGTTTGTAGGGTCTCAAAAGCCAAAGTGAATGATTACTCTGAGAAGATTGAATCTATTGCATCCAAATTAGTGTCATCTGAGGTGAGTTATGAAGACTTGATTGATCAGTACTGTTTTGATTCACTTAGTTTTTGAAAGACCGTAGTGATAGAAAAATATATGCTCTTATATTATCCTTTAGCGTGTAATACTTGTACTAGTTTCTTATTTCTGTAATGTTCTGATTTTGGTTGACAAGGTTGCTTGCTAATTACATAGCATATACGGAAGCTGAGTTTTTTTGGAACACTAGGATTTTGGTTCATGCTATGCTTAAATCAAAGATGTTGAATGGTTGAAAACCAAAAATCTTCAAACTTCACATTTATGTGAAACTAATCCTTTTTGGTTCGACCTTTTCTATAGATAGAAGTTCAGCTGTCAGTAGGTGATGCATATTGCATAACCTTTACTACTTTAGAACTCTCGTTCAACACTTCTATGTAGTATTCAGTCATCAGAGGCTCTGTGTAACATAACTCGCCAATTAATTCACTTTTTGAATTCGCAATTGGCCATTACAGCCCAAAAATTAAAACCGACCTTAATTCGCGTTTTTCAATTCGCGATTTTTAAGAATAACGAATCATGTGACAGAAGTGCTTAGTAATGTGCTTTCAGGCTTTCAGAGTTTTAATAACAAAAACATTTTCTGTTTGACCAATTTGGACAAAAAAGGAGGTCCATTGCTATGAGCATGACTATTTGGAACATTTATAATGCAGGAAATTTTTGTAGAGACTTCCCCCGAGGAAATCCCTAAGAGAGTTGAAGAAGTAAAAGTTACTCCACTACCAGGACTTAGAAAGAGATCAGTGTATGTAAAACCTTCATTAATTTAAGTGCATTCTGTGTGCATATTCTTTAACTTCCTTTATGGAAATTCCTAACTGAGTTGGAAAGGTTTTTACAAGTATAGGCCGTCCTCTTATGTTGAAGAAAGATCACATGATAATAATCCTACTGATCCCTCATCACTTGTCAAATTAGACGCTGATAGTCATTCACATATCGATAAGCACAGGTATCTACATCCTGAACTTGGTTTACACTTTACAGTTTTTATTAGTATTTTATCATTTCTTTTTTAGTTCATAATATTTTGTTTAAGGTCTGCTTGATAAGCGTTTCGCGACATTTGGGAATGGGTTTTAAGTGTTTGGCTCACAGATTACGGATCACAAAACCACGAGGATTGAGATCCACTTAACATCACCCAAAAAGAGAAGATTTGAAGGAAAGAAAAAGAAAAACAAAAATCTGCTGAAGTAATGGGTGTTGAAAACTAGTCTAGGCTTTCCCTGATTTTGATGTATGTATGTATCGGTTTTTCTTTGGCAAATCATGCAGAAGACTAGAGCATCATTCATCATTGAAAAAAATAACTGAATTCACCGTTTCATGAGTTTATAGTTTTGTTATTGAACTTGTCATCCATCTTGCAGAAAGCTTCAAGAAGACTTGACTGATGAGATGGTAGGAATGGCACGACAACTAAAAGAGAGCAGTCTCATGATCAGCCAATCAATTCAAAATGCTGAGAAGGTATGGAACTTTTCTTTTCTACTCTATTTTAGCCCACACTAAAGCTGGGCCATACACAAACAGATATGAAGTTATGTTGATTGTGGATGGTCGAGATAACTTATTGTTTCTGGTTGCATGATCTAATGACTGATTGTTTCTTTCACATACTATGCCTATCTGGAAAGAAACTATAAGAAAATGAGAAATTAGAAAAAGCATTTATTTTAAGTAATTCCGTACCTTGTATATTCAGAAGGCCTAGTCATTAGGTGACGTTTTTCAACTTCGCCATTGTTTGGTGACGTTTCCTGTTTTGCTTCTTGCTTGCCCATGTAAGGCAGGAGCCCTAGATACAAACAATATTCCTTTACCCCAATGTTTTTAAGTTGCTCCCACCTAGACACCTAGACGGGTGTGGGGGTCCGATATATGGAACCTCATCTTTGTTAGAGATAACAAAAAGGTTTTTTATTGACATTTGATTGCAAACATCGTCTGCAACATCACATAAATATAACATGCACATGATTTAATATGTGATTTAATGTGGTCCATTATAATCCGAAGCAAAGAATTATAAACTATGGCCCCATCGAATAAGCCCTGGATAAATGGAAGAAATGGTTTTGTTTGGACTTCTTAATCCGGGGCTATGTATTTGAGATAAACACTTCTATTTGGCAAAGGCATATAGAATATTTTATATATCATGACTTCTTTCAAGAGCTATTGTTCGAAAATTGTCGCAGAGGAAATTTATAGAACTATATTTGTTATATATTGTTGCTCGTGTTCATGAGTTTCTTCTGCAGGAATATTAGTTTTTTTATGTTTATGACTTGGTCTATATATACTTGTTCCTTCCGGTCTTTCTATCTATCATCTTAAAACCCGCTTGTTTATGACTTGGTCGTAAAGCTCAAGGGTTTAACTTTTTGAGAATTAAAAACTGCCATTTATATTATGGTTATATGATGCAACAGATACTTGATTCAACCGAGAAGGCGGTGGAGCATAGCTTGGCAAGCACAAACCACGCAAACGTTAGGGCGACGAATGTGTTTTCACAGAGTTCAAAAACGTCGTGCTTTACATGGCTTCTTATGTTTGTTATGCTAATGGTCTTTATGATGGTGATCTTCATCATTCGTATTACTTGAGTTTCACTGAACCCGTCATACGTAAGTTCGTTTTATACACTGTAAACTGTAAAGATGTTAGCTACAACGTGATCGTGGAATTGCTTTCCGTAGTCTATACTCTAGTATGTTCTTCAATTATATATATCGTAATTGTATCGACATTAGAACATCTTCTCACATACTTCAAGTTTTGTTATACTAAAACGATTTCTTGAGCTTATACATCAATCTTTTACCTAGTACATTACTTACATTAATTTCAAAGAAAAATTAGTATCTTTCAATATTGATTTCATCTTTAGCTGATAATCATTTTAACTTGGCAGATAAATCATTTCTTTCTATTTTTCTTTTGCACTCAGCGTAAATAGACATATAAAGCTGCAAATAATGTTTACTCTCAAGGATCAATTGAAAACAATATCTTTGTTTTCACTAACAAGGGCAAAGTTTTGTACATGCAATCCTCCTAAATTCCGTCTGGATGCCTGCTTAATGACATTGAAGTATGAACAATGTGAAAATCACTATGAAAACATACAAAATTTTGAATTAGAGCAGACTTAATGGAAAAGACAAATGAATGAAACATACAAAGAAAACATACAAAATATTAACGTTGTCAATTAAAAAATATACTTTCTCCGGTCCTTATTAAATGCAATGATTTCTATCTATAGGTGTTTTCAATTGCAACACATTCCAAAAATGGCAATGCCACACAACAAGAACTGATTGTCTATACACATTTTTCAGAGAAGAGGATTAATTGACTACAAATCATTAAAAACTGAAAGGGAACAATGAATCTTGATTCCCTTTAGCCAAAAAATTCCTGTTCCAATTCATCACAAAATGCCCCAAAACTTTTGTGAGTACAAGTATTCTCATTTCTCACCTATGTTAGGCGGAAAATGTTAAGAGTATAAGATATTTCTTAGAGCCTGTTCTGTTCAGTTCCTGTTCAGTCCCAATAAAATCCTGTTCAATTCGTTCCTTCACATATTATATACTCTACCAGTGTTAATAGGCCTTAAAAATTGGCATCAAATATTACCAAAAATTATGGGGTACTACAAACTTTGGAGGTTCTCTATTCACACTAGCGTTTGAGGAACGAGTATACCGCCTATGTCGATTCAACTTCAGGTTTACTGCCGGTAGTTTGTTAGCTACACTTTTCCATATCATTTGTACTGCATCATTATCCCCGGATGGATACCTATACTCGAAATACTTCTCGACCTCTTGCAGTCTTAACCACATTTGAGTCCATTTTTCTTTGCTTATACCCCTGATGAGATTTATAAGAAACTTATCTTTGACAGCATCGGAAGTGCGCACAAAGATGCAGAATTCAGAGTAATCTAACATGTCTTCGTAGGGAAGCTCGATTTCATCGCTGATGATAACAGGGACACAATGGCTGGCAATTGCATCAAATAAACGGTTTGAAGATGGTGTGTCGCCTGCTATGTTGAGGCAGAATTTTGAGGCCTGCATTCCTAGGGTAGCATTTGCGACACCACCTCGATTGATACTACCGAATGTGAAATGCACATCTTTTTCGTCTTTTAAAAGATAAAATAACTCTTGCCTTATGATTCCGCCCTGTAAAATATCATGTCAATGATGCAACCCAAATGGAGTAATGGTAGGCAGTAGCTACTAACTAAAGGAAAATAAAAAGGGCTGCAAGATGCAGCATAAAGTTTTGGTATAACCGAATTCCCAAGTGATTAATCTAATACCTAATATAGAACATATAAAGGAGTAACAACGACAATGCCAAAGCGTTAAAGGGGTCGGTAATCAACTATTTCTTCAAATGCTCCAAGAGATCTACGGCAAACTATCTATGAAGATTCAGCAAGAATGGTGCCTATTGGTTTTAGTGGTTTATTCTTTTCAATAGTTAAAAGTCAGTCCAGTGCACAAAACGTCCCTACATAGGGAGGGTCTACGAAATGGTCTCACCACAGGGGTGTAACGGAATATGGTATTTGAGGATAAGCACGTACTAGAGGCATTCATTCGGTACATCGGGTCAATTTTGGGTTAGATGTTTCAGATCGAATCAACTCAGGTCTTGTGTCGACATTGATTTTTACACTATTTTAAATTCATTTTGAAGTCGGGTTTAGTTTCAAGGTCGGGTAAATGTCGGGTTATCGGGTCTGTATAGAACACCTCATGACATACACCACATAGAAGAAAGTAGAACAGCACATAGTGCATGATAGCAACCAAGTAACTCACAAAAGTCAGCATAATATACCTCTTCAAGAAAGGACTAGGCAAGAAATAAACTTACATCTTTTCGGTAAATGGCACCTTGAAAATACAGTAGGATATGACGACTATCATACGTTGATGTATCATTCACGAATGACTTTACAACATGCCGATAAGGAGCAATGATATCTTTCTGAACATTTGCTACATTTGGAGAATACCTCCCAAAATCTGAAAGTATGAACATTGCAGGCCAAAGTTGGTTCCTTGCAAATAATAGACTATTTGGATGATGAGCCATAACAATGTGATCAATACCACCCGATCTTTTCCACTCCTTTTGAGCTACTACATATTCAACCAACTCGTCCTGTGTATTCTTGTCATAAATGCTCTTTTCCTGCTTTTTTGATCTTGAAATACGATTGTACGATAAGGATGAGAAGAAAGGTACAAATATAACATCTGCCTCACTAGAATTTCGAACTCTCAGTGCAATACGAGAGCTCGAAGAGCCTGAATATTCCGAAAAGAGAAGATCAAGCGTAAGCCAATATTCTATACTGTGTTGTAAATTCAATCCACCAGGATAGGAAGGGACTTTCGTTCGAATATCTGGCCAAACATTTGATCCTTCAGGTTTCCAGTCTAAAAGTCCAAAATGAAATTTTGCTGGTAAATCATACATAAAAACCTTCAGAACTGATTTGCTCACACTTTGTCCTGTTAGAACCCTTTCACAAGATGATGGAGATCTTCTACCAGCATTTAGATTATCATATACAATGTTGGTATTTGAGTTTTGAAAAATATGATGCGGCCATCTTGATGACCGCAACATAAAGACAGAAGACAACAGAAAAAGGATAGTCGTGACAGTAAGCCAATAAAACAAGGAATTCCGACAACAAAACCCCAATAAGAAGGAGCCCCTATCTGCCATGGAAACAATTTTCGACAAAGATCACCGATAATTCTTATGTGGATATCATTCCTCCTCCAAACCCAAAAAACCTACACAATTATATTAACTCAATCAAACTAGAATAAAAAGCAAATAAAAGACTCGTTAAGAACAGTCGGTAAATCATACATGAACGATGAAATATCAGTATAATCTTTAAATTATACTTGATGAAAAATTGATTTTATACTAAATGGAGATGTTTAGTCACAAGAATAAGTAATCTCAAACTACAATAGATTTGGGTACAAGGATGTAGAGAGTAATCCATCCTCCCATGTTTAGTCCGTTGGGAGGAAAAAGCTAACGCAAACTGCACCCCGCAATGTGGGTGAGCAGACTCATACAGACAGATGAGTATACATCAATTTTTTATATATGTATTTTGAAGGACGAATAAACAAGGTTTTTGCATTACATTGATAAAGCATGAAAATGATATAGAAGAATGCATAAAAAACGGAATTAAGTAAACTTCACTAACTCGAAAAGTTCAATTTTCATGTAATTTTTTAGTTCATTCTAAAATTATAACAATAAAAAACAAAATGTCAATTAAAAACACAATTACAAGCACAACATGTAAATACACATCATTATACATATTACACAATTGAAACTACTATGTGCCGAATTCCGATTACTTAAAATACACAAAATGTGATGCACCATTGAAATTACGATTGAAATCACACAATTGAATAATATGGGTCAAATATATGATATCCCAATTGAACTATCACATTTTATTGCACACATTTGAATAGATTATACACAGCGACTGAAATTATGGTAGATTATACGATATTAAAATTGAAATTACACAATTGAAACTAATATAAAATAATGGGTTGAATTGAGATTGGAATATGGGATTTGGAATTGCCGAAATATACAAATAAAAGAATTCTATGCAAAAATTTGATAATAATTATAGTCAATGAAAAGATTTATTCAAGAATTAGAGATGCAATACCCAAAAGCAATTGATTAATGTTTCTTTTTTTGACATTAAAATGGAGATAGCGTGTGAAGAACACAAACATAATATTTTAAATCAAGGAACAAATCATCATAATATTGAACAAAATACAACTAAAACACTGCATTGAATTACAAATTAATAGCAAAACAAAGATCAACCCACATTTGACATTATATCCATTGAATTCAAAACTAAAAACCTCAAAAGGAAAATAAAATTACGAACAAATCCCAGTTCAAGAATGATAAAAGAAGATTAAAAGAAGAAGAAACAGTACCTGGGTAGAATCCGGGAATTGGCAGCAATCACATTGATTAGGGATTGTTGATCGAAGAAGAAGATGATAACAGAGAGGAAGGAAAATGGGAAACTGAAAATTCTGTAAACTTGTTGAAGGTTGGCAGTTGGGTATTAGAATTACAAACTAACATGTAATTTGATAAGGGGATACCAATTTTATTTTATAATCTAATAATAGAAACTCATGCTTTCAAAAAAAAAAAAAGTTTCATCTTATGGAGTAAGCATTGGGTGAGGGGTGGAAGACTTGTTCATGGGCGGGTTACCCGTCAGGCTCGACTCATTCAGCTCGAAAAACAAGTTGGCATGGATGTTTAGATGGGTAATACCCGCCTACCAGAAAAATGGGGGATAGCGATGCCAAAAAAATACCCGTGGCCCGTGGGTATACTCGCCCGCCCGCTAGGTTTAATATATTAATTATTACTCCCTCCGTTCCTTTATGTTCTTGTACCTTACTATAATGGCTAGTTTTAAAAGTCCTTCCACTTTAGAATACTTTCTATTTTTGGAAAGTTTTCAACTCACATTTACCCCTTAAAACCCCATTTTCCTTACTTCACACTACTTTTAATTATGTTCTCTCTCATACTTCCAATACAATCATTACTCCACACTATGATTTAATTAATTTTTCTCACATAATTCCAATACAATCATTACTTTCCACCATTATATAACTAAAATAATACCACTACTACCAAAAATTCCATTTTTCTTAATCTTTGTGAAAAACCCAAATAGGAAGATTAAATAGGAACGGAGGGAGTATATATTAATTCTATTGCTATGAATATAGTAGTCTAGTGTCTACTACTAGTCTACTACATACACAACTTTAGTAATTAGAGTCCATACCCATTTTAATAATTTTTTAATTTATTATGATTGGATAGGTATATGTTTGGACTTTGTAAATTGTAATCCGTAGTAAGATAAATGGGAAGAACATTAGAATCCGGGGGGAATATATTAGTCCTATTTAAATAGCCAATTTGGTTGTTACAACGTGCTCACTAGAAGGAATCTTCTCTATGATTCACCATTATTATTTATATCATGTTACTAATTGTTTTGTTAAATAATGTAATTGTCTTATCTCAGAATAATAATATATTAATCCCAACAAATTATTTTGAGAGATTTTATGCACTTGTCTTTATATGTTTTCTTTAGTTATTAGCTATGCAAGTTCGTGATCTACTACGTATATAAATATATAATTTATTATTGGTTATGATACTTAAAAAATACTTACTCTCTATTATCATTATCATCAATCTAATATTTCGCTCGAAAATAGGGTCTAGGTGAAAAAATATACCAGACAATCTATATCCTTACTCCCTTGAGAGGGATTACTAGAGAAAAACGATCACGACACATAAAGAGGAAATAAAATTAAATTTATTGCAAAAGATATAATCAATATGGAAAATATATTGGCATCGTTGACTTTTAATTAAACAAATAAAAGTGATAATTATGAGTTGATCTAGTGATTAAAGGTTTTTTCCAACCCTTATAATAGGGGTTTAACTATTACCCTCATTGACGAACCTTTTTATATGGCCTGTTAGGGTTGAGGCCTTTAGCAGGACCGGTCCTGAGATTTAAGGGGCCCAGAGTGAAAAATAAATTATGGGCCCCAATTATAAAATATATATTTATATTACAAAGTTTATAATATAAAAAAGTTACACGCCAATAATAGAGCTCGATATTATCCCTTTTTGTTTGATAATCATGCAGTTATAACTCAATAATTAGTCAATATGGTAACATTTATCATTAATAACACTTTGGCTTGGTGGTTAAATGCACAATTAAATCACATAAGGTCTCAAATTCGATTATGTGCAGTATTCATCGTTCAAGCTTATTTTATATAATGCGACTGATGTGTAAATAAAAATATATAGTTAATGAGATCTTGTTTGCATCGTCTAATCGCATATTTTCATAATATTAACTTTTTATAATTTTTGAATTTGTATAATTCAACATATATATATAAACAAAATAACGCACTGAATTGCGTTAAAAGTAAAATGTAGCAAGTATATAATGGAACGGAAAAAATATATTTTCTAAACGTATTTTCTCATTGGGCAACGTAAAAATATTGAAGTAACTACGGAAGAATATACCTTAATTAAGGAATAAGAGTTTGTATCGTTTACTTATATTACAATTAAAGCATATATATGCGTACTCATTAATATATAATATTATTATATTTGGTTTAGCACAAATATAATATTATATTTGGTTTAGCAAAAATTAGCGAAAAAAAATAAGAGATCCGCTCCAATTTAAATTATAACGATGATTGACGAAATAATATCAAAAAAATAATAAAAATTAAATTTGAACAGAATAAGAGAAAGTATTAATTTGTAGAATTTCTTTTATGTCTTTTCAAGTTACTAGCTTATTTCGCGTCCAAAATCAGTTAATTAGTAGTTTACGTAATTTTTTTTATCAAACTAAAGAGCTAGTAGCTTATCTTGACTATTTAGTTACAGGGTCGACCCTAAGTATTGGCAAGGCGTGTCTACGCCCAGGGCTCCCTAAAAATTTTAGTTTTCAATTAGTGATAAGGTTTGAACTTTTCTACGTATATAATAATTTAGGACATAAATAATCTTTCGCCTTGAGCCCCTAAAAACCTATGGTCGGCCCTGTAATTAGTTCTCTTGATTAAGCTTACAATGTTTAAGGCTTGGTTATCTTCACTTTAATTTACCAAAATAATAAAAAAAAAAAAAAAGTCGTTTCGGTTGCTATTAAAATTAAATTTCAGTAAGTTGTTTTTCTTGCTGATAATTCGTTGAAATTGAACAATATTTTTTGGTTAATATATGTAAATTTATAATCAACATAGAAAAATTTGTAATGATTAAAGGGTTGAAGAAAAAATATAGGAGTATTTTCTAAGTATTTAACTAAACAAACAAATTTTTAAACTTCATTTGCCTAATTGATATTCCTTTTTATTCTTTGTATAACTGATTTTTATTATATAAAACTTTTCATTATTGATTATTATTAATAATTTATTTTATAAATTAAGTTTTAAACTTTATTATATTGACAAGTTACTAGCTAACTAGTCCTTTAAACACCAAAGGAGATGTTCTAAATATTCTATTGTATAAATGAACAATATGATTAATTTTCAAACTTCAATTTGACATGTATATATTATTTGTTATCTAAATAAATCATAGGAGTAATTCATAATCTCTTAAGCCATTTGTTTAGCAAAAAATCATTAATTGATCTTGTAATTATTTAGTAATTTAATGCAATAATTATCATAGTCAAGAGTTGGCATGAATATTTTTCTTGTAAAGATTTTATGATAAAGAAATAAAAGGGGGAATTATTCATTGAATAAAATTATAATCTTACAATCATTAATTCATTATTTGATGTTATCCTTGGCATTGAAATTTGATCGGAGTATTTAATTTGACACTTTTTAAAAATTATTGTAAGGTAATCTTCTTGCTGGAACACCAGCGGCGGAGCAAAATTTGACAAATTCTATAAAGGCCCTGTGAAAATTTAAAAATTATGATGTTTTTCTAACAATTTTGTATCTTTAAATACCTAACATACACTAAGTAATTTAATATTAAGACCCTTAATTTTTCGAGGGCCTGTTTGGTCGAACATGTTTGTTTGTTTGGTCGAACATGTTGAAAATGCTCAGAACACCATTTTTATTTTTGTTAATTATATCATCCTTGTTATTAAAACTTCTATATTAATTATGAACAATTAGTTGCATAACCTAATTAACTCCTAGATATATGTTAGTTATAAATATCTTTAAGAGTTAAACTTGATATATATATTATGTGAATATCATATCATCATGTTATAAAAAGAGATTTTTTAAGTTGATACAAGCTATCTTCCTATAAATAAAGATCTTAAAAATTTAATACAATGTCTATATAAAAGGCCTCCATCTTATGCTACTCTTGCAATGACATTCCATCTATTACTTTGTAACCATGAATTCAAATTTATTTTCTTATTGGGATAAATTACATGAACAAAACAATAACAAGGCGACAAAGAAGGTACGAGCAATTCTGAAGGATTGCTCGGACTCTCCCTTGCATATTTCAACCTCGGAAAATATTGGATTGGATCTGAAACTTTCAAGTTTCAATCAAGATGGATCCAAGGAATCATCCTTGGAAGGAGAGCAGTCTTCTACCAGGGTTTTTACATGCAACTATTGTAAAGGGAAATTCTCGACTTCTCAAGCTTTGGGCGGCCATCAGAATGCACATAAACAAGAAAGAGCTCGCGATAAATTAATGAGACAAGCAATAGGGCTGCATGCACCTAATTTTACAAGTAACAATTTTTACCATCCTTACCATAATTATGGTAACATACCTTATTATGGTGGGTGTAACATCAATAGATCACAAGTTAATGACTATAGAAGACATGGGTTAAGTGGCTTTAATGAGTCTAATAAATCATTATTATTAGTTAATTCTCAATCATCTTATGATAAATTTATAAAAAAGTCAAATAATCCTATTAATTATATCATGAATTATTCCTCATTTAAAGTTGAAAAAGAGGATGATGGGGAATTAGGTCAAATGAAGCCTAATATATCCCTTGATTTATCACTTAGGCTTTAATTATTTATTATTTATTTACTAAATTTCATTTTGAAATTAAAGTTATGTTTTTTTATTTAACTTATGGTTTATTGTATTAGTAGCTTTTTGATGTTCATTGTATTGTTTGATAAGATCTATAATTAATTAATTTTATGTTTTATAAATACTTTTGTTAGACCTAAACTCACTTACTTTTAATTATTTTTTGTTTTATTGATTTATTTTGAATTTAAAAATCTAACAATTTTGAAAATAGGGATTAGGAGTATTAATTCTCATATATGGATTCAAAAGGATCAATTCATGTAGATGATTAAATTTAATTTTAGGTTTTGATGCACACGTCTAAATTCTAAAATGTCGATTTTGTCTCTATATATGATTATTATATATACCTAGTAAAGGTGTTCAATGGGACGAATTGACCTAATAGGTCAAAGGTCGGATCTCAATTAATTGGGTCATCCATGAATTGATGTATTATCGGGCTTTGATGTAAAAGGTTTGGGTCAGGTCGTTATTGGGATGGATTGCCATAAAAGTATATCGGCGGGTCGATCCAATAAATTACCAAATTAGATTATAAATTTATGGATGAAATTTTTAATCGAGTCAACCCGACCCAATGAACAGCTCTTACATGGAATATATAACAGGTTGGTGTCAAATAAAAACTATTACTCAATAGTCAATATTCATCAAGTTCTTATTGGATGAAATTTTTTAATCGAGTCAACCCGACCCAATAAAATTTTTTAATCGAGTTAACCTGACCAAATTTATATTTATTAACTTAAAGTAATCATTTATAACTATATAGTAATCACTCATATTTTTAAAGTGGTTAATTTTTATAATCTTACAGTGATTACTTATAACCTAAAAGTAATTACTTACAATCTTATTAATTACATTTATATTTGTTGCTCTTGAGACAGTTTTACAGAGAGACGATATCTCCTATCTTATATAGTTTTTATGGAGTTGAATATTAGTATAGCCCTAGTTTTGATTTTACTCTCTAGTTTGAAGAATATATATAGAGAGGAAGAAGTTCCAGTGTATGAGAACCGTGGGAACCAATCTTTCTTACAAAAAACTGTTACTTTTTACTATAAAAGTGTTACTTTTAGGCACAAATGTGGTACTGTTTTTTATGATACTATGAGTCAAAAAAGTGTTACTTTAAGAAAAAAATTCTAAAAAAAATTCATAGAAAGTTGTTACTTTTTACATAAAAAGGTGTTACTTTTTGGAAAAAACGTGTTACTTTTTAATATGTTTGTTTTTTGAAAAAATATTTTTTTTCTAAAGTAACATTTTTTTTGCTTAAAAGTATTATCTTTTTTTAAAAACAAAAGTAACATTTTTTGTCCAAAAGTAACATATTTTCTGTAAAAAAGTAACACATTTTTATGAGGGAGATTGGGTTCTCACGATTCTCATATAAGTTTGGTTCTCATATAAGTTTGGTTCTCATTGAAACTTGACTATATATATTTAATTACTATTCTGTAATAAAATTATTATTAATCACTAATTTTTTACTCATATTACTAGAGTTTAAAAACTACAACAAATCACTAATCATGAAATATCAAGAAATGCCGTTTGTAAAAAAAGCAATTAAATACAATTTTTAATAATAATAGGAGTAGATTGGTTCAATGTATGCTTTTATTATTTACGTTTAATCAAAATTTGATATTATTATAGAAAAATTAATAAAAAATTATAATATTCACATGAAATTTTCCTTATTATCATTGTTATAGATATATATATATTAACAATGCCAATAGTTAGTTGTATATTGACTTAATTATATTGATAAGAAGGTCTATTGTACATGATAGTGGTATCAAATCTTTCCTTTTTAATTTATTATGAATTTTTTTTTATTAAGGAAGTTTAGATAATTGAATTCAATTAATACACATAATATTTTTTATTAAGAAAGATAAGAAATAATGATTCATTCATACGTCATTTACTTATTTTGTTAAGAAAGATCATAATAAATATTTTTTATTAAGCAAGATTTAATTCTTGGAATTATTTGCTCATGGAATCTTATGGCTATATAAGGAAATAGTAGATATAGTTATAATTTTATATTAGGAAAGATAAATTATGTTATTGTCAATAAATGTTATTACTCATTAGGAAAGATTAAATGTCTTTCTTGAAAGAATTAATTATTGTCAATAAATGTTATTACTTATTAGAGATAACAATTTTTCTAATTTATGCCCCAAGTGCATGAATTTAAATTACAAAATAAGTAAATTTATTAAATTTATTTTTTAATATTGAAACAATTAATTATTGACCTGCATGAATTTAACCTCTCTAAGGACCTGGCTAGGAATAGGGGTAGTTGGAGGCGCCTAATCTAGAGGTGTTCAACGAGGTGGGTCGGGTCAAAATTTAAATGGGCCGGGGCGGGGCGGGGCGGGTCATGTCAAATTATAAACGGGCCGGGGCGGGTCAAGCCCATTTAAATTCAACCCACTTTGACCCTTTTTTAAAAAGTTCATAGAATAGGTTTTTTTTATTATACTTTATGGCCCGTCTGGTCGACCAACTTATGTATATAATAATATCATTTTTAAAAAAAGTGGTAAATTTTTTTTCCGCAATTAATACTTATAATTATCCAACCCAGCCCGGCCCGACCCTTTACACCAAGGCCTATTAATAACCCGACCCGCTAATGACCCGTTAAAATATGACCCGACCCTTGACCTGTTGGGTCGACCCGCCCCATTGAGCACCACTAGTCTAATCCATGTTTTAGACTACTGATTTCTTTTTAGAGTACCTCTTGGGGTTCTTGTTCTCTTGCTTTTCTTGTTTCTACTTTTAGTATTGGTTGTTTTGTTCTCTTTTTAGTTTTATAATAATTGTTTTATGTATTTATCCTATCTATTGCGTTTTTATCTCTCACGATGCAGGGACTTCTCTTTATCTTCCTTGAGCCGGGGAACTCCTTTTGGCCGTACTCTCCTTTATGGGTATGAGTGCCGCCGTCCTTCCCTCTCCAGAACCCTGTCCATAGTGCGCTATGAGCGGGATACATTGGTTAGGACCATAGGATAATGATGATGATGATTTTTTGGTATTCTCTAAAAATTAATTTATAATTTTTTTAAAATCATAATTGAGATGTTTATAAATCTTAAGGTTGAACTTTGGTGAAAAAAGACCCATTAAGTTTAAGTAGACCCAAACCAAATTATTATTTAGGTCTAAAGTGCCTTTCTTAGCAAAATCCTTTCGGCTCGTCTTATATGAGACCATCTCACAGTGAGACAACCTCAAAACAAGAAGCTCATAATCTAAAAGTTACTATTATTGGGCTATTGAACCCCAATATAAGGCATAACATACAGTGAAATCGTCTCATACAAAAATTTGTTTATTCTTAACTAATAACCAAAAGAATTGGGAAAATGCCAGATGAAACTCTCAGTTCCAATTTTGAAGTAATAGAGTACATTCAAATTTGACTCGTGATGTAAAATATGACAATGTATTACGTTGATTGTCACTAATTTACCGCAACTCTCCTCTCGGGATAGAGAGGGGCAATGAATGTAGAACCACGCCCATGCGGAGTTAAAAGGGGATGTGAAATATTGCATAGACCGGAGGAAAGGAACAACAGAATATAACAGAACCCAAATTTGAGTAATATCAATTCAGAAACCAAAACAGATACTGGTAAACCGAGTTTTCATAAGTTATACAGTACAACATGAAACTCAGATCAAAAGAGTTGCCAGTATTCGGCCAATACAACAGATTCAAGAAATAAGACTAAAGAAAACGAGATTAATCGACTAGAATGTACTAGTAGAAGAATCTACCCTGTATAACTAAAATAAGATAACTAGAAAGTTTATGTCGAAGATTCGACAACCTGTGTAACATAAAGACAATTAAACAGTAAGTTTACTTCCAACAGCACAGAAGTATGGTTGAGCTACGCACGATTAGGATGCTCGACTTAATCTAGGTATCAGTCGATACTTTTCAAATTGGTTGAGCTCAAAGGACTTGTCTCTAGTAGTAAATATTATCTTCTTCAGATTAACTGTGAAGTGCATGAGATTCCACACTAGAAAATCTCCAGAGCTGTAATTCCGAAAAAATTTGTCCAGGCTGAAGTTGTCTGCTTCCCACGATTCATAATTACCAGAGAAGTTTTTGAACTCAACTGTTTTTAAGGCTGGCAAACCCTGGTCAAAAACATTATAGCCCAAACTACTCATCAATGTCGCCGGATGGTTGCACTGCAAGTTTAGCAAAGACCAAAAATCAGAAATTCATTGAAATTTTGGGAATGAATGAAACAGGCATGTTTGAATCGAGAGTAAAATACTGAAGCACCAAAATAGATGAATAAATTTAGAGAACTAAAAATGTACACTTATTTCTGCTGTATCTCCCATGATCACCACAAGACTCTCAAGTTTCCTAGCACCCAAAAGCAGGTAGTTTATTCCTAGAAACTCCCATAATTCCAGTCCTGTCTCCAGGGTAAGATGCCTGAGATCAAAGCTTAGAGGACATTTCCTCCGGACGACAAGTTCTATTGATAGAACCTGCGATCAAACACAACATATAAAGACAACAAACTCTGTGGCTTTAAAATCGAGAAAAAGCACACTATAAAAGAATGTAGGATTATAAGTCACATCCAACTAATTTTGTTCCACATGCTAATAAACAAGTTCATGAATCATGAGTTACTTGATCAAATCATACAAAAATATATAGAGGAATATAAGATATATGTACCTGAATGCACCAGCTACTTAAAGTAACTGTTTCAGCAGCTTTGAATTTCTCGAGAAGCCCCACAAAATTATCAGTAAATTTCCCCTTGATTCCTAAACCAGAGACTCTCATTGCTTGACGGCTTTGATGCATCTGATTCAATCTGAATCTTACCTCAGAACAAACTAGAGCTCCTTCTAATTTATATCCTTTTCTGGGCAAAGCTAACCCAAATTCAATAACTTTCACATTTTCAGCTCTGATAGACAACTCCGTTGTGCTTACTACCTCAGTGATTTCCTCCCTTATTATCAACTGAATGAGATTAGCAGTAGCAGCAATAACAATTTCCAGGTCTACTTTTGGATTGCAATTGCAAAGACAGAGCAGAGAAAGAGACGGACAATTAGTAGTAACAATCTCCACGAAGTAATCGCCCAGTATCACTTTTTCAAGAAAAAGTTCCTTCAAAGCAACAAAGCGTGCAGGAAGAGTATCCAATTGCACTGACTTCAGACTCAATTTAACCAATGAAGAGCACACGCAATCCTCACATTCACTTAGAACGAAATAAGGACAACGTCTTCGCTGCCTTATTCTGCTGTCACTCCTAGCATTGAAATCAATATATATCTCTTCTGCTTTTTTTATACTAGCATATGTAAACAGTAACTCCATATCACATAACATAGAAGGGCAATATCGAATAGACACACTCAAACAACGGAGTTTTTGCTCTTTGAGATGACAAACAATTCTTTGAAGCGAATGAAGGACATCTTTACCAGTTTTACTGACCCAGTCGTTACCTAATTCAATGTTCCTCTTATACTTCCATAGGTCTTTCCACCTTTTCGATAAAAAAGAGGTAGTGATTGCATCTTCCATTGGAAGTTTATCTAGTATGTCTATAAGAATATCATCAGGAAGTTCACTCAAGGAGTTAAGCTCACTGTTATCATCTAACACAGCTAACCTTGGGCGTTTAGGAATCAACTGAAGGCTGTCCATTAGCAAGAACTAGCAAGTTGCAACTGCTCAAGGATCAACAACAGAAAACATCATTAGAGTAAACATGCCTATGAACAATGTCGTTCTAAGTTAATGATTTGAGTTATCAATTACAAGTCTATTCAGTCAAAAATCAGTATATCTTTATTCATGTAGCCAAGATGGCATTGAATTTGGATATTCTCAACTACTTTCTACCTCTAAAGCAAGCAAAGTTAAAACTGAAAAAGTTCATCAAAAGTCTCCGATAATTTGGAAAATTAAAAGTGGATACAAAAACCTAAGGTTACAATTTTCATCCTAATTCTTTTAACACAGATAACTGCCTAGCTGATGAAGTGACATCATCTCAGTTCAAGCAAAAAAAATCAAATTATCATGCATGATTATAGTGTAAAAACAAGGCCGCATCGCATCGCGGCTGCATTGTCAAGGTGTTCAAAAAAAGAACCAATATTTCCCGCGTCATAAAGATGTAAAAAAACCCGTATTTTGGGCCGTAACAAGGTTTCAACTGCGATAATCGCATCAATCCCGTTACCGTATCATTATTTTGTTACCTTGATCGTGGCCCTTACCGCATATTTACACCATCAGTAAGAACCCATCACATGTAATGATTCCACGTGATTTGCTATCAACAAAATACAAAAAGCTTCTCTTAAGTAAATGGAGATACTTATTTTCTTCCGAAATGTATTCCATTAAAGAATGCGATTAGCATCACCAATGAATCATGTAATGAAAACAAAAATACTTCTAGCCAAAGGAATATATAAGATTGGTAATAGATGAGATTTATATAAATACGTTACCCTTCCGGTCACTTAACTAGCATAAAACATGGTTGTGACTTGCGACTCTGGCACAAAATTTGGACATGATTCCATTACCAATAATTTTTTGAAAAAATAACATTCATTCCATCACAATTAATTACCAATACCTCAAAAGATGTTCCAATCTACCCTCAAAACCAACACACACATGTAACTAAACAAGAAAAAACCACCCTACAAGATTAGAGAGGATGAATTCACAAAGGACAAATACATAAATAAACACTTCCTTGCATCATGAGACGCGTGCTCCTGGAGCCAACTGTTAAAAGAGGCTGATTCCACAAGGCCACTTATCAAGATCAAGCAGAAAAAAAAGATCAAGCAGCAAGCAACTTATCAGAGTAATCAAAATTCACAAACAGCAAAACATTGAAGCAAATCAACCAACATGAACATTCAGGACAACACAAGCAAATTCATCTATTTCCAGAGAGATTGAGAGGGAACAAATCTCATCGGACTTTCCTTGATTATACAACTTTGTTTCACTTTTAAGCAACAAGATATCATCACAGAATGTGAGCCTAAACAATTCCAAAAGAATACCATCCAGAAATTTAAGATTGCAAATAAAAAAATTATTGATAAGATCAAAAACATGAGTGATCCGACATGAAACACAGGGTTTCTAGGGGAAAAGCACAGAAAATTGGAAACAAAAAGACAAAGGAGTCTGGATCTGAGAATCACGTCTCACCTTTGTGACCTGCGGCTTCCTCCACCGGGCAATCCTCAGGTAGCTAATAAAACAATAGAAATTTGTTAAAGGAATAGAACATGGGAATTTATAGTCATAATGTTTGGTCAGAATCACCCCTTCAACTCCCAAGGAATAATGTTTTTGTGACTTTGCCTTTTATGGGACATAATAAAAACATAATTGGTAGAGTATCAGAATTATTATTTTCCAAAAGTATTTGATTCACTTTCCCCGGCTAGCTAAATGTTAATGATAATAACGTGTCAACCTGATCTCCGGAATATGTTTGGATAAAAGCTAATGGTCTTACACGTGTTCCAGGTTAGAGGGAAATAAAATTTCAGAGACAGCATACAAAACATTAGTACAATAGATGACAAAAATTAGAAAATAGTATTTCCCAACATCTATATATGTGACATGACATCCTATATTTGTTACAAACTCTGTTAACGTTATAACATGTTCCAAAATCTTTAACCTCTCCCCAACAAAACAAAGGACTCGTACATTCACTCTTGCTATTTTACACCTACACCATGTTCATCAATGGTACGCATGTGTAGCAGGATCCTAAAGTGACAAATTCAAATAGAAAATCATTAACATCAAGCAAGAAGCCAATAATAATACTAAAGCAATAAATACTACCTGTAGATGCTAGAAGACGTCATCATATTGCAACAGCACTAGGTGGGAGCCACTTAATGACATTGCGGTATCGAATGATGTTGTATTCACCTTCCGATCCTCAGACTCAGGAAGAAAAATAGAGGTCTCAATTCTATAAGCAGGCTGCTATCATGAATTACAAAGCAGAATGTACAGAAGAAAACTGCTTCATTTAGAATCACATATGGAACGGCAGTCCAAAAGCTACATTAGATAAAATCATGTATGGATCGACAATCTAAAACCTAACTAAGCTCTTACATTTGAGGCATTTTTCCAAGCATCAAACTTTAACCTGCTACAATGGCCTCTAAGACTATCTTGTACAGAAAATATAAATATCAACAGCCATTGCCATCACTTATCACTGCATTACCCAACATCACATTCAATACTGCAGCAAAGGGTTACTAGCTGACAAATCAATGTCCACAAAGTACAATTGATAGTTTATGAATCTAAGGTGTAGCAATTCAAAAATACTTCAAAACAGAAAACACATCATTCAACACAAACAAAAACCACAAAAAGAACCACAAAGATTCGTGTTGCTTGAAAAACAATATTGTCTAGACAACCTTAATATTGTGTTGTGACGATAAGTTTGAAGACAAGGGTTAGGGAGAAAAGAAAAAATCATTCCGAAAATTTTCCAATTTCAGAAATTTATTCATTTAAAACGATGAAATTTAGACCCCTACTACTCCAAATGCATCCCATCCCTTCGCATCAAAAAAAAAAAAAAGATTGACCCCTTAGTGTCCATCTACTCGTATTCTACACCCTTACTTAAACTAAACTATAAAGGAATATGTTAGAAGCATCATGGTCTACAATGGTACAAATTCATTGACCAATGTAAAACGAAGCATACATTTACACCTAGTAAACGGAAACAGAGTTGTTTTGGCTGGGTAGTATCACAGTAGGCTTGACAAAGATGGATTCTAACTTTCTCCATCTCTTGGAGATTGGGCAGAGGGGACGAGAGTACAAGGTATACTTCCAAGAATTCTAGTTGGGTTGGGCAAAGAGGGGAGGGGGGCACAAGAATAGCAGGGCTACCACTCAGCAGTACATTCTAGTTAAATATTTCAGTTCAGAGAAGATATTAAGAACACAAAATAAGCTTGTGTAGAAAAATAAATTATATGTTATTATCTAACCTTCTAAAAAACAGGAATTCAACAAAGGCATACTTGCCACACAAGTCCAGAATTTGAGCAAAATTATACTTGCCTCACAAGTTCAGCATAAGTAGAACTCAGGTAACACGGCTCTTCCAACTTATTTCAGTATAAGTATCCAAAATGATAAAACTACATCCTAGAATACTACCCAACTACACTCATGCACCCTATATAGAAATGGCACAATCTAGTATTTGTCGCCTACTGGCTACCACTTCAAGCCTTCAATCCATGAAAACCAATCAGAAATTTTCTTCTTACTATCCCCTTTTCACATAAGAACATCAGGGTCCAATTTTTTTTGTATAGCTGTCGCCGCCTACAAATTCACATTTCAAATCATTACAGACTACAACAAAGTCAACAGTAAAACTCAGAAAGTGCACCAAGGAAAGCAGAATTGTCACAACTCTTTCCTCACCTCAATGTTTCCAATTTTAAATAAATAAGTCATTTCCTCCTTGAGCCGAGCTTGTTCTTTCATTGCTTGTGCCTAAGATACCAACAAAAAGACACACGGATACACAAGCCCCATTACACGTGAAAAAATAACTCACTAAGATCAGATGCTAAAATATTCAGTTACAGACACTAACCATGCCACTCTTCATAGCACACTTCAATGCTTCCACCTCTTGTTCCTTCTGTTTCTCACGTGCTTGCAACAATTCTTGCCTTCATAAGTAAAAAGACAATCACAAATGTTCGATAAAGATGACGTTTACGAATCTTGTCAAGCAAGAAATACATAAAAGAAAAAAGAAGTGCTACTAATTCCAAAAGCCAGAAAGATAGAGGAAGTCATCCAGCCCTAATGATCCTTTTAACTACTGAGAGACAATAGCCACACTTTTTTGCAAGTGCTTTGACGACAGTTAACAACTTCAAGAATATTAGTGATCAAAGAACCAAATAGATAAAGTCACAGGTCCAAGACCTCATCAAAGTTTAATCAATGCACAGAAAAACATACCGACGCTGTTCTTCATCATCAAATACAGTGCGCTCTGATTTCACGACCTTTTTAAAACCTTTTTTCATCTCCTTTTCCACTTTACGACTGTGATAAGCATCGAGGTCATAGTACCTACATGAGAATTGAGGATTAAGGTAAAGCATTCGACAGCTTATTTCACAGATTCAATATTATAGGACTCAAGGTCCGACCCAAATTTTGAAGGATAGGGTTGCTTAAGTTTGATTACAAAATTAAAAAAATAAAATAACCAAAGCTATACAAAAGTGCTAATCAAATAGGAGAAATATTACAAAACATAGGGCAATGCAGCTGTGACCAAGAGTCAAAATCTTAGATTGTAGTGAAAACTATCGGTAAATTGCATCTGAAATTATTTCCAATTTAATAATCTAACAAATTTGAATTGAAGAAATTGCGCCAATACATAAAAAGTTAATATAGCAATTTGGATCAAAAGGGCATGTACGAACTCTACTCTAGAAAACCCCAAATTAAACTAAACACATTCAAAAATGACTAGAGCAACATTAAACGGGATCTCCCAGTAATAAAAAGAGCTAGGAGAAAAATGTTAACAGAAGTATGAGGTACAGTACAGATTATACAATTAAGTTAAAGACAAGTTAATATACAGAAAACTGGGCACAAAAAAGCAAGGTCTCGGAATTATCATAAAAAAAAAGAGAGAAACTTTGCATTCTCTCTGGTCCTCTTCTACTGCCATGAAAGGCAGTGATGACAGATGTTTAATATATGTCATTTTTACATTTAGTGTTTATGAGAGGCTGTAGGTTTGAATCTCTATCATATGTTTTCTTCGTGATAAACTTTTAGGAGTCACACAACTCCTTGCTCATGGTTGGGTCCGCCATTAGGAATGGTAACATTGCATAAAAATAACATCTGAGCAGTTTCAAAAGAATACAAAAAATGCGGGATCAGAGATTCCTTTGAATCATTGTCATCCCTTGCCAAGTATTTCATACTCCTTAGTCCCTCCTAACAAATCAACAATTGAACAGAATATAATGGAAAACACTCACTTTTTTGAAGGAAATGTAGCCGTATTGTAGTCCTCCATGTATCTGTTGAAAAGTTTGCAATTAAATCTATATTCCATACTTAATAGCTCAGCAGTATTTGAGATATAACTTACTCCTTGAACATCTTCTTCTCTTCCCAATTAGACAGACTTTCAAGGTTCACCTGAAAAAGAAATTATGATGTCCAAACATCAAGTCCATAGTGTTTGAGATAATATAATCAACCGAAGGCACCACAACCCCAACACAACTTTGCTGGGCATTAGTACAATTGAATAAGCACACCCATCATACATGCACATCCATTCTACACATACATGATATTTAATAAAGAAACCAGCAGCTGTAGCTCCATAAGGTATAATTTGTATTGCTTGAAATGTGGAACAATTTGATATTCAAAACAAATGCAACGAAAATGAGATCATTTCATCATGCAATGTAAGCAGTAGAACATTACATTTTCTCAATGCAACGGAAGGCTCCCACCTAGTCTAGGTAGGAAAGAGGGATCATGCACCGCCATGTAAGAACAAAAAGGTAGTTCCGGACCCTTGATGCAAAGAAAATCACCTCCTTCACCTAAACTATGAAGCACAAATGGTTTGATAAGCTATTCTGCTTTTGGTTGTTATAAGCCAAAACCAAATAACTAAGAATCTTTGACCTTAAAAATGGACAAATGGAATATAGAGAACTAAATATGATAATCAATTACTCCCTCTGTCCCCATAAATTTTCTATTTTTGTCCGTCATTTTAACTTTACAACATATCCTATTATGAAAATATCCCCAACACCTTCTCTCAATTTTCATTCACACATTTTCTCTCTCTCTCTCTCTTTCAATATTGACCACAAGTTCAACGTCCCCACCACTTTCTTAATAATTGTGTCATTCAACGGTGTTGTGGCTGAAAGGAGTATTAACGACCAAAGAATTGTACGAAAAAATTCTGTATTTTCAACAATAACAATGATGTAACCTTAATCCAACAAAATAAGGTTTCCATAATCCATTTAAAACAAACCATGTGAGTGAACAAATCACGAAAAAAAATTCTTCTAATATTCCCATTGCTCATTCATACAAGCAAAGAGTGATAAGCAGAATTAACTAAATCACCCATGATCCTGAATAGGATTCTTGGTGATAATCATACCTATAAATCACTTTAAATATGCAAATCTTCTAGGATAGAACAATCATGAACTAACAAGCTAACAAAAGCAAGAGCCATTGTCATTATTGTTTTATATGATTTTGCTACTCGAACTTCCATTGGTTCGAGTAACTTTATGTAACAAAATAATCATCCAAAAAATACATTTGTCCAAGAATATGTAACACTCCAGCAACACTAAGTGGGGTGCTGCTTGATGACAATGGGATAATGAAAGGTTTGTTGCCACAAGCCATATGCACATTATAACATTGCACTTCTATCAAAAAAAAAAAGTTCCAGCAAAGACTAAATATGAAAGAGCAAAGGGAAGGATTCATTATTCAAATCCAGCTAAATTGGTGAACTAATAATTAATAAGCATAAAGAAAACACATCCTGTATTTTGATTGAGATACAAGTTAGTTATTTGCCTTTAATAGCATTTAGACAATCAACTAACAAGAATAAACATGAAACATCATATACAAACTAAATGCTATGATGCAAAAATTTAATACATCAGTTCAAGATAATATACCTGCTTCACTTCAGATAGCCATGCTGTGAACTCTGGCCGTTTACTCCTACAAAACAGCATATAATTGGATAATTTAGACCACAAACAAGAAACAGAGGCTTACATTAAGCAATACTCTTATTTTAATGACAGTCACAAAAAGATAACTGTGAACTTATATAGGCTCTGAAGCTTAGACCCTATTCAACTGGTAGATTGCCATAATAACTCTCCTGCTCATCCATCCTTACAACTTAATTAGTTCCTTCCATGAGTATTTGTTCATGAATATAAGTAATCAAGAGACATTCAAAAAAAACTAACGATGTTATTGCTCTCTACCTGCAGCATTTAGAAGCCTGAGCTACCTTAATCTCTATAAATGTTATTGCTCTCTACCTGGACAAGCAGAAATTTGTTTACTTTTTGGCTTTTTGCTCTATCATAAATGATGCGCTTACATCAAAATAACACATTAGAACAAACTAACGAAGAAACCAATCAAACAACTAGCATTCCATTACCGCATTACCCCAACGCCATTAAATTGCTCCTACCTGGGAGCAGATTTAGGGGTCAGCAACCTTACCTAGTAAGCAATTTCGAAGAGGCTGTTCCTGAATGACACTTGTTAGTGATAAGAACCAAGAAACCAATTCAGAAAAAAAAATTTAGAGAAAATAAATAAATTATCTCCATCCACAAATCCCAGAGTCACAATCAACCAACCTCCAAACAAACTTTCACAAAACCCACACAAACAAATCCCAAGTTTTTCTAAAGGCATATCGTGCACAATCCCAAGCACAAAAAATTAGCTCTCAGTCAACATAGCACAATAAGACACACATGAAGAGGAAAAACCCTAATTGTAGTTGTGCTACAGAATAACTCTTAGACCGAAAACGAATATTAATTCGCAATTGAATATTGCAAATTAGATTTTAATCGACAATCAATGAGTAAGATGCACTAGCACTGATAATAAACAAATAAACAATTAAAATCAGACAAAATTAAGTTTAAAAAAGTAACCCTAACTCTAAATTTAGAAATATACCACATATCAACTTCTCTGACAACTCCATATTTCCCCCAAGAATCAGTAACAGCTCCAGGTTTCCCTTTCTCTTTCTCTTTTTTCTTCTTCTTCTCCTTCTCCTTCTTCATCTTCCTCCTTTTCCTCTTCTTCTTATCATCGTCATCATCATCTTCTTCACCTCTCTTCCTCCGTTTTCTCTCTTTTTCTCTCCTCCTTCTCTTCTCCTCTCTCTTTTTCCGCTCTCTCCTTTTCCTCCTCCTCCTTTCTTCCTCACTTTCAGTGTCTTCGGATTCTGAATCCGAATACTCCGAATCCCTCTCTGAACCTGATTCGGACTCTGAACCCGAATCTGAATAATCGTCATCACTGTATCGTTTTCTGGATGATGAAGTTCGATGCTTCCTACGCTTGGTACTATGCTTTCGGTGATGTTCAAGCTGGGAATCCATGCTTGATTCGGAGGAATCCTCGGAATCCTTTGCATTTCGTTTGGATTTCTCTGGTCTCGAATCTCCATCCCTCGCCATTTCAGGGGATTTTGTGTTTGGCACGAGAAGTTTAAGTTGGTTTTAACGATTGGGATTTGGGACTTTTAACTTTGTGACAAAACTTAACTGGTTTGGCACCAAATTTGCATTTTTTTATGTTAAAAAAAATTATCCCTAAAAATTCTACTTATGTCAATCCCCCTAAATAATTTAAAATGATATTTCACGTGGTGGCATCGAACTTTTATTTAACGATTGTGATAGTCTTTTTGTAAGATTTTACCACATGACAGCATTCATTTTATGTCTCATCTAAGATCTAACCGTCGATCGTCGTAACATTTTGCGTTAAATTCTTGTTAATTTCTATTTGATTCACAATTTGCCGTTTCTACCCCGATTAAGTGTTGGTTGTTATCTTTAAAATAAAAAATTTATTCACAATATATTTTAATTACTAGTAGCAAATTATAAGAATAATGAGAAAAGGATGGAAAAAACCATAAATAAAGCAATAATAAAATTATAAAAAGTTTATCATCCATTCCGCCAAATCCAACTGACCCAAATGATGAACAAATTTGAAATAGATAAGATTATTTAATAAAAAACACACAATAAGACACATGAACTTATTTCCATCTATAAGCGCTTAAAAAAATGTAAGATTTAAAAATAATTCAGCAAATTAATTATTATAAAATTCAAATTTTTGAATTAAAAAATTATTTTGTGTTGAAAATAATATGTAGACTAGCCCCACAGACCAACACAAGTCTTTCCAACATATTTTGACCTCACTCGTGCGCACTCAGGAAAACCTCTCTAGATGTCACTCATCCTAAGATTGCTCCACAACCAAGCACCCTTAAGTGTGGAGTTCTTAACAAATGGGCACCCTAGAAGATGCACCCAGGAAATTTTGTTTGTAAATTTTCAAAATTTTTCTCTAATTTTAAATCAAGATTCAATCTATTATTTTGATGAATTACTCGATATAGCAGATCATCGAGTTACCCAAGTTTTACGAGAAAGTATAAAGGTAAGGTAAAGGACCTCCTTGGTATCCCGCACAAGGCAGGGTCCGAGTTGGGGTTTTTTTTCTTGAAAGATACTGACAAATCATACTCATATCCTCTAAGGAAAAAGTAAAGAGAGATGCACGCAGTCAAGAAATTCCCGATTAATACCTGCGCCTAGTATGATAGAGTCAAAACTCGACAAATTGATTGGGACGTGTACGGTCTTGTTCCCGCCCCCAGTTTTAGGAGATTACTACTACTTATGGATCTCTCAACCTTAAACATTTATTTACTTTTCAAATTATACTCCATTCAAATTTCTTAATTCTACTTCTCCTTTTATGTTCCTGCTTTTAACTTGTTGCTAGATACTCAAAGCCCAAAGGTACTCCAATAACCATACTTTCAGCTAGATATTTGTTTTTTTGACACTATTTACTTATTACTGTTAATTGTATTTTATTCTTAATCTATAAATTAAAACATAGACGAGTGAGATTTTGTTTGATTCGTCTCAATGCAAAGATCTTTAATATTTACTTTTTATAATATTTCGTTATGTATAGTAAAAGATATTAAGCATCGAATAAGTGTATTGAATAGTGTGAAAAAATAAATATCTTGAATAAGAGAGAGTATTTAATTGGGTTTTTAGTTTATCTTTAATCTTATTATTCTATGGATGCCTTTTGTTTTACATGTTATTTTTGAGTATTTCTCATTTGGGTTGTTATGTTTTTTTGTGAAATTTATCATTTGATTGTTAATTGTTATGATGTTTTTGAGTGAAATTGGAACTTTTTAAATTTTCTTTAGTATATCATGTTTTTATACATGTTTTTGTTTTGGGTATATATCATCTTTTAGTGTTATGTATAGTTTTTGATTGAGTTATTTGAATTTCTATAGTCAACTTGTTTAAATTTCAATCTACTCTTATTTTGTAGAAATTTATGGCCCCACCTCCCTAACCATGAAAAAAGGAAATTCCACGTGGTAACCCTGGGGTTTTGAGTTTTCCACGTGGTAATCAAATCTTTTAAAAAATCTACGTGGTAATCCTGAGGTTTACTAAATTGTTCCACCGTGACCTTTTTACGCATAAAACATTAGCAAAATATTGACAAACATTAATTTCGAAGCTTTAAGGTTGTTGTACGCTTATTTATGCGACTCACCATTTCAAATGCCATTAATTTTAACATTTCCCCCAAAATATAAACCCTAACTCTATAATCTTTGGATTTGGGAGAAAAAATATGTAATTTACCAAAAAAATAAATTGAAAATTATTGATGCGGTTGCATATCGCTAAGTATTGGCCGGGATCATGAGATATCCATTGAGATGTCCTAAAATGTCTTTTTTTCTACATCTTGATAGTGCGAGTAACATCGACTCGGTAAATTTGAAAACCTTTATAATGTGGCTAGTACAATACAATGCAACATTGTTTTTGCTGTGGAGGGGATGAAACGAGAGCGAAGGAGGCGAATAATTCGGGGTAGGATAGAGAACACCGACGGTAAGGCTAGAGAATACCTATGATTTTTTTTATTCATGGGTAGGCCAGAGAACGCTAACGGTAAGGGGTTCAGAGAATGAATTTTTCCTATAAGTGGAGAATCAAACTTTTGTCGCAAATGTAAAAGAGAAATCCCTCAACCACTTGTCTAACCCATGATTTTCGTCTATTGAATCATTGAATGATCTTTAATCTAGAGTTTAGACATTATTAAGACCTTGAAGTCTTGAACATCCATATAGGTACATTTTGAGTACAGTATTATGTCTTCTGTTCTTGCACGCAGGGCCGACCCTAGATATTTTGGGGCCCTGGGCGAAATAGCACATTGGGACCTATATAGACCTTCTATAACTATAAATTTCGCTTTTTGACATGGAGCTCTGGGTGACGGTCCCTCTTGCCCACCCTTAAGGCCGGCCCTACTTGCACGAAATTCTCGTTTTCAAATTCATCTTTTCCCATTAACCTGTTGATCAACCATCTAAACCTTATCATCTTTCTTACAGAAATGGAGTTGGCTCAGAATTTCCCGGACGTCGCAGCTGAACGCCGATCAAATCAGGCTGTAACAACCAACCTAAGGTATAACTCTAGCTTAGCTCCAACCATAGAATCAGTAATAAGTGAAGGTTGTTTTGAGTGCAATATATGTTTTGACTTGGCTCATGATCCTGTAGTCACACTGTGTGGTCACTTGTACTGTTGGGCATGTATTTTCAAGTGGCTCCATGTCAAAATCTCCTCGTCTCAGCCCGAAACACAAGATAAAACATGCCCCATTTGTAAGACAACCATCTCGGAAACTTCATTGATTCCCCTTTACTGTCATAGCCCGTCTCATGCTGAAAACGAGCCCAAGACGTCTCACTATGATTTCATCCCACCAAGACCTAATGCCGCGCCAAACTCACCTTCATATCGAGGATTTCGTTGGGACAGTTTAGGGATGTCTAGTCTTGTGAGTCCTACTATGGCTGGGATTGTTAACCCTACTGTTGAGTTACTATGGGAGTTGGTGTGCACAAGAATGTTTCGGAACACAGGTCGTAGTTCATTCTCGTTCCCCACACGGAATTCTTATGCTACTGTTGGGTTTGACAATCCTCGGATGCAGAGGCAAGAAGTGCAGATCGAGAAATCGCTCAATAGAGTGTCGATGTTCCTCTTCTTTTGCGTAGTCGTATGCTTGTTGTTTTTCTAAAGAAGTAGGAGGTTAACTTTTACGCTATGTTTGGATATGAGGAAATAAAAGGAAAGGAATGAAAAGAAAAATAAAGGGATTGTATTTTCCTCATTTGGATTGGATATAAATAAAAGGGAAATTAACATTTTTTAAATAAAATAAATTTATCCAAAATTAAAAAGTTTTGGATGAAAAGCATTCTAATTTTCCACATCGTTCATTCCCTTTTAAAATGTTATCCAAATATTCCTATTTGTTGAAATGTTGGAATTCTTCCCTTTCTTGTAAAAACCTTGTCCAAATTTAGTATTACTGAAAGCGTTATATATGAATATATTATCTAGTTTCGTTTTTTTATATACTTAATTATAATTATATATACTAAAAAATATTGATTAAAACATAATTAGTTTGTATTATGATTCAACGTTTAAAGAGAACGATTGATAGACTTGTTGAATTTAGCCGTAAAAATATTAAAAACTACTCCGTTAAATTAAATTAATTTAAAATAAACCTTTTTAAATTAAATCATATTGAGAAAGTGTTGAACAAAAGCAATGCCACTCAACATAAAGGTAAAGATTTATCATAATTCATACATTAAATATGTTCTCAAAATCAATGATTTAACTATGCTTAAACAAGTAGACAAATTTAAAATTGTAAATAAAACAACCTTATTCAAGGAAGGTCCTTTAGATGCTAGATTTGGGTAGGAACTAGAAACCATCCAAATACACTAAACATTCAAAACACATGCTAATCAGAAACTCTACATGGTAAGCACCAGGTTAAGTGAAACGCCAGTAATAACTAATCTTGTTTTCATTTTTACATGGTAAGCACCAGGTTAAGGGAAACTAACTGCCGTAACTATATGGGCTCATTTGAATGGCCGTTAATGAGAGAAATTACCATATTGCCCTTGTTTAATCATTCATCATTTTCATCCTTTTTCTTTCGCAAAAGAGATGTGCGCAATCAAAAAACCCCTCAATCTGATACATGAGCTCAGTAAGAATCGAACCACAAACCTTCTGTTCCACGTACCATAGATCACCAAAATAGTAGTAGAACCACAATCAATCAATCTCAAAAAAAGTGTCCCTTAACCATGTCCAAAAGACCTTGTTTGTGCTTACTATTCCCAACTTCCAAGCAATCCAACCATGGAAACATGTCGCCACACTCCCTCTCTTTGGCCTTTTCCCACCTCTTCCATTCAACCATTTTGTCTTTCTCTTTTCTCATTTTCTGACCTCATTCTTCAAATCACAAACAATTTGATTCTCACCACTATATTATCTCTTCATCTTCCATTTCCACACTCCATAATCATCATCAAAGTAATCAACAATGGCTTCTCTTCCAGTCAATAAGCTTATCCCATCAACAATATTACCCTCAACAAGTAGAAGATCACCATCAACCTTCATTGTAAGATGCCAACAACAATCAGCTAAAGCTGTTTCTCCCGCAGCGGAATCAGCCCCTGTTTCGACTGTTGAAGCTTCTAGATTAGAGCCTAGAGTGGAGGAAAGAGATGGGTATTGGGTTTTGAAAGAGAAGTTTAGAGATGGGATTAATCCTGCTGAAAAAGTTAAGATTGAGAAAGACCCAATGAAATTGTTTATTGAAAATGGTATTAGTGAGATTGCTGGTTTATCTATGGAGGAACTTGATCAATCTAAGCATTTTAAGGATGATATTGATGTTAGACTTAAGTGGCTTGGACTCTTTCACCGTCGCAAGCATCACTGTAAGTTGTTTTCTTACTCCGTTTCATTAATTTTGCTACATTTTGAACTGTTGCATTGGAAACTAAAATGTAGCAAATTGGGTCTTGCTTTATTGGGTAGTTAATGATTTGTTTATTTTTTGATGTTTATTTCTGAATTCTGATTGTAGTGGTAGATCATTGGCATATATGTGGATGACTAAAATTGCCTTTTAGTTGTAGTTAGCTTGAAATAGGGCCCAATAAAGTATAGTCTATAGCCGAACTTATATTTATGGGATTAAAGCTCTGACATTGATTCCGTTAGCCTGAAGAAGTTGTATAAAATGATGATGGTTATGTCTTTCCCTTTGGAGGATTTGCTACACTATACCCGAAAAGTTCTCAATTTGATTTGCATAAGTAGCTAATTTAATGGGACGGACGAGTAAGGATAATATGCCAATTACCAAATATTAAGGGATAAGTGGTAGATCATTGGAATATATGTAAATGATTAAAATTGCTTTTTTTAGTTGTAGATTAGTCTTAGATAGGGCCGAATAAAGTATAATCTATAGCCGAACTTTGTTACTGGGATTAACGCTCTGGCACTGATATTGTTATCCTAAATAAGTTGTACAAAATGATGATAGTTAGGAATATACCCTCTGTCCCTTTGGAGGATTTGCTACACTATACTCGAAAAGTTCTCAATTTGATTTGCATAGGTAGCTAATTTAATGGGACATAGGAGTAAGGATAATGTAGCAAATTTAAAGGCACAGATGAACAATAGTCTTGAATCATGATCGTTATGTTAGCATAATGTGGTAAGTTCTAATATGGGAATGTTTGTATGACATGGTTATCATAGATGGGAGATTCATGATGAGGCTGAAGCTGCCTAATGGGGTAACAACAAGTGAGCAGACAAGATACCTTGCTAGTGTGATCAAGAAGTATGGAAAAGATGGGTGCGCGGATGTGACCACTAGACAAAACTGGCAAATCCGAGGGGTGGTACTTTCTGATGTGCCTGATATCATCAAGGGGTTGGAAGCTGTTGGTCTAACCAGCATCCAGAGTGGGATGGACAATGTACGAAACGCTGTCGGGAACCCTCTTGCAGGAATTGATCCACATGAGATCGTTGACACTCGCCCTTTTACAAACCTAATATCACAATTTGTCACTGCCAATTCACAAGGAAACACTTCTATTTCCAATCTGTAAGTCTCGATCCTTTGGAATCTCCTAAAGTTTTTTGCATGCCCTCTGCTTATCAGTCTCAGTGTAATATAATTTGCTAGTTAATTCGCTTTTTGAATTTGCGATTCGCTCAAAATGACCATAAAATAGCCCAAACCGACCTTAGTTCGCTTTTTGATTTCGCACGGACAATAGTGAATTATGTGACAATGATCAGCCCTCAATTGTTATCTTTGTTTTTGAACTTTGATACAGGCCAAGGAAGTGGAACCCATGTGTAATTGGCTCCCATGATCTTTACGAGCATCCTCACATCAATGACCTTGCTTACATGCCTGCTACAAAGAACGGGAAATTTGGGTTCAATTTATTGGTTGGAGGATTCTTTAGCATGAAAAGATGTGAAGAGGCAATTCCGTTAGACGCTTGGGTCCCTGCAGAGGATGTTATCCCTGTCTGCAAAGCTGTACTTGAAGCTTTCAGAGATCTCGGCTTCAGAGGGAATAGGCAAAAATGCCGAATGATGTGGCTGATCGATGAGCTTGTGAGTATCAGTAAACCCCGTTGAATCAAATCCTATGTTGAATACCAAGTTCACCACTTTTTTGCTTAAATTATTGTTTCGATATAATGCAAGTGATTCTTACTACGTTGTTATTCTTCTCTCACTGGCAGGGTTTAGAAGGATTCAGGGCAGAGGTAGAGAAGCGAATGCCCAACCAAGTTTTAGAAAGAGCTTCATCCGAAGATTTGGTTAAGAAGGACTGGGAAAGGAGAGAATACTTGGGTGTTCACCCGCAGAAACAAGAAGGCCTAAGTTTTGTAGGCCTCCACATTCCTGTCGGTCGTCTGCAGGCTGATCAGATGGAAGAGCTAGCTCGTTTAGCTGATGAGTATGGATCAGGTGAGCTCCGTCTGACGGTAGAGCAAAACGTAATCATCCCAAATGTCGAAAACTCTAAGGTAGAAGCACTACTAAACGAACCTCTCTTAAAAGAGAGTTTCTCCCCTGAGCCACCTATCTTGATGAAGGGTCTTGTAGCTTGTACCGGGAACCAATTCTGTGGCCAAGCCATCATCGAGACCAAGGATAGAGCACTCAAGGTGACTGAGGAGGTACAACGATTAGTGTCAGTGACACGACCCATTAGGATGCACTGGACAGGGTGTCCTAATACTTGTGGGCAAGTACAAGTGGCTGATATCGGCTTCATGGGTTGCATGGCTAGGGATGAGAACGGTAAGCCGTGTGAAGGGGCCGATGTGTTCGTAGGTGGTCGTATTGGCAGTGACTCGCATCTAGGTGAAGTGTACAAGAAGGCAGTTCCATGTAAAGATTTGGCACCCGTCGTCGTTGAGATTTTGATCAACCAATTTGGTGCCGTTCCCCGGGAAAGGGAAGAGGCTGAGTAGTAAGCTAATATGGGTGCCTGTTGGCTATCACTGTAATCTATTCAAAGATCCCACTTGTATTATTTGTATTTTTGAATCTTCAAGTTTGCATACAGATCCCATAGATTATTTAGGCATTGTAAAATGTCAATAGCAGATCTTCTCTTATCTGTAGTAGTTTAGTTCTGTACCAGTACTACTGTATGTTCTATACTTCATTCATTTATCTAGTTTCATTCGATTATTTCCTTCATCTTCCTGTAGTCGTGCATCCCTATTTTCGTTCATCTACGACGTTAGATGTACTTCTGGGAATTCGTTTATCGTTATTGGTTAAGATTCACCCGTGTTCATTCATGGAGCCAGAAGTTTTATTTGGTTTCAGATAATAATAATAATAGCGTATAATAAATTGTCTCGTTAGATCATATGTACTTTTTATTTATGTGAAATTCCAGATTATGTTTGTTATTAAGAATCAATCAGAAAAAGTTTCTTTGTTTGTACAATAGTATTAGCAAAGTTGCACCGGTTTGATTTCCAAACCCCGCCTAGATAAAAGTCACCTAATAACATTAAACGGAATATCATTGCCAGTTGTGAATTTTAAAAAATTGTATAATTGAATCATTTTCACATAAAATAGAAGAGATTATCATTACACTTCCAACTTTCAAGTACATAACTTACATATTTTTCACTCACCAACAATCCAAACTCCTATTCTGATGGAGTTGCTTTCAGAAGTTTCATAGAAGTATATACATTATCGGCTTACACCTCCCTCGACTTCTACTATAACAAACTCCGAAAATAGGCGTACTAAGTGCCTTGAAAATCTCTCGTCTTTAAATATACAAGTACATAAACATTTGAAATAAAAGGTATAAACAGAAATACAAAATCCGTAACCATGTACAACATATAAACTGTTGACAATGCTTTAGAAGAGCACTTTGTGGCAAGAAGGAGCTTATGATGTTTTCGATGACGATTTTTTCTTAGTAAAGAACATAAAGAACCTCGGAAAAAGAGACCTTCGCTTTTTCTTCAAGGTGTTACTTGCCCCAAATGCTGCCCGTGGACTTTTTTCGTTATCTTTTGGGCTTCCTGACTCGTTGGAAGTCTCCGAGTTCTTCAATCCAAGCCCGTGTCCATACTGAGTCGGAGCCGAAGAAGAATCTGCCAACCTATCGAATTTAGTTCCTTGTCCAAACATGTACGCATCGGATAACTTGTCGATGCCTTTACTTGGGCTATCAGCAGCACCCTGGCTCAATTCAGCCTTACGCCGTTGTTCATGATCAGCCCTCCATTTCCTCAACTCCTGCTCTACACCTAGTTTCCCTTCCTTAGCCTTGTCAGCCTTTTCTGTAGCGATTCTCAGAGATTCCTTTTTCTCGTTCAACTCTTTGTTTGCCTCTTCCAATTGGGTCAAGGATATCAACTCAGATTCTTTAGCAATCTCAATTTGAGCCATTGCAGCAGCTACCTTCATGTTGGCATGCTCCTCCATCTCGTGAGCCCGTTTGCTCAACTCATAGTACTCTTCTAAAGAAAGTGTGACTCCGTTAGTTGAGTCATCCTCATTAGCATCACTTTTGGTTGATTCACTCTCTTGAAGAGCTTTGATAGCTGCTATAGCCAACTTCTCCGAAGCTTTCGAAGCCTCCATTTCCTTACGAGCTGCAAGCAATCGGCTCTCAATCGTATTAGCTCCAGCTTTAGCTTGTTCCGCATCCTCCTTCGCCTTCCTCAACTCGTCCCGGGCTGAATTAACAGCTGATTTCGCCAAATCCGCTTCTTGAGAAGCTTGCTGTAATAGCTTAGGCAACTCCGCCATTTTTTCTCGAGCTTCTTTCTCCCGCATTTGAACCACGACTATTTCCGACTTGATTTTCTCCAACTCGGCCTCAAGTGACGCAACCGCAATCGAAGCCATACCTTCTCTCTGCCTTAGGTTTGAAAGTTCCGATTTTTCCTTCTCAAGCTCAACCTTCAATGATGTAGCCGCCACCTTTAAGCAAGTTACTTCATCGGTTGCCTTTTCAACATTGAGCTTCACTTCTTCAAGTTCCTTATTCGCATTAGAAACTTCCGCTTCCATATCCGCATGAGTTTTGCTAGCTTGTGACGATGTAGTATCATTCCCACTGATTTCTTCGCTAATTTTTGACTCCATATACGCCGCCAATTCAGCTTTCAAGTCAGAAAGTAACATGGATGCCGAGTCTAATTTTGTTTTCAGTTCCTTAGCCGATTCAATTTGCTCGTTTAATTTTTCCAATTCCTCTTCCGCCTGCTTCAACTCCTTATCCCAATTAAGACAGTCCTGCTCCTTGGCCATAGCTGCTCCTATCCTTTGTTCCTCCGCTTCCAGATGAGCAGCATGTGCAGACTCTAGAGCTTCCTTGGTAGAAATCAGCTCGATTGTTAGTTCCTCCACCGTCTTTTCGACAACCTTGGATGCCGAGATAGCCTCTTCGGCTTTCTTCTCAGCATCTTCTTTCTCGGTCAATAAAGAAGCGTGTTCTGTTTGCAGCAACCACAGCTCTTCGTTAACAGATTTCAAATCAGAAATTGCAGCGTCATGACGAGCTTTAGCTACCTCGAGCTGTTGCTTGGCCACCGCACTGACCTCATGGGCAATCCCCTGTTCCATCTCTTCAACTCTGAGCTGAGCCAGCTCAGAATCTTGTTTAGCCTGACACTCCTCCGTTTGTGCTCTTTCAAGATTCAACTTTAATTCTTCAATAAGCCTCTTGGTATTTTCCAAATCCTTCAGTATTTGATTCTTCGATTTTTCCGCTATCTCAGACTGTTCCTTGTATAAAGGGATCTCCTGCTGCACCTTTGCAAGTTCTTGTTCAATGATTTTTCGCCTCTGTACATTCAAACGCACAAATTCTCAGGCGGTGAATTAACAGGTGAATTCAAAGATGTAAGTAGATCGGTCAATTTCAAGTTAGTGGGGTTTGACCCAATGGATTGTAACACGAAAATATTGATGTAGGAAAAGGGGTGGGGTTGGTCGGTCGAGTCAGTTCTGTCGGGTTTTAAGGTCAAAATTTGACAGGTCTAGCATCAATCACAACTTATTCATTTATTATTCCGATGAGTAGTATACTCCTTGTAATAAAGCAGATATACCTCCACGGTTTGGGCTTTATGAGCCTTCCAGTCAACAATGCCTCCGAACTTAGAAACTGCTTCTTTTACGGATTCAAAAGGTGCAGCCGTATCAATAAGGATCCTGTCCAAGTCGTACTCGGCAGTAAGATTGGAGGGGCTAACAGGATCTCCGCTTCCAACCACAGCCTTGATGTTCGTGCCACCGTCTCCATCAGATATAATTTGATGGTCTTTTTCAGCAAGTCCCACATCATCTGAAACGACATAATGTCGGCAACTAAGGCAAGTATGTTAAAGAAAGAACGTAGGTCAATGCAGATGGTTTCGCTGTTGTCTTATGGTCATTGTAAACTCAAAAACCTTTACCATAAGATTGTGATACTGTGAAGTGGGCTCGTGTTGTCCCTACGATCTAGAGTCATACTACGTCACTTTTACAAAGGGCGGATAGTGAAAACCAAGATCCACCTTGCAATGACAATGAATGGAAGATTTCAATACATTAAACAAAATTATGCAACTATGTTTAGTTTTTTTGTGATGAAATTAGTTTTGTCCAAAAAGAAAAAACATGTATGTGTAAGTTAACTTGTTTGAGTGATGCTGAATGGAAATAATTACAGTCGATGAATACTTTCGAGTGTCATTAAATTGCATTGGTTCCGGAAGAGAATCCTTTGCTCGGTTAAGGAAACAAAAATGAGCAGTAGATCATTCATGTTAAGAAGCAAGCACAAACAACTTCTGCTCATCACATTACCGTGCCACATTTGCGATCAAGCTCAAGGTAAAAACAGCCTCAGGCCGTGATCCCCTTCATAATCATCAGAAATTACCCGAATCTCCAGAGGCTAGTAACTAGTTAAAAATGAAATAGCAGAGATACAAGTAATCCCATTTTCTAGGATGGTTTACTTAAAAATTAGCCGAACAGTCCTAGCTTCACATTATTCATTGTGTGTGTCAAGGAACCAACTCAACCAAAATCTTAAGCTGATGGTTGAGGCCCCATGATATGTTATATACTCTAACACGCCCCCTCATACAAGAGCCTTTCGGGCTAAAGTGTGGATGCGACAGCGACACAGACCCTCCCCAAACCTGGTGCTAATATTCCACTTTGAATGAGGGGTAGTTGAGATTCAAACCTACAGTCTCTTATCACGCTAGCTTCTGATACTATGTCAAGGAACCAATTCAAACAAAAGCTTAAGTTGATAGTAAAAGTCCCATAATATGTTATGTACTCTAACAGCGTGTCGTCAATGCAAGAAAATAAGTGTTGTTTCACACATGCCATTCAACATATCCCATTGTACATCTGAGCCAGTGTGGCACGCACAACTGCATTTCGTATGCAGCTCATGCCACGCAAAACACCAATAACTACTAAGAAACAACCTCGGCTGTTCCTATGTTATTCCTTTGTGCTACATCCACACTTCTATCCTAATGGGCTCTCGTGTGAGAGGACATGTTAGAGTATATAACATATCATGAACCCTCCACCATCAGCTTAAACTTTTGATTGAGTTGGTTCCTTGACAGTGCAACATACAGATAGAATAATCAATCAATTTTAAAATAAAATTAGTACCCGAATCCAAGTGATTATCCAATTGTCCATTCAATGAACCATTTGACCCAACAATTCCATCAGAAGGAAAACCCGAATCCTCAACAACAGATACAGGTGATCCAGTTGTATTAACTAACACTTGTGGGGATGATGAATCTTCCACAGATTTTGCATTGTCCTCTATTCCATTAGGGGATTCCAAATGTTCACTGATCCATATAACAATTATTAAGCATACTACATCGTGAATACAAAACACAATACAGCAACAACATGCCATTACCCGTGGCTCCCACCAAGGTGGGGTTTTGAGGGGCCAAAAGCATGCAATCTTAGCCCGATTAGTCGATACAAACAAGAAAGAAATACATAAACGGCCCATTTGGTTGTTGGTACTAAATGGTGATAATAGGAACGATTTGTACATTTCATTCCATTGGTAAGGAAAAAGTTAATAAAATTTTTTTTTTCGTAATTTTCCCTTACCACCTAATACCACCCCTTCAAACGGTAAGAAAATAGAGATAATTGAAGTACAAAAGGCATGAACATAAAACTTGTTAAAGAGATTTTCACACTAAAATTACACTAAATTTTCATTAACATTTTCACCATTTAACACCGACTACCAAACAGACCGAAAATAAAAATTGAATAGAAATTCAAGATTGCAAAGTGGGATTATTAAACATACAACTACAAAATCAACACAAAACAGGAAATAGGTACTTTAAAAGGAAATTTGAATCAAAATTCAAGATTTAAAAGGGGGATAATAAATTACCTTGAAGATTTTGTGTCTAGCTGTTCTTGTTCCTCAGATTGTTCCATTGAAAATTGTTGATTTTCTTTAATTTCTGTACCCATAATAACAAAACCCTTTCTTCACCACAAAAAATATAAACCTCAATAAAACATCTATCTACAAAATACCAGCTTCTTCCAGCAGCAAATAATCTTCAAATAATTGATCAAAAAGATTAAACAAAAATTACCCAGAAAAATTTACAACCCAAATTCCAAATACAATGATGAAAAAGGGGTAAAAAGAATTAAATAAATAAATACCAAAACCCCAAAAGAAATTGAATTTCAAAAAAACCCAGAAACCAAATTTAGCTGATTATTACTAAAAAATGGTAATTTAATTGTTAATTAATTGGCTAATTTTTTCTGTATGATTTTTTAGGAAATTGGTATTGATTGAAGGGAGGAAACTTGGGGTAAAGCAAGATAAAAGCAGAGAATTTGATGGGGAAATTTTGAGTTCATCCAAAGGCGCAAAACAAGTTGAACCTGTCTTTTTTGTTTGCTGTTGATTTGTTGTAAGCTGAGCCTCAATTAGATAATTAGATAATTATTATTATTATTATTACTACTACAATTTATTATTTATTAATTTAAATTAAATTATGTAAAAAAAGACAAAGGTTTCATCAATCTGTCTCCATCATTGTCTTTGATGCCATGATTTTTGATTGGATTTTCTTTTCTTGATTTTGTTGGAGAATTTGGACCTCACTCTTATACAACTTGTGTAGTCACTAATCCCCAGGGCCGTTGATTAGCAACGACAAAGCGGGTTATTGCTCAAGGTTCCGAATTTTTACGGTATAAAAACTTATTTTTTAAATATATACTTCAACTGATAATAATTCAAATTAAAATCAATAATCAAATATATCACTATAACTCTATTTTACACAACAAAACAAGTAGAAAGAAGTCATGATCAATGACCTTTCAATAGACTTTTTATGTATGAAGCGTTTAATTTGATAGAAAAATATTTATTATATATTTTAGTTATAAACATAATATTAGTTGACCGTTAAATTTACAACTTAATGGATAAGCTATTTTTTATGTTTTTTACTATTTTAACCGTCATTTTAGATATCCTGACACAAATAATCACATGACTATATACCATGAATATTTTTAAAAACCCAAGTCTTCTACATAGAAAAGTAACATTTGGATTATAATGTATAATAATTTTTTGGATAGTAATTATGCACTAAAAATATATTTTATGTACAAAAATGAATTTTATGGTTTCTATAAAATTAGAAAGCTAAGATGTAAAAATTTGACATGTAAAATGGAAAATACATTGAAATTTGGTGTGTTTCAAGTTTTTAAAGGAACTCTATTCTAGCGGTTTTGAATGGAAAATATTTGTCGATCATACTGTCGCATATATTGTAATATACTATGTCATTAGTCTGCATGTTAGCTTTATAAATCATTAGTCCGCACGTTATTCCTATTTATACTCACTTCAAAAACTTACTAAAAGATTACTCATCCAATCATTACTCCGAACATTATTTTAAATTTTACACACCCAATAAACCAAATATATCATCAATTCATCATCATCAACCTAATTTTCCAGTCGAAAAAAGGAAAAAAGAAAACCCAAATATATGATTGGGTAAAAATAAAACCATATGCAACAGTAAAAACAGATGGTAATTAAGAAATTGTAAAAATGGCTAGAAACTGTAAAAATCAAAGTAGAATTAAAACACATCTCAACTCTAAACCCTAAAACTTTCCCAATTTAAGCCTCTGTCTCCCCTGCTCTTTCTCTCTCTAAACTTATTGAAAAATCGTTGTTGAATTCCTTATACTTGTTATAGGGATTTTGTAATTTGTACTTTGGATACAAACTAACACTATCTTTGATCTTCCCGTCAACCTTTAGTTCAGCCATGGAAGGTAAGCTTTCTTTCTAAAAATATTCAAAAGTTATGGAGATATGAACTGTGAATATATGTTGTTTTTAAGATTGATTATGTATTTTCTAATTTGGGTTTTTTTTTATGAAGGGTTTTAATTATGTTAATTTGATTTGATGTATATTGGGTTTTTGCTTTGTAGTTTTTGGTTTAGGCATTGCTTCAAACACTTAATACTTGTTTTGGTACTGTTAATTTTAAGCTCTGTAGTCTGTATTAATATTACTTATTGCAAATGAAAAGAATACATGATTATCAAGGACTAAGGTATTAGAGTGGTGGTGTGCTTATTGAGCATGGAGTGGAGGTAAAACCTTTTGGTTTGTACTCGGGTTATTATGATCGACATGCTTCGTTAGCATCCCGGGCATAAAAGATTTTGGTTTCTTGAAAATAGAAATTGAAGATAAAAAATTAACTTGGTTTCTTTGGTGTTCCCTATTGGATCAAAGGTTGAAATTTGAAACCTATTTAACCCACAAATTTTTATTTGAGTCTATTTAGAGCATGTAAATCACTTGATGAATCAGTTTCTGAGCAAATGTGTGGATTGGGTTCTAATTAGGACCATTCTGTACCAGTAACTTCTTTTCTTTGTCATATTGACATCCAATCAAACAGTGAAGTGTTGGAGTTACCGGAGAGAAAAGGAATTTATGCTTTATATAAGATTTTTGAAACTGATAGGCAAAATAGGTGGTTTAATGTGTGTGTGTGTGTGGGGGGGGGGGGGGGAGGGGGGGGGGGGGGGAGGGGGGGAGGGGGGGGGGGGGGGGAGGGGGGGAGGTGGGGGGGCGCATAGTATTAATTCCTCCACCTAAATGAATCCAAGGGATGAGAGGGGAAAGAGTGGTGGAACATATGTAGTAGAATTCCAAAATATTTGTGAAAATTGAAATTGAAAGACGATGAAGGAAGATAAACAGGCAAAGGAAGCTCCGGAGATGCTTGTGAACCTGGGAAGCGGCCTAGTTTTAGTAGCCAAAGAAGCAAGTAGCAGCAAGGGAGAGAGAATTTTTTTCTGCTTTGTATAATTTCGATTTGTTTTTGCTCATGTATCCTACTGCAATTGGGATTAGGCTCTAGCATTGTTGTTTGTACAATATATGAGATTATGGGCCTTTCAAAGGCCCTTTGCTCTTGGGTTTTATGTACACCTTTATATCTTGGTGAGTTTATTTAATCTAATTTCAAAGTCCACACAATAGCTTTCACCTAAGAGTTTTAAAACAATACTGTCGAACCTGTATATATGGCACATTTGAGTAAGGTTAAACAAACTTACAAGTGCAACTATCAGAAGAATCATACTCATTATGTATATGTTAAATGAGGAAATTGGCTAATTTAAGTCTGAAGCTGCAACTTTATTATCCATCTATAGGAGCTTTAGCTGTCTTGAGTGTATTTAATTGATTTCATCTTTTTGTTCAGAGGATATATTTACCGAAAGAAATTTCTTCCAGGGTTTTTCATTTTAATTCTCTTTTATTTACCTCCAAAGAGAATAATGGTCTATTAAGCTAGGAATCTATCTGGAATCCCGGAATTTGATTGATTTTAGTCTTTGGTAGATAATGTATTTTGCACTTTTATTTTATTTGAATCCAAAAACTCAAGAATACTTGGTTGGGGGAGAAATTCAAATGGTACATATAACTTTGTCATTTGAATATCTCACCCCCACAAGAACCTCTTTTTTTTCTTTTTTTCCGCGTTGCATTGGTCTCCTGTCTCTCCAATTCACTTTAACCTTCTAGCTAGAGCTTGCAATGTTCTAGCTCAACCGCCTCCTTTCCAGCTCAATTTAATTGATAGCATAGTTGATAGATGACAGATAAACTGTCAAGATGGTTATTGATGGACCTGCAAACTGCTACTGTTTAAACACCTTGTTGGATCTTAAATGAACAAGATTCTATGGGGTTTCCAGCCTTCCACATGATAGTCTTTCTCTCTAATTCACAGGATTACAATTTTCAGGATATGTAGAAAACCATATCTGAAATGGCTCCTAGGTTTTATATTTTACATGTTATAACTGAATTAAATAAATTAAAATGAAATCCGTGCATCTAAATGCTACATGATGCACTTTTTAGACTCTAAGTGTGAAAAGGAGGACAATGATTTTTTTGTTCTTGTGGCCAATCCCACCTTTTGGGAGTAAGGCTTTGGCATTGTCGTTGTTGTCTACCTCCTTGTAGTGATATCAAAAAATGTTTTTTCTCTTTTAGATGCGGCCATATTTCATAATACTCATGAGCTACCAACTTGCAATTTGAAGTCAAACTGACTACATAGAATAGGCTTCAGATGCCACTAACAAATTATATTTATTTGTATAAGAATATACCGTCTAACTACTTGCTTTGCTCTCAGAATCGCAGCAACCAAATGGGGAAGTTTCTGCTCCTGCAAGCAAATTTGATTCCAAGACAGAGGAATCTTCCGCTAAAATGTATTTTCATTATTATGGACAACTATTACATCAGCAAAATATGCTGCAGGACTATGTGAGGACAGGTTATGTGGCTATGATCTTATGGTTTGTTTTGTTCTAGTATAGGACCACTGTTTCACATACTAAGAACTTTTCTTGGAATTTGGGATCATCACTTTGACATTATTTTTGAAATGTTTTAATTACTAGATCTTATTTAGAAAATAAGGAAACTTTCTTTCGTCTCAAAATATTTTTAGAGATTGAAGAAATCATTATGCAGTGTGATAAGGCTGCTTGTAAGCTGACATGACTAGTTTTCTTCTTTCAGGAACCTATTACGCTGCTGTCATGGAGAATCGTGTAGATTTTTCTGGGAAAGTAGTGGTTGATGTTGGGGCTGGTAGTGGTATCCTCTCATTATTTGCCGCTCAGGTGAAAATGGATTTTATTGATCAATTGATTTCATAGTCCAGCATGTTTATTTTGTACACAAGAAAGTCTATTTGGCAGTTTTTTTAGCTGACTTTATTGTGATCTTCATTTTTGATTAATTTTTTCAATCCAGGCTGGCGCAAAGCATGTTTATGCTGTAGAAGCTTCTGAAATGGCTGAATATGCGCGTAAGCTTATTGCTGGCAACCCCTCTTTAGCTGGTCGAATAACGGTAATCATATTTTAGTGTTTTTCTTCAAATTTTGTTGGATTTTATCTGCCATTACCCATTTACTAAATTGTGTATGTTTGCAGGTTGTAAAAGGAAAGGTTGAAGAAGTGGAGCTGCCTGAGAAAGCAGATATATTGATTTCTGAGCCCATGGGTAATCTATGATCTCTGATAGTTTTAGTAGTTGTAGGATCCATTTCATAGATTCCAAGATTCCTGAGAGGACATTAATGAATTTTTTTTTCTACACTACAGGAACTTTACTAGTTAATGAAAGGATGTTGGAATCTTATGTTATTGCAAGAGATCGTTTTCTTATTCCTAATGGAAAAATGTTTCCCGGAGTAGGCAGGTAAGTACTTGGTTACATGGTAGTCCTTGGCTTCTGCTTACAATTTTTTGTTACTTAATGATTTGTCACTGAATATGTTTGCTACTTTACATCAAATTTTAATTTATATTTGGGGAGTCATACAACTAAGGCCTCAACTTATATGAAGGAACCTTTGGGGATCTTGAAGTAAAGAGCCTGGAAAGTGTTCATTGCATTTTAACTCGTTTTAGAATGATTCATATGCTGATTTCTAGGAAGCTCAGGCTTTTGGCGTCCGGATCCGGTATGACACCGAGAGTCAAATTTGGAATTTCCAAAGTGAAGGATTTAGGGGCACATATAAGAAATGTTCAATCTTAAGATATTCCCCTGTCCTTTAAAGTTTTCTACATTGTGATTTTCTATTTGAGAGTTTTCTCACCACAATGTAACAAACTGAATGGACGGAATCAAATATGCAATACTACAATTCTTAATTTTTCTTGTATTTTTACATGACAAAGTTTTTAAATTGATTTCTTTCCCAAAATTCTTGGTAAAAGTAATTAAAATTTCCAGATTTCTAAAACACAGAGAGAGAGAGAGAGAGAGAGAGAGAGAGAGAGAGAGTTGAAGAACAACGGTCATTTTCCTGTTGCAAGTCTGTCATGTGGGTGTTGATTACCCACTTACAAGTTACCCCTCCTTTTCTCCCACCCTTAATCTAAATAAGGAAAGAAAAAGAGAGAGAAAGAATAGAAGCAGCGCATTGCAAAGAGGTAATTAAAGAGAACATGCTTCATCATGAGCTAAATCAGAATGTTCTGGTAGTCTGACTTTGCGTTAGTGACCAAAGGCCCAAATTTCCATTCGCTGTACAGGCAAACACTTTATTAATTCCTCGAGTTTCAAATCTAGAGCATTTTTGGTGCCCTACCTGTTTTCCGATAGTGAGTCTGACCTGTATTCCACTTCTTGGGGTGGATGTCGAGTCCAAGCTTTGGAAGGGTCAATATTTTAGGTTTTTTGTGATACTCTTGCAGCATAGTGCGAAATGCTATAATAGGGATGATTCAGTTTCCGTACCACCAAGTATCGGTCTAAACTCTAAAGTCTAAACAATGAAATATCGTTTGGAGAGGCCTAAAACGCAATTTTTTTAACACCTTTATGATGCGGCCTCGTTCGGTAAATTTAAAACCTTTATGATACAACCGATATGATTACGATCGGCTCATGCCTTGTTTTTGCCTTATGTTTTGTAGTCACTTTTTCAAAGCTTCACATTCAAATATCATTTACAATTTGTCTTGTGTTTAGCATGTGGATTCAGATCAAATGCTAATTGATCTAGAAGCCAAATTGAGTTGTATTACCTGATGTTTGTCTGTAGTCTAAGGCATGGTAGCTATTAGCTTAGAATTTGAAGGCTTGTTCTTTCCAAATTATTTAATGATATTTGTTGCTTATTCTTATTTCAATTAGATCATACAAAAGATTCAGACTAGACCTGATTTCTTTTTAATTCACAAACTTATTTCTAAATTTATTAATTTTCAGACCTGCCCAGATGTGGTTTTAATTGATTCAATTTAGTCAGATCACCATATTTTAGGCGAAGAGATGCTCAACCTTTGAAGCGCCTTATGTCTTGTCTCTTTCGTTTTGGCAAGGGGATCGCATGTGTTAGTGCCTCACTAAATTGGCTGCACAAGTTTTTTGTAGATGTTGAATCATACGGCCATAGTGTTGGAAATTTTGGGTGAAATTATTGATGGTTTGGGGAACTAAGGGGCCAGAAGAGATCCTTTGGCAGACTTCTGTTTTCCTATGACCATTTTTGTGTGTTGTGGTTGAAAAATGAATGATGTATCTTCCAAAATAAGCTTTAGATTATGTCTTTGAGGTTTACTTTTAGTCTCATCTTTTATTTGTCTTTTATAATACAAGATGTTGTGTTCATGTAGGATACATATGGCACCATTCAGCGACGAATATCTGTTTGTTGAGATTGCAAACAAGGTATTTTTTTGTTCTATACGAAGATATCTTTCAATTTACGTAAATTATAGAAGATTTAAATATGTTTATCTGGATGAGAAAGAAAGAATTTGGTACTGTAAAACACGTCACTTAATTGTAGTTTCAACGCATAGTTTGCAATAGAAGACAAAGCTTTACATTGTTGTGGAATATAGGACAATAGGATTATTTGTCATTGATGTTCTTGACTTGTATCTTATTTATGCATGAGCCAAACATGATCTTGATAATGTGCTGCTTTGCGTTTTTTTAGGCACTATTCTGGCAACAGCAAAATTATTTTGGTGTGGATTTGACCTCGCTGTATGATTCGGCATTCCAAGGTTACTTTTCACAGGTACTTTATTATTGGTATTTCTTTTAAAATATAAGTCTGGGTTCATGGTTCAAGTGAGTATGTTCTTTATCGTGGTTTTGATAACAATCTCTAATTCTCTACTCTCCACTTAGTATATGGATTGTGAACACCATAAATCTTGAAACTTCCATCATATATATTTTGAAAGTCTGCAGTTCGGAAGTATGACTGTTTACTTGTTTTTTATCTCTCGTTTGGCTGCCTAGTACTTGGGTGTTTAAAGGGTGTTTTAGTTCAGAAAAAGAATGCTTGAGCCTTGAGCATTTATGGCTATGGAACAGTTTTCTATTGCTTTCCATTTTTTAAAAATAAGTATCATAAAAGCATTCAATGGATGCCTTTATGTATACAAGGACATATTTCAAACATTCATTACCTTGAGCTATCATGTACACTTTTATCATCCATTGTTTAAAGCAGACATGAAGAACGCATACTTGCATGAAGAAACTTGAACCAAATGAACCCCTTCTCTCTGTAAGCTACCAGCTGGCGGTTTGAAACTTGTCTAGTTGAAACATAACCTGAGGTCAAAAGAGCAATAGCCCTCATAGAGATAGAGATTCACCCTTCACGTTTTGGATTTCTCATGATACGATATAGACGCGAACATAAAACACAACTCAGACCTGCCTGTGCAGTGAGACACAAGTCACAACTACCTTGTCATCTTTATCTTCTACCTTATATTTTGATGTAAGACGAGCAATTCATTTGTTGTGTTTAGGATTTAATCTTTTTTTAAATTTCAAAGTAAGAAAATAATAAATTACTATATTAAATTTGTAATTTCCTTTCTTTGTACTTTATGAATAGTAGCTCATATTAAACTAAATTTTTACATATATATAAATTTTTACCTTATATCACATTTTGATCCCCAAACCCCGGCATAAGTGGGAACCAGCATTGGGCTAATGAAATGTGATGTATGTAAACCACTCCCGTAAGTTTAATGGACAGGAATAGATTGTATGATGAACGATAGATATTTGGAAGACTAGCTTTACCACGAACAATTACATGTGAATTTCTTAACCAAATATAAAACCAGAGATATCGTCACTTGTTTTCCTGCTCCTGCATGCTTTGTTTATTTTTTTGGTGTGATTTTCATGTTGTATGCTTGTTGATCTTCCGATCATTAGTCATTTTTTTCAATATCTGTTTCTATTGTTGCTTTTACACAGCCGGTGGTAGATGCTTTTGACCCAAGGCTTCTTGTGGCACCTGCTATATGTCACGTGCTAGATTTTAACACCATTAAGGTAGTGTTTTGTTTTATATCTTTCACTTCTATTTTTTTTTCTCTTTGATATTGAGCATTTTTCCAGCAAAAGGGATATTGATATGCAATTTAATACGATCTTAATTAGTTTTAACTCTTAGAGTACTATGAGACACGAGGATGTTATAATATTATTATCTTAAAACCATTTCTAAACAATCATTGTAACAGGATTACTTGGCATTGGTTGTAAAAAGGCTGCACCAAAAGCTCATATTGAAGTTGATGTTATCTTTGTTTTACTAAAGATGATACAGAGTAGACTATGTAGAATCTGCAAGAAAGGAAGGTTTATTTGGTTTAATTTACAGCTACGATATTGACTTTTGGAGCATTATGTCATTGCAGGAGGAGGAATTATACGAAATTGACATTCCATTAAAATTTACAGCTACAGTGGGCACAAGAGTGCATGGATTAGCTTGTTGGTTTGATGTTTTGTTTGGCGGAAGGTAGCTTGCGATATATGAAACCATATTCTTGACCATTCAATAATGCTCATGTTGATGTATTGTGGATATTTCATTACTGTAATTTTCCGTTTGCAGTTCGGTCCAGAGGTGGCTGACCACTGCACCTGGTTCACCAACTACACACTGGTACCAATTACGCTGTGTTCTCTCACAGCCTATATACGTCATGGCTGGACAAGAAATCACTGGTCGCCTTCGTATGGTTGCCCATAATAATCAGAGTTATACCTTATATCTGACACTGTCAGGTTGGCCTTTGTTCCTTCTTTCGTCCGTTATGCTTTATACATTTTAGCTTAGTTTGAGGAGCTGTATTTCCATGTAGCTAAAATGTGGGGTGCCGGAGCTGAGCAAGGAGGAATCCTTCAAACGTCTTCTGGTAAGATGGAACTGAAGGAACCCTATTATAGAATGTCCCAACCGCAAATACAACCTCAGGCATATGCGGTCGCTCAAGATCAGCAATCACAACAGCTTATACAGGTACCAGTCAGTTATACTGCCTTCAAACTAAATCTCAAAAGACATTCAAACTCAAGCTTAAACAATTTGAATTAATTGCTTAAATCTAAGTGTTTCGATTTGATTGAAGATCCACTGAGCAATCTCTCTAGTTTTTGAGGGATTTCTTCAAGAGTTTAAGCAAATTAGCTTTACTCACTAAATTAATTGAGCGACCGTGTGACATTTTGCATCCACCTAATTTGATGTTTTCTTATTGGTATTAATCTATTGTGTTGTAGTTGTCTGATTTCAATAAGAATAAGTAATAAGTTTAAAAAATAAGCTGAATAGAAGTTAGAACATGTTTTTAGTCTTCAACCATAGCTTTTGTAATCTTAATTCTTTTCATACCCAAGTTTTCCGATTTTCTTCTGTGATTGCTTCATATCTTCAATCTGGCTCAACAGGATATGAACATCCAATCACTGGATCTCGAAGGAGCCAACTTACTACAACACGAATTGGAGAACACAAACGTTCAAATCCAGTAGAAATTACCGACTATTTAAGCCTCACAGATCATGTTCGGTAGGAGCGTTAGTGCACACATGGAAAGGCTGGAGCGGAGAATTTCAGGACCATGTTGATTATGTTATACCTTAGAGTGTTGTCGCCTATGGCGCCCTCGAGGACTCTCCGCCTTTCTTTCAGTCATGGTCCAGTTATGTTAACCCCTGTGCATTATGATATTCTTTGTTAGTGATTTTAGAATCTAATGTATTTGTAATATCTTAGCTTAGAGCTGAGTTTGTTTCATGAACTTGGTTCGAGTTTTCGGCGATTCTAATATTTGTTTGGCGGTTTTCGGTCATGGATACTCATATCATGCAATTGGAAGCTCAATGTTGAAATTCCCGGTTGATACTCATTCGCAATGTATCGATATACAGCACGAGCTAGTCGGTTTTCCTGCAAGAAAGCAACATCAAGCACACTAAAACTTTTGGTATTAGTGAAACATGAAATTGTGTTTAATGAACGGATTTAATTATTTGATTTGATGGAAAACTATTAAACTAAAAGAAAAATGAAAATATAAGGATGCAAATAGGGAATATATTTTTGTATTTTGGAGAAATGATTTGAAATTGATTTTAAATTTAGTTGGAAATTATTGTGTTGTGGTTTGCAAATTTAAAATTGTAAATTCAAACATAATTCAAACATAATTTGAAATAAGGGAAAATAAACGTGATCAAATATTTCGGGTTGATTAAAAATTGAGTATTGTGTTTATATTGATTTTTACATAATTTTATATTTACTTTAAATTGAGTTAAAGTCAAATTCGATAACAAAGTCAGATAAATATTAAGTTGTTGAATTTGTTTTGAATACCTCTTGTTAAAATAATGCTATGTAAAAATGTCTTTATTCAATTAAATAACAAGTGTTTAATTAAATAAAAAAAGTTTGTAATGATATATACAAATAATTATTTACAAAACGTTGAAAATAACAAGGGATAATATAATAAAATTACATCTATTTTTTTTAAAAAAATTACATTTTAACCGCCATCATCAATATAATTTAAAGCATGAGTCATGACTAATATTTTTAATGATCAATATTAATTTATCTCGATTGATTAGAATTTATGAAATATTTAATAACTAGGATTATATTCCATCAAAAAATATATCTAGGATTATACAATTATTATATACCAATTTAATATCTAGGATTATATTCCATCAAAAAATATATCTAGGATTATACAATTATTATATTATTATATACCAATATTTAGCGCTATTCCCTAAAATTTTATTGTTGTTTGAGTAAAAAAACAAAAAAAAAAAACAGAAAAAACAAATAAAAAACTAATTTCTTCTTCAAATTCGTACTTTGTATTGCCTGATGTTTGCTGATCAAGATTTGAACTGCTTTTCGAATTCATTCCACTGAAACTTTGCACTGATCTACATTGCTCCAGGTTTGATTCTTATTTCTTTTGTTTGTTATTGAATTGCCTGCAAATTTTTTTTTCTGGTGGAGAGAGGAACTCGTACGAGTAGAATCGCTTCTGGGGGTAGATTGTTATTGGTAGGATTCAATGAAAATGATCGTCATTCGTCAGTCATAATCTGGGTTTGCTTCAGAATTAGCTTTTACATTGTTTAACTTTTGAAATCATCTGAAATTACTGCCGATTTTGTCAAGTTTATTGGGAGGGGGATCTTTCGAGTGGAATCGGTTGCGGGGGTAGATGGTGCTACGATCGTAATTCATAAGGTTCAATTCTGGGTTTTCTTTAGAATTAGGTTTTGCATAGTTAAATTTTGAATTGTCCGAAATTACTGCCAATTTTGTCAAATTTCAAGCATGAAGTTGGTAACTTTAGAATCTCAGGAATAATGAACTACTTTTATATGATAATTGATAAGCATATTTAGGTATAGATGGATTATTTGAAATCTCTAAAGTCTTAAATTTGTGTGTTGCACAGAAATGGCGAATGATACCATGATTGTCACGAATACTCCAGCGAGAGATCTTGTCTCCACCAATTTTGCCTATTGTTCCCTTGTTGATCTTCGTCGTCTTGCTGCCCCTGGATCGCGCCTGGTTTTTGCTTATGTTGGCGACTCTTGGGTTCTTTCTCTTGGATATCCTTTGCCTATGTAGTTTAATTAAAATCAAAGATGAGTCTTAGTTTAAATTTTTCGTTTTTAGACTGCCAATTTTTGCCTTGAATTTGGTCTTTGATTGGATTCTGCTCTTCATGTAGTAGAAACTGTGAAACAATTGAATGAATTTGATGTGTTACTTTAGATTATATCGGTTGATTTTGGGTGTTATATTGTTAATAGGAAGTCTTGATCATGTTGCTTCTCAGTTTTATTACCCAATTTCATGGATTATCTTAGCCTGTATATGGGCTTTAGTGAAACAAATTTCTGAGTACATTGTCTTCTCCTCGAGGATAACTACAATGGACTGTACTCTCAAACACGTATTTCATGTTGAAGTCAGGTGCTCTAACGATGAAACTACATCTGAATGGCTCTACAGTTTTTATTTCCTTAAAACTTAAATTGCATATGATGCATATTTGATCTTTCTGGTAGAGATATAGGTATGAGTCTTGATTTTCCTTTGCAATTGCCTTGAGCATGAGTTTCTTGATTTTCTCCTTAATTGTTGAACACTGCCCATGACGATGTGCCCAATGGGAGCATAGGTCTCAATGCTGTCCAGCGCAAGTATTTGAGAGTTTCCACTGGGGATTGGATTAGTGTAAAAAGGTTAGATGTTATATTGTGTTTGTAGTTCTATTTGTTGGTGCTTTTTCTTATATTTTTTTTTTGACATTTTTGTTTTTTTATAGGTTTGTTCCTCCTCAAGATTTCAAACTTACTGTGCTTACTCTTGAACTGGACTATTTATCAAGAGCAAAAGCCAGAGATGAACAAGTGAGTTTACCAAATGTCCATTAAGATTATTAGTATTCTTTTTGGGTTTGTAATGCTGGTTAATATTTAAAGGCAGACTTTTTTCTTTTATTAAAGTGTTCCCTAATTATCAATTTGATGCTTCTATCTTCTACATTCTCTGAGTTGTTTTTGTACTCAGGTAGATTCTGTTGTCGTATCTCAACTAATTAAGAGGAGGCTAGTTGACCAGGCAAGCATTTCTTTTTTCTTGCATCCTTTTTGTTTGTTTGTTTAAGTTTGCATGTATGTATATATTTGGAAATTTGGAGCTTCAACTTGTATAGCTGGACCTTGGAAGCAATTATAAGTTCTAACTTTTAACCATGATTTCCGTTTCATGAGCTATTGTAACTAAGGAGCTGAGAGCCTTGGACCCTTTTAGTCATCATTTTCATTATTATAGAAAAAAAAGTTAAATTTACCTTATTCAGAAAACCAGGATGGCATTCCGTGGTACATCCTTCACATGTTTAGTGTCTACTGTCTTCCCACAGAAGACTGTCTACTGTCTTCCCACAGAAGACAACTGCACTAAAGCAAAGTGCTTTGTAAAGGTTCTGATCAAGCAGCCACTTGAAGGTCCTTCCTTAAGTTAGTTTCTTTTACTTTGATACCCTTGAGAAATGTGTTTTTCACTGTCACTCTCAGATTTGTAGGTTGTAGGATATTCTCTTTGTGATGTATCTGACTTGGGTATTTGAGGTTAGTCCAAATTACTTATAGCCTAGCCTTCTAAAACCATTTGTTCAGATTGAAAAGTATCAAAGCTATTGATTTATTGCTCCCCGACTTTTATCTTTGTCTTTCCTCTTTGTGCTTTTTGAGTCGGTTGAGTCCTTGTTTCGTTAGCTATGTGAACTAGGAACCTTCCTAGTTATTCTACTTCTAAGCCATCACCGTCCTTTGTAGCACACATTTTTTCCTATTGATCTTGCTTCTTCCTAGCTTCAACATTTCTCCCTTTTATTGGGTAATTTACCACATACTTATTTTAAGCATAATAGCACACCTATTTCTCTTGTATTACATCTTGACATTGTTCGATTTTCAGCCTTGATCATTGATTTTCCTGAAAGACCACACAAAGCCATTTTTTCACCTTGATCATTGAATCAGCTAAGAAATTGTGTACTTTTCCTCTTGATTTTTTTCTCCTTGGAAAGATTGGTATAAATAGAAAGGATGAAATAGTCCACACCTCATCACACATTTCCTGCATGGCGAATGTGCCTAGCTGGTTAGCTTGAAATAACCCTCATGTAGATGAACAAAGCTCTTCTCATGCGCGTTTCCTGTAGCTCTCTTACTAAAGTTTTCTTCCAAAACAGTTAGCTTGGAAACTGATTAAAACCTTCTATCCCTTTAACCTCTGAAGTCCAACGTTGATAATTGGTGGTTAAACACCAATTTTTTAATTATTTTTATTTTGTAGTTTTTGCTCAAACCAGCTCACACTAGAGTCCCTATTGAAATTACCATTTTCATGCAAAAGAAAACCACCAGTGTGGTTTAGATACGAGTCTTTGGTGTATCGTGGGAAGGGGATTTTTAATTGGGACGAGATATATAATTTAAGACAATAAATGATGTACCTTTTTGGGCTGAAATATCTAATCTTTGTTTATTTCTTGAACAACACAAAGAAAAGTAGATTAATGGATTAGATTAGTGATCTGTCTTTTAGGAAGAAATACTGGTATGTTTATATTTTGGGTTATATTTCAATAATGTTTGAAGATATTTTTTCTGGTCTTTTTCTCGTCCAATGCACATCTTACAGAAGTTTTTTTGACTTACTTTCTGCAGGTCATGACAGTGGGTCAAAAGGTTACTTTTGAGTACCTTGGTAATAACTTTCTTTTCACAGTTAGCCAGGCCGTTGTTGAGGGACAGGAAAAGTCAGATAATGAAAGGGGAATGCTGACAACGGACACATATATTATTTTTGAGGCAGCAGGTGGCAGTGGAATTAAGGTATGGTCTACCTTGGTAGTTGTTCCTTGAACATATATTGGTAGAAGTTGATTCTTAATCTTGTAATTGTTTTCTGTATCCGATTTGCTAATATTCTAAAATGTAGAAATATATTTTATCATTGTAAAGTTGGAAAAATAACTTTCCAATGTGCTTATCAGATAATTAATCAGCGTGAATCTGCAAGCAGCAACCTTTTCAGACAAAAAGAATTCAATTTGAAAGCGCTTGGTATAGGTGGTCTTAGTGCAGAATTTGCAGATATCTTTCGGAGAGCTTTTGCCTCCAGGGTTTTTCCTCCCCATGTCACTAGCAAGTAAGTTCTCAGCTTTAGTTGACAGTTTGTAAAATATTGAGATTATGGTTCACTTCATTTTGTGTGTTTCACTAACTCATAGATTGGGAATCAAGCATGTTAAGGGAATGCTTCTTTATGGGCCTCCTGGTACCGGCAAGACTTTGATGGCTCGCCAGATAGGAAAGATGTTAAATGGAAAGGATCCAAAGGTACTTCTAGTTAAATTTGTATGGGCTGCTTATATAGAGGATGCTAGGCAATTTATTTTGCCTTATAGCTTGTTATTTGACATCCATATATTATGAGTAGCATCTTAAAAATGCATATCCGTTCAGAGTTATGTATACTTTGCTTCAAAGCGGTCAAAGTTCTGAAGTGGTGGAGTTTGCTACATGTACTTATGGCTGTGATTTGTTGAAATTTGTTGCCTGATATCAAACTTCCAAGACCATTCCCATCTCTGCTGCAGTAAATTTATTTGTGTGTTTCGTTTTTCTCAGATCGTCAATGGGCCAGAAGTGTTGAGCAAATTTGTCGGTGAGACCGAGAAAAACATCAGGGATTTATTTGCTGATGCTGAGCAAGACCAGAGAACTCGAGGTTTGTGTGTACTTTTTTTAGGGTCACTGATCGTAAAGGAAGTAGTTATGTTATTTCCTGCATAATAGTCTGTCTGTGATTAAACTTATTTCTTTTTATTATAAACTTTGCATCTTTCAGGGGATCAGAGTGACTTGCATGTTATTATCTTTGATGAAATAGACGCTATATGTAAGGTAAGATATTGAAACTAATGAGAGATCTTCCTTTTTTTTGCATCAGTTGTGTATAGGTTATTACCTCATGGTTAATCTGGATATTAGCTGTTGTTTTCTTGGCTACACACCTGTGCATACTTGTTTGTTTATGAACTTTTAGATATCAAAGCATTCCTTTTATATTCATATTGGTGTCGTTAATTCTGCGTGTTCAGAGTTTGTGTCTACCAGATAGCCCTTGTGTCATTTTGTTGCTAGCATTTCACAGTATAATCAAGGTCATACAGTCCTGTGTTTTCCTTAATTTTTTGTTGTCTTGGAAGCATTGTGTTTACAGATATTCTTGGATCAAATAAATGTCTTAGAGGCTTCTTGTGCTGACGTAATTAATCGGCAAGTTTAATGGGTGGTTTGGTCTATACTGTCTAAGTGCGCAGGAATAGTTTATAAAGTTTGAAGAAGGCCTTTATCTGTTTGTGGGGGATTTGGCCGTATGAAAGATTAGTTATCTAGAACATTATTAGGGGACTTTTGACAGTTTAATGCTGGATAACGTTACACGTAATGAAATTTGATTGGAACGAGAAACAAGAAACAAGAAACACTAATCTAGTGTTTCGAAACACATGAAGCGCAATTTCATTCAATATTAAGCTAAGATAGGGCCATGGTGCTGTTCAAATACATTGATTACAAGTTGGTAATATAACCATAATACTAATCATAAATTAAAAGCCGTATATCATAAAAGTATAACATAAGTATAAACATAACAAAAAAGGATAAAAGACAAGTTTTCCCATCTTGATGCAAATAAAAACGGGAAAAGTTAGTGTTTCAAATGGAGTTTGCATACTATTCCAGTTTGAACAGTGTGAAATGCGGTACAGGGTATAGTTTCATATTTCACCCTTCAATCTGATAGCCACTTTAGAATGGAAGTAACATTTGTCTTTCTCTATATTTTTCCAGTCAAGAGGTTCTACTAGGGATGGTACAGGTGTTCATGATAGCATCGTCAACCAGCTCCTAACAAAGGTATATTTGAAGACCAAACTTTTTCATTTTTCTGAACAGTATTTTATAAGTATATCTGTTTGACAAAATAATTATTCAAAGCTTCTTGCAATTTAGATCGATGGGGTGGAGGCCCTCAATAACGTTCTGTTGATTGGGATGACCAACAGAAAAGATTTGCTTGATGAAGCTCTTTTAAGGTGAGCTTTCTGGTTTGTGGACTTATGATTGTTGAAGATTTCAAGTTCGAGTTTAAAGGCAACTATATGATGACTGTATTATCCATTCCCTGAACAGACCTGGACGTTTGGAGGTTCAGGTGGAGATAAGCCTTCCTGATGAAGCTGGTCGATTGCAAATTCTTGAAATACATACAACCAAGATGAAAGAAAATTCATTTCTTGCACCAGATGTCAATTTGGCTGAACTGGGTATGTGGGTTGGTTTTTGAATACTTTTGGGTTCAAATTTTCTCTTGTTTGTGAGCATGGTGTGGGAATATGTCACTTTGTTGGGCCTTGGCTTAGCTTCATCGGCCTGTAGAAATCATGTGCTTTTGTTTCATGATAAGCATGTAAACTGTTTGAAGCGACCTGAGCATTACTTGCCCGTTGCCCTTTTTTCTCCACTTAATGCGTTACATAAGAAGGATATTCTAGTTCATTGATTATAGTTCATGGTTACATTTGTGCTTACATTGAGCATCTGATGGATAAAATGAAGGGAATATAAAGTTGTATTCATACAAGCATTGTGTATTCTGCCTACTTTACAGATACTTGGGAGGTAAGATACATGCAGAAATAGCGTAAGTTATAGAATATGAAGTGTACCATCTGGTGAAAAGTTATATGTTCTAAATCTGTTGTGTATGAAATCATGTCTGTCATACTGAACACTTGAGAATTATATTCTCCTGATTCATAACAAATCTCCAAATGACAATTATTTACTAATTCTTACCTCTACTCATGGTTCCAGAGAAAATTTGTCATTTTATATAGTGTTTCCTTTATCATTCTATGTTCACTGCTACATTCTTTCTATATTAGCTGTGCATCCAAAATTCCTTTTTTTTGGATGTAAGGGTTACTTTTGTTGGTTCGATGGATGAGGTAAAGGTATCACAGGTTGTCCTTTATTTGGAGTTTTTAATTCTATTTCTCTCGTTCACTTCTTCACTCTTCTTTTGGACTCAATAATGTAACCCTGATTTATCTTTTTACCTATGTGTTGATATTGTTCTTTTCACCACATTAAATGAACAGCCTAGTTTGCCTGGAGGTTTTCTTTCTGTTTTTGTGGTGAATTGAACGTTATTAGAAAAATAGGTGCCTTTTAAGCTGAACAATTACATTGATGTTTCATGTTAGATGTTCTGTTAAGCTTGCGGATTCTTTCTTCAGTCAAGTTTTAGAAATAGGAATATAAAAAAGAAAAGAAAAAAATGAAATGTAGATCTGCTGATTAGCCTTTTTTTCCCTTTTTTTTATGCTGTGGTACTTCACCTTTAACCCTCTATAGGATATATTGAAAGCGATGTTGATGTTAAAAATATATTATTGCTATTCATACTTGTCCACGTTAATGTAGCTGCCAGAACAAAGAACTACAGTGGAGCAGAGCTTGAAGGTGTTGTCAAGAGTGCTGTTTCATATGCTTTGAACAGGCAATTAAACATGGATGATCTAAATAAGCCTGTGGATGAGGAGAACATTAAAGTTACCATGAACGACTTTCTGGAAGCTATTGAAGAAGTTAGACCAGCTTTTGGAGCATCTACTAGTGATCTTGAAAGATGCAGGTGGGACATGGCATACTGATTTTTTTTATCACGCTAACAGTTCAGCAGATTTGATCTTTTTGTTGTAGCTTACATGCCTCTAAATGGTAACTTCACTTTTCACTTTACTTTACTTTTCTCCTGTGACTTGTAGGCTTAATGGCATGGTGGAGTGTGGTGTACGACATGAGCACATCCAGCAACGTACCATGCTACTTGCAGAACAAGTAAAACTTAGTAAAGGCAGTCCTCTACTAACTTGTCTTCTGGAAGGTCCAAGTGGCAGGTAATGAATATATGTGCTTGCTTTTCTGGTTTTTGTATGATTAATTGTTTCCTGATCTTTTTCCTTTTACAGTGGGAAGACTGCAATGGCAGCAACCGTTGGTATCTGTAGTGATTTCCCATATGTGAAGATTGTAAGTTGTTACCTTCTTATTATGATAAAGGTATCTTAAAAATTCAAGGATCAATGATTTATATCTAATTTGTGTTTGGAAAATTTTGAGTAGGTTTCAGCGGAATCCATGATTGGTCTCAGTGAAAGTACTAAATGTGCACATATTGTCAAGGTTAATTATTATTATTATTTCTTATATAATTCTGACTTTTTTTTGTAAGTTTCATTGTGTTTATATCATAGATTATATTACCTTTTGGTGGTTGTGTACACTCATTCTGTACTTGGTATGTTATGCATGTACGAGCACACAACTGTCATATCAAGGATGTGACATTTTTATTGCATACCTGCTCCTTTTCATTTTTTTCTGTCCTTGATATGGTTTTGTTTTCTTAGGTGCATGTGTGCTGACGTTACTGACTAACTATTTTATTTTCAGGTTTTTGAGGATGCTTACAGGTCACCCTTGAGCATAATTATACTTGATGACATTGAGAGGTGAATTGATCAATCGTTTGATTTACAGTTTCCTTTGATTTTGCATTCCTTGTTGGATCAACATGAATTCCAATGTTATTGTGCAGGCTCGTAGAGTATGTGGCTATCGGCCCTCGGTTTTCAAATATTATCTCACAGACATTGTTGGTTCTCTTGAAACGACTTCCTCCACTGGTGTGTATCGGAATCTCTGTGCTTAAAGAGTTGGGCCTTTAACAGATATAACTGACGAATTTTGAATTTTTATTATGCTTCTCTGCTTATTTGCAAGTTTTTTTTCGTTGGCATATGTTTATCTGTCAATGATTTTCAGTTTTGTTTATTAAATATGATCTTGCATACTGAAAGATGGATTTTTCATTTTCCTAGCCCAGTAATAATCACTAGGTCAAGAGTCAAGGCTTATTTTATCCTCAGTGTGCGACAGGAAGTGGAAAAATCTCTTTTGTCTCACAATATTAACAATTTAGAAATGTTCTGTCTTGTGTTTATTGCTAAGCTTTATGTATTTCTGTTTTAAAGAGGTAGGCAGATGAAGAGGAAGCAGATTAAGAGTTGCAGAGAATCTAGAGAGATAGGAGAGTGGAATTCATTTTGGTTGGTAATATATGCTCGTAAGCTAACAGGAACCATACCTTGGAGTTCAGTAGAACAAAGACATTTTCTCAGGATACCTGATACTTGTTCCAGTGATAGGTCTAAGTACGGTGCATTAGTAACTGTAGCACTTAGTAGGTCAGATTAGGAGCTGTGAGGGTTAGTGTTTTTGTATATGCACCAGTAATTACGGAACTTCACTCTATTTTTTGGAAAGTATCAAGGAGAAGTATTAATAAAACATCAACGACCGTCACTCATTTACTGAAAGAGAATTAGACATTCTCCTTCCCAATTGGCTCATGTTCAAGTGACTAGAAAACATCAACAACAGTGCCTCATTTATATTTTTTTATATGCATTAGTAACTACGGAATTACACATTCTCCTTCCCTAATTAGACATCTGAAAAATCTAATTATTACCATGCCAGAGAGGTTCTGGATATAGTAAACTACGTAACATACCCCGATACTGTAGTTTAGTCTGTAAAAGTGACTAGTAATTTTCGTTTTTGGCTGGTGAATTTCTATTTTTAAATTCATTATTCCATTCCACCACCCCAATGCCATTAAGTGACCCCAATTAAGTGGGTTTGGGGAGCATTTAATGGATTCAACTCTATCTCTGTTGTTCAATATGAAAAGGATTAAAAAAACTGTATCACCATATTTGTAAAATCTTTTTTTGCATCATTCTTTCAACATCTGTATATGTGAACATTTAGCTGTTGTAAAATAGTCTTTCTCATCTGGTACCAGAAGTGTTAATTTGGAATGAATATTGCAGCTGCCCGTGCTTTTATTACATAAGGGTTCTGCTATTAGTGTTCATAACATGCAAAATACAAACATTCGTGCAATCTTGCCTTTTTGTTGGATACCTGCAAGTTTTTGTAGAAACTAATCCAATATATACATGTTACTACTTTTAAGTTTATGGTGCGGGTCGACTCAAAGATGTTTCTGTCTGGAACTTTGCCTATTAAAAGATGTTATGTATGTAATTCACTAATTTGTGCATTTAAGTCACCCATTACTGTATCACTCATGTTATTAAACATTCTATAATTGAAGGAATCTTCTGTGATAATTGCAGCAACTCATATTGTTCTCTTTTATCTGCCACTGGTGCTGTCTTGTATTTCCTACACTCCTAATTCTGTTTGAGTTTAAATAACATTGTCATTGTCTCCAGGGAAAGAAACTTCTTGTGATAGGGACAACCAGTGAAGTTGGTTTCTTGGATTCAATTGGTGTTCGTGATGCGTTCTCAGTCACCTATAATGTACCAACTTTGAAAGCAGAAGATGCTCGAAAGGTACATAAAATCTCTTCTTCTAAATACATCTAGGGCTTTTTTTGTAAATACAAATTCTAAACTGAAGTTGATCTTATGAAGTGCAATTGTTGTAAAAAGATATAATACAATCAACAAAAAAATAGTGCATTTAGTTTTTGAAAGAGTTAATTGAGTTGGGAACTCTTGTACAAGTATTTAAGATTATTTATGATCATACTCAACAGTCAACATAGAAGATTGTTTGGTATATGATCATTCGTATGAATCCTAGATTTTGGATTATATGTTTATGGTGTACTTGATAGTATTAATGTTGATGATGTGGTGTGATGTGAGGACTTTAAAAGCCTTTGGGTTCTCCAATTCTCTTTTATAGAGGGTGGGATATGATTACCCTTGCAATCTTTAGGTCCCGTTTGGTACTTGGTCATTAAGGGTTGTAATAATTAATAAAGATGAGTTTTAGTGTTAATTTTCATTAAATGACTGTCATTATCATGGAATTGAAACACTTATCCGCAAACATGTGTTTTATTCACAATTTTCGTTGCTATTTCCACCATTTAATACCAGCAACCGACAATGACGTTAGTGTTTTGCATGAAAGAATTTCATATGATTTCTTAGTCTCTTATACATATCTTTTGACTGCCAGTGCAAAATGTTAGCTGTGGTTGTCCCATGTTTTTTTCAATGAAAGTATTTTGTCTCTGGAGGCTGGGCTATTAAGTATCAAATATCTTTAAATTTTGGGATGCAACACCGGACTCCTCTGTCCGCGTGAGTTTGCCCCATGGAGACGTAATTGTTTTTTCGAAGAGACTAGTGTATATGGGTGGGGCTAAATGAGGAGAGAAATCGAGTGAAAAAAGTGGGGCAACATTCTAAAATAGGAAAAGAGACGAACTTAAAAGGGAGACTTGAAACTAGTAATTGGGGGCAAACTCATCAGGACAAAGCAAGACTTGTCTAGTGCAATATTCATGGATGGACATTTGAACTATTGTCATGTAAAATCCTCTTTTAATTATATTTTCTTTTCCTCGGATTCGTAGTAAATTCTTTTGTTGTTCAGGTGTTGAAGCAACTCAATGTCTTCTCGGAGGATGACATAGATTCTGCTGCTGACGCGCTAGATGATGTAAGTTTATTATTAAATTTTATAATGCTAAAATTGCGATGTTTCGTTTCTTTAAGGAAAACGTTTAGGTATAATTTGTAATAATCTGTGCAAAAGTTTTATGTAGTCCCTGATTTACTTTTGTTGGTTTGCAGATGCCAATCAAGAAAGTTTACATGTTAATTGAAATGGCTGCTCAAGGAAACCGAGGTGGTAACGCAGAAGCCATTTACTCAGGCAAAGAAAAGATCAACATATCTCACTTCTACGACTGTCTACAGGACGTTGTACGCTACTGATTCGCCTCAGTATCATGCTTATGAAGTGTCTAGCTCTTTTTTTGTTACACCATATTTCCGGAGGTTTTGATCGACGATTTATATATACACATTCTTTTATCTTCTTGTTTTTGAATTTTTGGGTATGAAATTCTCTGAAACACTACTAGAGTACTAGTTTTACCATGGTTTTAGTCTTTAGCTGGAGTGTAATCAGGATCTTACAGATTTAAACCTTTAAATCAATACATGTATCACATTTTGCTATCATGCTTGGTGAATTCGGATTGTAATTAAATTAGTTTGTAAAATTCGGTTTTCATGTTATTTATACTATTTTTTATTCTTGTGTAACCCGTTATGTTTAAAAGTTGTTTCGAATAGGTTTAATGATGAGACTGTTGTCGAATCATAGGCAGAGCTAGGGGTGGCTTGGATCGGCCACCCCCCTCAACTTATGAAAATTTCTTCAATTTCTATGAAGTTTGGTCCCTTAAACAACTAGAGTCTGCTTTTTGCGTCCGCCATCGTCTTAAGTGTTGGCTTCAAAGAACCCTAAATATGAGAAATGATTCTCTAATATATTGGTCATCACAAAGTTGCAACTACGATGTAAAGCTTTCGAAACTTGTTCATGAATCGTACGAGATTAAGTCATGAATTTAATAGAATTTCATGTAGGTTTATCATTGTTGTAAGTTTAACAACGGAGTCATACATGCTTTCAAATTTACCGAGTTGATAAAATCGATCCATATCAATAAAAAAAAACTCGCATTTTAGGCGAGTTCTAAAGATATCTCACAGTCTTGGCCAATATTCGATTATACGGCAAGCACATTACTCGATTATCCCGTTAACGTATTATTAGTCACGACCGAAAGCAAACAATACACTATTAAATTGAAAGCAAAGGACGAAAGGGCAGAATAGGGGGAGGAGAAGAGACCATTAGTGATGATGACCCTTCACCAGTTGAAGTTTTATGAAAAAGAGATTCCTTTTGGATGGTTGAAGTACTCTTATGACTTCAAAGTATTCTTTTGGACCCACAAAATAGAATACCAATATGCTCTCAAAAGGTGGTTTTAGGCATGTGTAAGATACCCGCGATATCATCATCATCATACCCAGTGTATCCTGCTCAAAGAAAACTATGGTCAGGGTCTAGAGAGGGAAGAAAGACGGCAGCTCACACCCATAGAGAAAAGTGCGGTCAAAGAGTCCCTCGGCTCGAGAAAGATCTTCAAAGAGAGAAAAACCTGTAAATATAGTGTATTTTTGCTCCGCCCCTAAGTATCCTATAGCTAAACCTAGCTCTTGTGTGGTCTATAAATACAGTTGTATGTTGCATTACTTCAAATCCACAGCAAATTCATTCCAACAAATACTTCTCTCAATCTAAATTAAGCTCAAAGTCTATAATCTAAGTTCATAATCATGTCTGGCATGTGTGGAAACTGTGACTGTTCTGACAAGAACCAGTGTGTGTAAGTTCCTTTAAACACAATTTACTATTCTAACTTCCAACATGGATTATCACCGTATTGTGGCCGTATTGTAAAGATTATTGTAAAGATTTTAAGTTTACCGCGACTGAAATATAGGCTGCATTGACGGCTATATCATCTGTATTGGCCGTGAAATCCGTTTCGCGATTGTTACCGTAATCAAAACCGTATTTTTGTAATATATACAATTATATGTTATGATAATTAGTTTTATGATATACACATGAGATTCTTCATTCTTGCATTTAATTTAGCTTAAACTCTACACTTTCACAGGAAGAAGGGAAACCAGTATGGAGTTCAGATCATTGAGGATGACACCATGTAAGTTAATTAATTAATTAATTCCCTATGGTGTGAACTATTCTCGATGAAACGAAAAATTTAAGGTGATGGTTGAAACTTGAAAGTTTCAGATTGATATTATACTCTTTTATATTCCTCCACGCGAAAGACTTTCAGGCTAGGAGTGTGAATGCAATATGTTAAGTAAGCAACCATCTTAACGGTAAATCTAAGTTGATGGTTAAAGTATCAAGATTGAACTTATACAACAATTATAAAAAACTTTAATTCCGAAAGATTGAATTTTTTGGCACAAGATTCTTTTAAGCTAAGAAAATTGTTGATGCAATATAAGTTTGCTTCATACATAACGCTAAAATTTTTTACTTTAAAAAAGTGTGAAAACTATTGAACTGTGTTTCCAATACCATGCTAAAAAACCATCTCAACCACAATTGAAGTATAAGATCGAGCTTATACAACAACTATATCAAAACCTAAATTCAAAGATTATGTACGGTTACATGAACTAATAAATAGCTCTTGTAAGATAATTCGCTTTTTAAATTTACGATTCACTCAGATTTGCCCAAGAATAGTTCAAAACCAATCATAATTCGCTTTTTCGAAATTCGCAATTCGCGGGGAAGTTCGTGAATCATTTAACACTGGTCTGAACACCTAATGATCGTCCACATGACTTCTCCTTCTCCATCCATTTCGATTATCTAATCGATATTTTCGTTTGTCGATTTCGTGCAGTAACTATGATGGTATGGTGGTGGAAGGTGGCAACTGTGATGGGTGCAAGTGTGGTGCTGGCTGCTCATGCACCAGCTGCTCTTGCTGCAGTCACTAAGCAAACAAATGGCCTGCTTATTATCTCTAATTGCATGCCTAATTATCAAATTAATCATTAATCATTCAATTAAGAGCCTTAAATCATCTACTTAATATGTACTAATGTATCTCATGCTCTCTTATAAGAGAAGTACTTAATCATGGAATAATTTCTTAATTATTGTCACTAATATGTAAAATGTAATGGCCCTTTTGTGCCTAATCCTTTTTTATATTGGTATTAATATATTTCCTTTAGTTTATTACTCGTTTTTATTTAATTTTACACACTTGCTGAAGTACAATTTCAATCATTAATATCTCTGAATTAAAATGATTGAAAAGTTCAAAATCAGATCAGATCAGAAATTATGAAAAGTTATATTAATAGACTTTTTATTGAGACGAATCAAATCAGAGCACACTTATATTTTATGTTTTAACTTCAAAATTAAGAATCAAATACAAATTGAAGTGATTAATACTTATTTTGCGTTATGTGCTAAATTCAAAAGAGAGAGGATTAATCCTTATTTCCTTAACTATAATTCACAAAATTTTTAACTAGAAAATTTTTTATTTATTACATTTAAGTTGTTTCTTGCTATGACATTGCTAAACAATCAAAATGATGAAATGGGCACTACATTAATCTGATACTTTTTCTTTATGATAGTCAACTCCTTTTATGAAAAGCTAAGTCGTAATAATCATCATACCCAGTGTATCATGTTAATAGAAAATTATGGTCAGGGTTTGGGGAAGGAAAAACGATGATAACTCATACTCATAGAGAAGAGTGTGGTCAAAGAGTCCTCCAATTCGAGAAATGTCTTAAAATTTATTAGTCACTTAATTTATTAGAAGATATCATCTTAAAATTAGGATTAATATAATGCCCATTTTGCCATTTGATTGCTCTCTAGTCACTCACTAGTCTCTTAATTATTTATTTACACTTGGATCATCAATTTGAAGGTTAAAAAAGGAAATGTTTGGCTCAACCTATATGGCTATATATTAGAAGACATTTTAATCACAAATATTGTCTGTTTTGAGATTAATTAGATTCATTCTAAAATTAATTGATAACAAGTGAAAGATTACGTCAAACTAACTTGTCTACCATCCTTTCTTATAATTCGATATTAATGTAAATATGTCAAACTAACTTGTCTACCATCCTTTCTTATAATTCGATATTAATGTAAATATGATTTTTTTTGAAAATTATTATCATTGTATTGATTTGCATGGTCCAATTTGTGGCATGATCTATCATTGAAAGTTTGAACTAAATAAGTAATTTAATATAAAAAATTCTAAAAATAAGCAATGCGTAAATTTAATTTTCAAAATGAGCACTTTTTTCCAGAGCTGAGGTATGGGTTATTTGCTGACTCGCTGTTACTAACAGCGAATAAAGAAGACTAGTAAAAAAAAGTCAAGTTCTTTGTTCACTGTTAGTAACAGCGAACAAAGACGTTGATATTTTTTTACCAGTTATTTGTAGTAATAAGTAACAACGAACAATTATTCAAAAAAAAAAAAAAAAAAGTAACAACGAACAAAGAAAACCTAGTAAAATAAGGTCAAGAATAACAGCGAACAAAGGTTTGACCCCTACATTCAAATGAGAAAAGAGGGTTGGATGCTTACTTCTCCAGTCCACTAGGGAAATTGGGAGTCTTGATCAAACAAAGCTCCAAGTACAAAAGTTGGATACCAAGCATTTCTAAAGTTTTAGATGAGATTCTTCATTTTGCTTAACTTTACATGATTTTGACCAATTGGTTGGAAGAATAATACATCCTCTGTTCCATTTTACTTGCAACACTTACCGTTTTTGGAAATTTCATATTACTTGTAACATTACTATTTTTGGCAAAAATAATCTACCTATTTTATCCTCACTTTATTCCTACCATATATCACCATCAATCATACATCATCCCATTAATTATTTAATATACCCACAAGTCACAATCACTATCTATTTATAATAAATTTTTTTATTTCTACCCCACATATCACCATCAATCATACAACATCCATACTTTTACCATACTAATTTGATAACCCTTAAATATTATGTCAAACCCAATGGTGCAACTAAAATGGAATGGAGGAAGTATATTGAGCATTTGATACACGAGATAAGAAAAATATTTATTTCGTTATTGATTTGACATTTTCAGTTGGATTATTTTTTGTTTTCTGTGTATATTTGAAATAATATATTAAATTGGATCTTATTTCAGTTTAGAATTTAGATTTTTGGTTCGAGATTTGAGAGGTGTACTACTAGGATTTATTTTTAATATTTTTATGTGCATGAACATTGCATAATAAGTGTACTCAAACATTTGATTGGTACTTCCAAGCAATTGTGATTTGGTATACTAGTAGCCAACTAGCCATCCAATTTAAAGGAGCTTTTAAATTTCTTTTTATCCTAAAATTAACTTTTCATGACTATGAAAACTCATATATTCGGATTCCATTGTCATTTTGTTATGTTTCTTTTTCTTAATTTGATGCCATGTATGCTACTTTGTTGAAACGTCAACACCTAAAAAGTAAGATTATATTAGAATTATACACTTAAAAAAATAAATTGTTATTATCATCATAATTATGCATGGTTAACGTGAGCATATGTTGCAGGCTTTCAGATAGTTGCAGGTGCCTTTCTTTTTGAAGACCTTTTTGAGCCGAGAGACTCTTTGACTGTACTCTCCTACATAGGTATGAGCTGTCGTCTATCTTTCCGCCCCAAACCCTGACCATAGTTTGTCTATAAGCGGGATACACTGAGTACGCTGATGATGATCATCATCATACTTGGTAAACTCTGCTTGTAAAAGTAATTGTTCCGGGTCTAAGAAGGATCAAAATACGACGAATCATACCCTTATCAAAGAAGAGAAAGTTACGGCCAATAAGACCCTCAATTTAAGAATATAATTTTCTAACAAGTATCAATAAATAAAATAAATTAAAATAGTACATAATGAAAAGTGAGCATATTTGTTAATCACGGATAAAATTATGTGCAATGATTCTATAGACAAACAATAGTTTTCCCATCAAAAACTGATTTTGCTCTAAAATGTCTATTTATTAAATCTGAAAAGCAATTATCTTTCATATTTCATCTATCTTAAAAGAAAAAGGATCCTACTTTGTATTCCAAACCCAGAAATTAATGGTACTCCAAAACAAGGATGGGGATATTTACGTCGAACCCAAGACATCTACTATAATCAAGCTCAAATGTACTTAATTCATTACTCTAATGCTATTAAGTCGCTTCACTTAAGCGGAATGATTTATGCAACTTTACCCTTATTGGTTGTAACTCAGACGAAGTATGAATTCGTTTGTTGTTGTACCCGGTTTGAGATTTACCCTAAAATAGGGCAGAGAACAAATTGGCTACAACTGGACATAAGTCTAAGATGCAATGAAGAAGTAAAAAAGATAGTAGGAAAGTGATGGAAAATCATTCTCCCCTGAAAAGGGGAAGATGACAGGAGATGAGAATAGATTGCCAAACACACCTTTACTGGTCTCAACACTTCTAACCATCAATTGATCAGATTCCCTGTGATAGCCCTTCTCTATCGAAGTGGCGTGTGGCGTGTGGCGTGTGTGGCTTCTCTCTGCATCCAACTTACACCCTTTCACCCAATCTCGAAACTCGACTTTTCCTCTATAAATACCAAGCTAGGGTGAATAACTTCATCTCATCATACAAACTCGCAAAACACGCCTCTAAAACCCATAACTAGCAGCTTTTAAGCTATAACTCTCAATCGACGATGGCAGACAGGTGCGGAAACTGCGACTGTGCTGATCGCAGCCAGTGCACGTAAGTTTTCTTTCATTCCATAAAGTCTATGTTCTTTGTTTTAGTACACTATCGTATCCCATCACCCTAATGTCTTAGACTGAATTTCGCTCAGCCAGTGTTAGGAGGTTAGGATGTACGCAACCTTAAAACAACAAAGTTGCTTCCAGTTGATCCTTGATAGCAACCTTCATCTGCGATTTCACATGAACAAGAATTGCACATGATTTAACGAAACATTTTTGCATTACCATTTCACTTAAAACTAATGAACTATAAATCTTTTGCACCATTGAAAATAACAAACAATAGTATACTCTCTTACCATGGTATTTTCCATAAGGTTGACTAGTTTCATTGTATACTACTTAAAAAGACATTTTTTTCATAAGGTAGAATAGTTTTCTGTATCTACCATCAAATATGACAACTCCTCAGGTTTTTATTAAGCTAACACCTAAGGTGTGATCATATAAGATTCTGGTTAGTTTCTTTCATGGATTTTATAAGATGGGATTAATTTTTCCTTGTATGCTCGTCATCTCAACCAATTCTAGAATCTAATCTACATATTTTGGTATTCTAAAACTTTTTCAAAGATGATTGGAACTGACACTGATTTTACATTTACTCTTTCTCAGAAAGAAAGGAAACCAATATGGAGCTGAGATCATTGAGACTGAGTAAGTAGTATGAAATATGAATATTCAACATTTAATGACTCAGTTACTACAGTGTTTAACTAAAACAACATCTGGGTATGATTTTACAGGTATCCAGAGTTCACGATGATGGATGGTGCCGAGAATGACTGCAAGTGCAAGTGCGGCAGCAGCTGCAGCTGTGCTGACTGCCACTGCCACTGCCACTGAGCACCTGGATGTAACCTATAGTTGCTCAAATGATCACCTTAGGGTTCATTTGAGCTACATATGAAATACTAGTCGAACACGAAACATGTTCCTACCTAGTACCTAGAATAAAATGTCACACTTCATTATCTTACCCTGAGGAGTATGTTTGAACTTTGAAGTGTCCTATATGTGTTCTTTCTTATATTACAATCTTGTAATGGTTCTATGTGCCTTGTTGTAGTTATACTGCTATATAATATGGGCTTTTAGTACTATTACCATAACTTTATTTCTCTTGTACTTTTCTTTTTGATAACATGATTATTTTCTACTTAAAAATCAGAAAATCAATGCTTCACAAATAGACATCTAATAATAACAGAAAAGCTCATCTCAAAATTGCTGTGTTACTTTATGAGTTAAAAATGTGTATAAATCTGAGAAGAAACTAACTATATCTGCATAACTGAAGGAGCTCAATACCTTCAGAATCTGACTCTTCATCATACGTTAAAGCCCTCTGCACGAAGACATTGCTTATGCGCTTCAATCCACTTGGCACATGCAGCTTCACCGTGCTCTACTATACATTCATCTCGCAACTTCTTAGTCTCAGGGCATGCACAACAAATCTTCTTTTTCGGTTTTTGATCCTTTTCGGAGACTTTGGTCAACACTTCCTGATTCTTTGCAGCTTCAGGTACAATCCCAGATGAGATATATCCTCCCATAATACAACCCTGTACAGATATGTAATAACTAAGGGAACAAAGAATTAAATATGGAAAGGTATATTGAAGCTATATTAACCATCAGTATTTCTCATGAGTTTGTACGTCAATCCCTCCTCGTATGTTCCAACAGGACTCGGGAAAAGTCACAACATAAAAAGGGAAGGGACTTCGGCACTAAAACAAAACTTGTAGAAGAAAAATGCATGTGGAGAAAACTTGGACAAATATCACCAATGAGATAATCACAGGTTGGGTTTTTTTATCCCCATTGAGAAATATATTATCCGAAAGGAGGTAAAGGATGTATATATGAGGTAAGATAAGGGCATAAATGACGATGGTCAAAAACTTACAAAAAATTTCAAGTTTTACACAACTCTTTGTTCATGTATGAGGTAATTAAGGGCTAATATGAGGTAAGATAAGGGCTAATTAAGAGTAATGTCAAAGCACTTAAGTACTTGGTAACGTCTCAAACCCATTTGCCGCTAGTATGTAGCAGGGTTTTACACAATTCTCATATTGGATAGAAATCGGAAACGGCAACATATTCATGTATTATCAAGTCCTATTAAATATGAACGCCATATGATCAAGAAAGGGTTGGATAAAATCCTAACCAAAAATAGCCTTGTTTTCCTAATATTCCCTAACTTAAGCATATGCATTAGTAGCTTCATGCCATGTATTGAAGAGCTTGCTCTTTTTGGTGTTCTACACTATTAGTTTTTACATAACTCTCCTTTTCTCAAAAAATTCTAATGGACATATCAGGAGCCTTCTAAGAACTGCAGTTACTCATGATCATGACCAACTATGTTGAATATCACCTTATTAGCCTCAATCTCCAAATAAACATGTTCAATATGAAAGGATCCAAATATGCTCTTCCCTATATAAACAAAAGCTAAGAAAAATGACATGGAAGGGACAAAAATTTCATCTTGAATTGCATATCAACTCATTGAATTAGCTATCTCGTTCATCACCATGAGAAGATCTCAGATAGCATTTCAAGGATTTGACTCTGTGACTACAAAACAAGCAAAATTAGTGTGGTTTTTTTTCATAATATATCAAATCCTCTTTCTTAAAAAATTCGTGATTATGTGCAATAAAATACATCTCAAAGACTAATGAAAGGATTCTTCTAAAACATGTCTTTTTGCGAGTTGTATAGGTCGGTCATCTCATTGTCTAAAACCTAACCATGGACTGAAATTTATGCTAACAAGACATGCTAATCCATAAGAGGATGTGTTATCCCTATACTTAACAATAATTCATTAACCCCCCATGGATTTCACCTAAACTTCTACCTAGGCCTTAGTTAGGGGGTTTTGAGGGTCGAATATAAGCACCCTTACTTTTGTAATGACAAAGAGTTGTTTCCAATTGACTCTTGACACCAAAAATCATATAACATCACATAAATGAGAAGTTCACCTAACATAATGAGCCATCTTACTCCAATCCATCAGAATTCCAATAAAAAAACTAAAAATCTTTAGCTTCGTTGACAATGGACAAGTTTTCCCTAGTCTAAGAGCTCGAATGGTGGTTCCATGAATTTGCAAAATGTTCAATGATCAATTCTCAATTGACAATTCAAATTACAACCGATTCTAAAGTTTTTTTTTTTCTTATCCCATATTACAAGGTAAAGGAGTCATTTTTTGTGAATAAGCCAATTAATAGATAGGAAAATCAAACATTCAATCGGACATTTAAACAAACAGCTCGCCAACACAAAAATAACTAATCTAACTACAAAACACGAATTATTCAACCAAAAAGTCTTTTTTTAACAAATTTAACTCGCATAATTTGTATTAACAAAGAATATGTATTAAAATCAAACATTAAGAAATTTCAAGTTACAATATACTACTTAAATATGAAGATTAAAAAGCAAAACTCACCTTCAAACAAGCTGAAGAAGGAATACAGAAAATAGGGCTTCGAATTTGGACGTTTTACTTTGAAGTGGAGGAATACTCGAATTTTCTTTTTATATTTTTTTTATTGGAATTATGGCCAACAAAAAATAAAAGCCTATATGGAGAATGGAACTTTCTTTTAACCTACACAAAACTCAATTTTTGCTCATTAAAAAAAAGAAAAAAAAACTCGATTTTTGCTCAAATTTGAAACTTTGAATTTTTAATAATGACTTAAAATACTCTTAATATTTTTCTCTTTTATTTTTGAAGTGTGATTTTGGAATTAGTAAATATTTAAAATAATAATATGAGGTAAAAATTTTAAAACTAAGAATTTATATTGCTTATATCTCTATATTAAAATTAATTTTACTTTGACAAAAATTTAGGTATATATTAAGTAAAACAATTTGGTTGGATTAACAAAGTTTTTATCAACTTAATCACTATAATTTCTTAAGCTATAAAACCTTTATTAACAATATTGATATTAATCCTCTAAATCATAAAAAATTTATTTATTTTCTAAACAAAGTCTCAATAAATATTTTTGGTAAATCATATCTTTTAGTATTATTGACACTTATATTAGTGGCATTTTTTTGTCAAATTCACAAAGTATTTTAATAATAACATGGTTCCACACACATGTTGCTTTTTGATATAAGATATTTGTATCTATTTTTAGCTCAAGCTTTCATATGGTTTCAAAAGTTAAAAGTATTGAGTTAAGATAAGCATTTTTAAGAGAAGAAATTAACATAAATAATAAAAAACACTCACTAGTTTGCTCAAGGTTTTATACACAATTATACCGTCATTAAAAAATAATTACTTGAACTAGTCATCCCTTATATTCATCAAAAGTTCTTGTAAGAAACAATCTTACTGTAAAACGCGCCTCATATATGGATTAAGCAGTCCAATAATACAAATTATTAACATGTGGACTTCTTTTTTGTCTCATCGAGAAACGGTTTCTAACAAAAGTAGTTCATTCATCGAAAAATGGATGATGGGCTCAACAAGATTGAATTTTTCATGTAAAATATAAGTACTTAAATTGCATGTTTTTAGAAACTTCAGATATACAGCTTTATTTATGTGAAGCATATCAACATTTAATTTATTTACAAACATAAACTCAATTTTATAGATTAGATACTGAAAAAGTGAAAATGCTAATAATCTTCTTCAAAGATAATTGCACTATTGGCTCATCATTTGAGCTTAGTCTTTAAAGCTTTGGCAGCAACTGAATGTATTCTCATCAAAATGTTGATAAGGGACAGCCTGCATATTCAAACCTCGCTTCAGAAATCGAGCAAAGCCGAGAGGATTTAGAAACAATATAAAGGGAACACATCTCATACCCGAGGGGTAAAAATGAGCGTATTACGGGAGCATCTCAAAGTGGAAATTCTTTTTGAAGGACATCGAGATTACGAGAATCACAAGCTTCCAACATGTCGTCCCTTGAAGCACAACTACAATGCACAAAATGTTATGTGAGCATTGATAAAGTCCCAATAAGTAGATAAAATATTGTCTAAGATTCAGGATACCTCAAAGAAATCCTCAAATACTGCCATGCATTATCTGCTTTTGGATTCATTGCGAGTGCACGAACGTAGTAACGGATTGATTCTTCGTACATGCCCTGCCATTATTAATTTAAACATTAGCCTAAGACATACGAGATACACCCCGTGTAAATTGTGCACAGTATGTGCCAAAATCGGGTGATTATGTATCAGAAAAGGAAGGCTCAGTGCAGTTGGATGTACAAGAATGGAAGTGGCATGAAAAAAGAAAGTTTCTATATAATGTACAAAAAGCTGGTGACTAAGTATAGTAAAGCAAACCTGGTTGGCATAGCTGATACCCATGTTTGCCCACGCACGAACATAGTTAGGCTTTAAATCCAGGGCCTGATAGACAACCAACAAATTTAAACATTAGTCAAAAAGAAAAGAATATATACTCTTTATTACCAATCATCCACATGTATAAACGGAGCAAAATTTTGGGATTGCCCCTTGGATAAGACATAAATCTAAAGTAACTCTTTGCAGCTCATTTATAAGCGATTTTGGAAAGGAAAGGCTAGAAATAGAAGGGTATTTCAGTCTTTCAAGTGCTGGAATCAGTAAGATATACTCCCTTTGTCTCATGGAATTTGCCCTATTTTTCATTTTAGTATGTCTCACTAAATTTGCCCCATTTCAATTTTTAATGATGACCCACAATCTCTTTAATTTTCATCCACATATTTAACTTACAATTTCATCTCACCCGCACATTTCTCCTACTTCCCCACAAAATAATACCTTTTTACCACCTTTTACCAATTTCCTTGGTTTGCTCATCATATGTACTTGGAGAGTTGGAGTAAATTTGGTGAGATAGAAGGAATAAGTAATCAAATCCCACACGCGAAAGAAAATTCCAACATTTAAGGCTGATCAAAACTTGGGGCATTAAATGGTAGATGTTCAGCGAAAAAGAGCAGATTGTGGTATATTGGAGGTTTTAGTAAAATCAGATATTAGTAGTGTTTGGGGTATACTGGACGTTTGACCAAAAACATGAAATGAACTCGCTATGATATCCTGCAACCCAAAAAATCCCCTCAAATGCTTCTGTTGAAGTAGTTTAAAATGGTTATTCTCTACTACGTTATAATACAATTGTTATTCTCTACTACATTATAAACTAGTAGTTAATAATACTTTATACACCATATTTATTCTTATCCCTACGTAAATACCAAAACTTGTAATTTAATGGACGTTGCTGAAGCCTTCCTCCTACCTATCTAGATTCTGGTAGAAACAAAACGCTGACCTTCCACTTTTTCATTACGTCTTGAATCTCGTAACTAACGATCCTGAGAGATGCCTAAATTATTACTTAATTTCAATAACCAAGAGCAGATAGAAGTTACAACAATGTGTTGCAGCATAGATCTAGAAAACTATGTGGTTGACTTTTGACTTCTTGAACAACATAAACTCCCCTTAAATGTGATATTTAGGATACAGGCTCAAAAAATTTTGAAAGCATAAAAGGTGTCATGAATTGCAAAAGAAGTCACCTGTTGATAAGCTTCTATGGCTTCGGCACTCTGAACACTATTAGCCTGTGTGGCACCAAGTTTATTCCAGAGAGAGTAATCTTGAGGTTTTAGTTTTAAAGCCGTCTTAAATGAATCAATAGCTTTGTCATATTCCCTAGATAAGTTATAAAGGACTCCCAATACTATATGGACATCAGCATCCTGGGGCGAAATTTGAGCAGCCTCATTAAATATCCTTGCCACCTGCATGCAATGCGTTTCTAGGTCATAAAGAGTGAATGCAAAGCTTATATTGAAAAAATAAAAATTGTTCATGATCTCAAGGGTGAGAAAACCATAGGCAATTGTCTAAAGAAGAATCCATAACCTTCCCATCTTCCCCACCCTTCAGCAGGGAAAGAGGGTAAAATAAATCAGAGCTACAATAAGAAAAGATTCTTGCATTTATTATCTACAGCACCTCGACAACAGTTTTTTATACCACATCTAAGGCCATTACATAAGTACATTTTGTATCCTAAAATCACACTTGAGTGCACATCATGTTTGAATTTTCTCAATATCCTTTCTCGATACCTAAAATCTACTATAAATGCAACAAATATGAGACTACATACCCCTATCACACTCACATTAGCCATTATTAACATTAAATTAAAGAGACCTTTCAAGGAATTTCAATATGCTCGTGAGGTATCACAACTGGAAAATACTTCAAAAATACATGTAGAGCCTTTTACAAAATCAACATAAACTTCAAATTTTGGTCCAAACACAGAATAACAGAATCACGGAACTTAACAAGCAATAGATGTGAAGTTTCAAAGTAATGACACGTACATCAGCATAATAAAGCGAATCTGGCATCGCTCCAGGTGAAAGTGTCCCATACTTAGGGTGGTGACGAAGCCACTGGTACAGATACTTCAGTGCAGCAGACTGCTCCAATTCTGTAATAACACATACGCCTTCTATTACATAACATCTCAAAACCTTTAAAACAGTTTCACTACTGATGAGCGTTACAATAATAAGATTATAACAATTGATATGCAGACACATACATAGACTACCAGCCTGACGTTGAGAGTATGAAGATGTTACCACTTACCAGTTCAAAGAAATGAAGCACTCAATGAGTTTCTAATATTTCCAAATTACAAAACCAACAACAAACAAACTTTAACCAGGCAAGCAAGTCCAGAGATGCTATATTTACCAAAAGCACAGTAAAATATAGATTGAAGAACAAGAGAAGGATCATATTACCATTTGTATGACTCACACCAAGAGCAAGAAGGACCTCTAGGTTTGTGGGGTCAACATCTTGAGCCTTCATCATTGATGCAATAGCCTGCAACCTCATAAATGACTATGATAAGAAGCTTCAACAGACCAAGTAATTGCTCCAACAAAGCAAGACCATCCAGCAATTACAAGATTTAAAAGGTTGCCAAAGCAATGTCACTGTCATTTGCCGCTCAAACTACAGCATTACAAGTTCAAATGGAAAAAGGAGTGAGGTATCATGTTCTCATGGCTATTTATATGTAAATTTATTATTTTATATTTATTTATTCATCTTTATTAGTGGTGGGTTGTTGGATTGGCTTCCCTTAAGGTGAAGGCTGGTGGAGTGGAGGGAATAATGTTGCTGGTCAAAGTCTAGTAGAGGTAAGAATCGGCTGATGAAGGACACGGCTGTTGCGACCTGCGCACAAATAATCGAAATTAAGGAAAGTAATGGCCAGAGGTGAGGATGTGTTGGCTTCAGATGAGGAAATAAGATCACTGGAGACAGAGTTCTGTGTGTTGGTGGTTATACTGCCTCTAAGTGGAAAGTTAAAAATGGAATGAAGCTTATATCATTGTTGAGGGTTGTGATCTTTCACACCCTCATGGAGAGAAAAATAGGGGTTCGGTGGTTTACCTAGTACAACGATAGAGCTAGGGCTTGACTTAGATAGTAACTGAAAATGAGAAGGTAATTGTCAGGGATTGAAGAGGATGTCAGTCGCAAAGCTGGAATAGGGGAGAAAACCTAAGATGGACAAGTTTATAAAACCTAAAAAGAGGAAATTCAAAACACTATAAGGTTAGGGGATTAGGATGACCCATTTCAATATAAAAACAATCAAGAAATACAGGTGAAGCCGTGAAGGATAACAAAAGAGGGATAGGAAAAAAAACACCTGTAAAAGAAAATGGGAATTATAATAACCTATACACATTCTGAATCCCCCAAACCAAACAGCCATAAGTGATGAAGCAATGAGCCATCAAAATAATATACTGAGCAAGTGCTGACCTGCTGATCATCATCATTTTCAGCATGAGCTATTCCTAGCAACCTCCAACCTTCAGCATTATCAGGATTCTTCAAGACTTCGGCCTCCAAAGCAAGGACTGCTTCACTCAAAAGCCCTTTCCTGAACAGATCCTGCCCTTCTTTTAGAGGATCAGGATGACCAACATAGGGATTCATGTCAGAGAACACATAGATGCCCTTCGAGGAATCTGAATTAAGATTGGCAGCAGATTGCTCATTGAGATACCTACATTTCAAATTTAAAAAAATAAGGGTCGTTTTGTCCTAACATGCATGATTCTCTGCAAGCTAAAAGTTATTCACTTAACTTTTTTTTTTTTTGATAAATTCAGAAAAATTCTCTGACCAAGTTGATTTTTCTCGAATGGATAAACTTACTCATCATAGGCACTAGCCCAGCTATCTTTTTCAGCTTGTTGCTCAAATTCTCCAGCCCAATCTTGAACATTTAATTTGGAGAACTCATCGACCCATTTCTCTTCAGGTAACAATTCCTGGTTGCTTCCACTAGCAAATTCATTAACCCATTTACCATCATCACGAGAGACCTGAACACATAATTATATTAGACAACAAAAGTCAAAAAAATCAAGCACTCCAATCAGAAAACACAAGTTGCAGTTGCAGATATTAAAATGATTCCAGAATCAATATGTAAAGATGTAATCATTATTATTTCCAAAATGATGAATGTAAAATTTCCAAGGGTATAAATATGTTGAGGATAAGTTCAAGCTTCTTAGTGAAATGTTTGATTAAAACAAAAAAAAATCGATAGAGACCATAAGCCACTTTGACTGGAAAACAAGAGGCAACAAGATGTTCCATCTGAAAGCAGAAGGAAGGTAATTTAAACAAAAATATTAAACAAATCTTCAATCCCCAGGTAGCCAACTACTGAGGTGTCCCCCCTTTTCCCACCACATTCTTATTGGCATCTTTAAAGAACTTAACATATACATGCAGACAGGACATAGAATGGTTAACGCAAACTCATATTTTCCAAAAATCCATTCCATTGCAAGTGAAATTTCAGAAGCGGTAGACTTGCCGCTTCATGAGAAAACTGGTCTGCCCAAGAAAGACCCCCATCATGCTGGTTTTGGAATTCTGCTGCCCAGTCCCCTGGCATAGTTGCTGAACTCTCTTTGACTTGATTTCCTTCAACAAAAAGTTCACCACGACTCATCTTTGACACAAATTGGAGGAATCTCGAGTTCTGCAAGTTGCAGTGAGCACAAGAGTATAGCAATGAATCAATTATCAACAAGAAAAAAAAAACAGTAAGTAATTATATACTCAAGTAAGAAATGGATGTCCATCAAAATCACAACCTCTAAGATTCAAAAACCATAGTTACCAACTTAAAAATTCTATAATTGACTCTTTTACACAATAAATCCAAACACAACCCCTCGAGGACCATAAACTTAGCAACCACTCAATGCATGTGTTGGACTATTTTCCCAAGTTGTGGCTGATTTACTTGAAGAGGAAGAAAATCATATTAAAACCAAGTTGCAATAAAAATTTCTTCACAGGAGAAAGTACCGATAGGGTTTCTTTCTGCTCATGTTCAAGAAGATTAATAAAAATGTCACCCACATCAAGATGTACTACATGAAAGCGGGCTGAATAGCAACTTATTGAGATGAAGAAATATCAAATCATTCAAACAACAACAAAATACTATCTAGACAAGGCATCCTCTTCAAACTCCCTTGTGTGTTAAAGGGTGTGAGTATGTGACTATGTGTCATCAAATCTATAAAATGTCACCCCCAATTTTCCCAGCTCTATCAAGCAAAAAATAAAGGTAAAGAGGGAGGGGGGGGGGGGGAAGGAATCGGAAGGACCATAGCAGATGTCCCCATCACCCATATTTGTGACAAACCACCCTCTTTCAAAATACCATCCTCTATTCTTTATATTCTAAAAATCGACTCAGTCATTTATTGTAATTAAGTCATCCAAGCGGCTTGGACTGCAACATCTATGCTCAATTTTATTTCCCCTAATATCTACCTTGTCCAACCAAACTATACTCATGTTACATAATAATGCAACCCAAAGAGAGTATACAAACCTGAAACTTGGGGTCATTGTTTTGGGCTAATGTGTGCGCAAGCATACGGGTTTGCTCCATTGCAGCAAACTGTGACATATGTGGACTTGGTAATTGAGTAAGAGATGCAGCTTGAGATTGTTCCTATAAAAGGGCAGAAAGGCGTCAATAAAGAGAATAAATTGAGCAAATCAGCACAAATAACTATTTCACCTCATTAAATAATAGCGAAAAAAAGCTGAAATTCCATGCGGGTTTTGGGGGGTCAACCTTACCCTTGTGATTACAAAGAGGTTGTTTGGTATTGACTCTTGACAGCAAATATCATTTGCCACTTCACATGAATAAGCGATACACTTCACATAGATAAGAGATGCACATGATGTAATGAGCTATTTTATTGTAATTCATTACAATGTGAAACCAAAGAACTATAAACCTTTTGCGCTATTGAGAAAGGACACATACAATATCTTAAGATCTTCAAAATCCTGGCGCTATCAAATAGATGAGAAACGAAACAAGATAGCAAGCAAGTGACACAATAGGGATTTGAAACAAATATGAGAATCCAACACATACAATATCAACACCCAATCACAAATCCTACTTGAGCTTTAATAATTCTCAAAGCAAAAAAAAAAGGATGCCGTTTCAGGCTGCGCTTCTTTGTTCTTACATGTTCAAACTCTGAGGCCCAACCATTACGACCATGTTCCTGCTCAAATGAATTGACCCAACTATTAATGGGAAAAGGTTCTGGCTGTTGAGGTCGAAACTCAGTGACCCATCTATCGGCAACAGGAGCCTGTATACCTTGTGATTCATTCCAGTATTCTTCCAGCTCTCTGCCAGGAAGAGGCCCCTTTATCTGAACATCGTTGTCAATGTCCAGAGAATGCAGTAATGCATCCACCTGAAGAAAAAAAAAATTAGTAATGCCTCGACCTCCATAACAAATCAAACAGAAAAAACAAGCAGCCGCAAGCAAATCAAAATAACCCATAAACTGAAAACAGCTTCGCAAGGCCAGATTCTTTCTTTACATAAAAGACATCTGCAATTTATAGCATATACCTATAAGAAGACAAAAATAACTCTCTTTCCAATCTGCAAGGACACCCCCCCCTCTTCCATCTTTAGTTTTACTCCAACTTCAAACTGTGTTGGGTAAACTATGCATATGAGTGAGACTTATATATAGCTTCACACTCAAGAGCACATGTATATACTAGAACTCCAACATGGGTCAGGACATTATAATACATATACTTTCGAAATACTGAAATGGTTAACACCTAAATACTTGTACAATCCCAGTAGCCATGTCTTAATAAAATATTGCATACATGAGGAATATCTTTGAGGTCATTTTTGTGTTATCTACTTATCTATCTCATACACACACACACACACAATCTACCTCTCCCCCTTTAGAATTTCTTGATGAATGCCTTCCGTTCAGTTAAAACCAATGTCCCTGCCCAACCAATTAAGGCGTTAGATGTAACCTTACCCTTTTAATAAGAAAGGTCAAATCCAACTGACCCTTGACTGTGATGTGTAACTTCACATAAATATAAATCAAAAATGATTTATTAAGTCATTTTACTATAATCCATCATAATCTAAATCCAAATAATTACAAATCTTTGACTCCATTGAACAAAATTTGTAAGCACATGATTATAAAAAATTAAACATGACAAACCTGTGCATTAATGAAATCTTCACTCTTGTCAGAAAAAAAATGTCGAGCCATAATGCTGCTACGGTTACGGATACATTGTTTTTCACCTTTGCTCAATCCCAACATAGGTAGTGGCGCAGGACGAAACGGTACACCAAAACGGCTACTATCAACAAAGGAGTGCAGAAAACCTGACAATATTTGTTGTGGTGGCCCTGCATATAGTACAATCAGCAGTCAGGAGATAGGTACATTTAGGGAAATATGTACACATACCAACTAACCATGCTCTAAAGATAAATGGAGCATTTAGCATGGCAACAAAGAGATTCTATCTTCTGAGAAGATAGGTCTAGAAGGTGAAGATGATATCATGAGAAATATTCCAAAGATACTTTCAAGACTAAATCTCATCCTAAAGCATTTCTTTTGCATAACACCATCAAAGAAAATAACTCAAGGAGGTATGTTCTTAAGAAATCAAATCCTATTCTAGCTAGTCATGTATCATATGTCAAGCAAAAAAAGAGTATATAGATCACTTTCACACTCCTCTTCCCTTGGAATCATCGCTTTGCCATTTAATTAATACTCTCTCTGTTCAAGAGCAAGTATCCCCTTTTTTTAGCAATATCACTACATGTATCACATTTCCATTTTAGAAAACTATTTGTAGTTCATATTAGTTTGAGCCCAACAAGATTTCCCAACTTTAACTTCTGACCACCAAGGCACCAAATTATAATTTCTTTAAATTTGAGCACTTCTTATTTATGTTGTAGATGATGTTTAGTACTAGGACAATAAGAAAAAAAAACCTTTTTATTATCACTAATATGTGTATAACAAGGGTAAGATTATATACAACCAACCCTCCAAACCCCACTTTAGGTGGGAGCCGCTTAATGGCATTGAAGTAATAAAATGTTGATGAAAAGTTGTGCAAAAAAAAATGGAACACTCCTATTTCCAAACTTTAGACCTCTCCTACTCTTCCTTTCTAATGGTGTTTGCTCAAGTGCCCATATTTGCAATGTCCAAGTGCACCCTCTAGAGTAGGATTTGGATCCTATGCACGTTTCAAATGTCATTAGACACAGCTATGGCGAGCTCTTAAGGCACTTGTGGGTAACAGATATGTCAAATATCAAACTGCCAAAGACAGAGGATGAAAGGTGGTGACATAAGAGGAAAATAAACTATCATCAAGCAAGTGTTTCAAGGGTCAAGCACCGTTCAGCTTTCCAAAAAGATTGAGAAATAGATTAAGCCATGATTGTAGGATTCAATGCCTTTAAATGGGAACAACTGCATCGATATAATGCAAGCAAAGTGGGACTTAAAAAGGGAAATATCAAATAAGCTTAATATAAAGAGCATGGAAAAAATGTAGGTAGCTGAGATGTGTATGTTTAGGCATGGACATACGCTAAGAGATATAATTTGACATGAAGATATACAACAACAACAAAATATAAATAAATAAATAAATAAAATACTTGTCTACTGTCCAGCAATAAAATTGTTGTTGAAGGCAAATTGATTTCAATGGTTCAAACATATGGAAATATGGAATAAGCTAATTGCGACTGAGGAAAGCCAAAGATAAAATAAGAATATAGTACAATGGCATCAAGTATGTTGTGCCATATAACATTAAAAGTGAACAAATGAAAAAAGATGAATTGCTAGACAATCTCTTATGTCAATTTGTTTCAATAACACATTAATATTAGAAAATTCATAGCTATTAATAACTAGTAACTAATAATTGAGATTCACTAATAGTATTTTTCAAGAGGTATCCTAGTGATTTCAGAAACTTCACAAGGTACCCTTACTGTTTCAAAAATGCACAAGGTATCCTTAAGATTTGGAAAGTTAAATAATCGGAATGGTGATGGGGAACAGCTGCAAGCATTTAAAACGATATGTATAAACTTAAATAAGACTAAGACCTAGACTTCTTTTTATGATGTCATAAAAGGGTCAGCACCACTAAAACAACTACAAACAATAATTGTAAGCCCTTCATCATTACCATCAGTAGAAGGTTGAGCATCAATTGCAGATCTTCCATTGAAAACTTGTCGTGACTCAGCAAAATTTGGTTCCCTCTGAGGAAACTGTATATCGTCCCAAGCTTCAGTAAAGCCGCCATGACTAGCAGCACGATAGTTTTGAAGAAATCCGGAGTCCTAATAAAAATTTCTTTATCCATTAGAGGCCATATACAGTAAGCATCATGTACCGTGATAATACACAATGGCAACTTAGAGTGAAAAACCTGGCCATTAGATAATTGATTATATTCTGACTCCAACCCAGGAAGAGTAGTATCAGAATTTGAGTACAATTGGCCACTGGCACCAGAGGAAGTTGCCGTTGGAATCTCCTTCAACCTATCCTGTTGAAAGTTAATGATAATAAGAGAAATACCATGAGCGTTACTTTCTCACGGGAAAGAAATTCAAAAGCCAGAATTGTGCATAATGCTACTAACAGCAGCAATGAAATGGCATACGACAAGAGTTCCCTGCATAAATGCTCTAAACCATGTATTCCCAATCATAAAACAAACTCAATACATCCATTTCCTACTTATATATATCGAGACCCAATGAAGCCCCAGCCCCCAAGTCAAAAGCTTTGGAACTTTGAAGGGTTGCTATGCTGGTTTACATTCAACATAATGCATCATTATAACAAGGAAAAGTATAAGGCAATAATGAATTTCTAACCTCAAACGTCAAGACACAACATGCTATTATTTTCCATCATTAATTGATGACATCCTTTTGAAAGCTATAGTATCCTCTAATAAATACAATAATCCTAAAGGTGTCCCTAATCGTCTGGTTCAACATAGGAAACTACGCTTCCTATGAATGTGCAATTCCCACCTCGTATGAAATGATTTGCTATACTAATCATGAAGTGACCTGAAATTCCACTAACCAAAAGAGGGTAACAAGCAATTTGCCTTATTACTTCTATTAGCTTCACAAAAAGAGCAATACTTGCTTTCATGCCACCCAAATTACTTCATAGATCTCTACTTCCTGAGAAACTAAATGCCAACCGAAAAACAGTAAGATAATTCAAATGCAAAACTAAACGCCAATGAACAAGCCTGCGTTGAATATTAACATCTCCTAAAAGTTCTTATCTTGTTTGCTTCTTCATAACACAACTACATTTTGGTCTAAGTAATTCCCTAGACCTGGGTACCTACATAGGTCTTCAACGTCGCTAATTTAAGATGTTCCAAACATGTACTCGTAACATTCTGCCAAGAGCATAATTACAGTACGGCTGATTATAATGTAGTTTTAAATTCATTGAAGCAACCTTGAAATGATGTTTCATCCAAGTGATATGAGAATAAATTCTAAGGGAATAATCTCAAAACATTGTGTAGTTAACACTTTTATGATCTTGTCCAATATAAGTGACGGGTAGACATCTAACATCCTTAATGATCATGTACAGAATGCATCGACTTCAAGCAGGTTTTCCTACTGAAACACAATCAACTTCATCCCAGAAAGAGCTATTCCTCAAATCCTTGAATTACTACAGAACCCTTGCTACTAAAACCACCCACTTTCAATTATCTTCCCATCAATTCTACTTCTATCTTTGTACACAAATTTATCCCCTCCGACTCATCTCCAACACAATATATTCATAATCTTTTTTAGAGTAGGGGAATCTAGGCCCGAGCCTGGCTAGGCCACGACCTTGGTCATTTGATTAAGAATCTTCTTAATATTGAATTGGTTCAGTAGGGGAGTATTCGGCCTACCCTAAAGACCTATACTAGTATACCGAATTCGCAACTGTTTTAGAGGGGTAAATACAATCACTACCAATTTTGAATGCCTTGTAACCCACTATAACCACATAATTACAACCCGGTCTATGTACATAGTGAAATCCAACTCTTGAAATCTAGAACTTTTCTAATTTTTACAATTGATGATCTAACTTAATTAACAGTATAGTGAAGTACAGTATCACAAAAAGGTATCGAAAATTAAATCAAAAACCTGGGTTTTGGAGGAAGAACCAATTAGGGCATTAGCAAGAGAACCAAGTGGATTGGAAGATGAAGAGGAGCCAGGAACTGTGCAAGAATCACCTCCTGTAACCAAATCCCGAAACGCCATGATAGATCCACAGGTTAGCTCCAAATAACAAACAGATTACGACCCGAACCCGTTTCTGCAACCTTGTCGGATTCCTCTTCACCGCTCGTTACTGTTCTCTATCGGCCACTTCTTTCTCTAATTGATTGATGTCGAGTTTTCATTCGGGTCAGGCCTTTGTTCTCCTTTACTGGTTTTTTCGTCTTACTCGAAAAAAATGATTGGTATTAATGGTGGAAATAGGATAAAATCAAAATAATTAGAAGGAAAATGAAAATAGTGAATTTGTTCTTTAATGGGAAATTTTTTTTAATGGAAATATTTAATGGGAAATTTAGCAATTTTTATTTTCTTCTTGCAATATTTTTTAATGGAAATATTCTTGCTTTTTTTGAAATTTACATTCACATATATTAATTTATTTTTTAATATTATCTATAAAAATTTAATGTAATTATCATTTTATTAATCTTTGTGTTATTTGAAGATTGTGCGATTTTATAGGAATTGAGCTAGTCACACTTTATGGCTTTGTGTTGGCCGAATTTTAATTTTTGATTTTTAGCTTATTGGTTAGTCAAATATAAGACATATTAAATTTCAAAATTGGATATAAGTCAAAATAAAAATTGATTTTAAAGCTATAACGAAAAGATTATTTTTTAAATTTTTTTATTGATTGTTGGCTTGTTGATCTTTTTTATCTAAATAAAGGCGAACAATTAATTTTTGATTTTACCAAATATTCCTATTAAGAGCTAGCTTAGGTGGTTTAATAACTTTCCATAACATTCTCTTTATTTGTTGATATAGCAAATTTTTGTATTAGTTTACTTTTAGCTTAGTGATAATATTCAACTTAATGTTAACTTAAAACAAAGAATGACAACAAATATAAAATATCTCAAATTTACTTTGTGTTTCACCAAAACAATTCTCAAATTTTGGAAACACCAAATTAGAGTATAAACTCATAGTTTCATAAACGATTCTTCACATTCGATCCATGAGTCTTGCGTAAATGACGAACATGGCAAAAGTAGAAAACACTAAGTATGAAAAACAAATAAAAATAAATTCGCAATATAATAAGTTCTATCATCTTGAAGATGACACCATTTCTTAATATATGACTCAAATTCCTCTTGAATGGAATAGAGAACATCCTAAATTTAGGACCCAAGATGACTACGGGTACAGGTACAGGGTGTTTGGTAAATGGCTTCTAAGGAAGGCGGTACATCGGAGAGCAAGACTTTGATATTTTCCCATCAATGAAATTTCAGCCGAGGTATGTTAATTAGTCATGGTTCCATCACCCATGACTGTTGGCAGACAATAAACAATATCAATAGAATGAGTTTGTATGAAATAATTTCATAAGGTATTTACAAAGAATGACAAAAAGATTAAATTCAATAGTTATAAATCCATGCAGCAACAAAAGGAGGTTCTCTTTTGAACACTTTCTTCTTTCTCTAACTGTCCTACAAGCACTGTCAGTGTACTGCTAATCAGTCTGGTTTCCTGTACTGTTAATGAGTCTTTCCGTAATGTTTACAAAGTCGCAAATAATTTTCACTGTCGTCCAGCGAGCTTAAAGAAGGAAGGGAAGAGACTGAGAAAGTGAAAGAGAAAGAGAGACAGAAATAACCCCTTAGGAAATATTGTTGTCCCTGCTACTTGCAACAACTTTGCGTCGACGCCTGGAACCTGATCTTCTGTCTCTTCCACGCCTGGACGGAAGTCTCCTCCCCACTTCTCTACGTAATGTTGGTACCGCTCGTATAGAAGGCTGTTGATGAACTATGATCCGAGGAGGTCGAAGAGGCCGAGGACGTCGAGGAGGTGGCATATGCTCTAACAACTCTCTATGGTATGCCTGCATTTCGATCTTTTATCAGATTTATTCAAAAAAGCCTAATTTGATCATTTGTAATTTATAATAATAAAAAAAAACCCTAATTGATCCCTTGTTAAAATAATCAAAATAACCTAAAATTCATAGTTTACTTAAATCAACTTTTCTAAAATCATTGGTATGCAGATATAACGGACCACTTCAATTTTGACCAAAGATTCCTTGGTAGCTGCAAGAAGAACGCAAATGTAAATTATGAAGTATTTACCTGAACGACAAAGTTCCGTCTTTCACAATCAAGAAACATATTAATACTCCAGCTAACTTTCGACATTATTTTGTCTCGAACTGTGGAAAAACTTAGCTGGTCCCTAGAAGTGAAACGATCAACTTCGTTGAACCATAGACAGGTAAATAAGTTTGTAATTGGAATATGTTCCCTAATGATCACACAACCTTCGGGGACATCTGCAGGTCAATCATTAAGGTAATTTACTGCTCTCTTCAAATAACAGATGAGAAAAGAGAAGAATTAACTTTCATATAATAAGATACACTGAAAGAAAGACGCAAGGAATTCATTGGATTTTCGCTCCAAACTGACATACGCACCACTAGTAATTGGAAGCTTCGCCTCAGAATATGGAGTCAAACCCTCATTACGATAGAAGTCAATCTGGTAATCTATTGATGCATTGTCATATTTCCCACCAGCTTTGTTTGCCTCAGCTTCTACAAACACGTCAAATCTTTTATAGTGCCGAGAGATGGCAAAGGTGGCATTCTCACGCCACAAGAACCTGATAATAAGATGAAAATAACAGGAAAAAAAGAGATTATAAATAAGATAAACGAGTTGGACATTTGGGTGATAGAAATATATCATTCCAGTTACTTTGCATCGTTCGTTGAAAATGGCAAATTCATAAAAACATTTTAGACGATGGTATGTGAATATCAACCATATTATCTAGCAAAAAAGCAAAATATATTCCTTGGAACCACAATAAATATGAAGATAGAATACATTCCCCCAGCCTCCTCAAATTTAGATCTCCATTATTTGCCTGGCATTCAGAAGATTATATGCATCAAAAATTTAGCCATATTAAGTTCATCTAAATATCTATGACCTCCAATCAGGTCTTTAAATTGACAGGATGAATACTAATTTTTACAATTATATTATTCAGGACGATTCTACTTGACCATGCACCTGTCAGTCATCTAAATATCTATGACCTACAATCAGGTCTTTAAATTGACAGGATGAGAACTAATTTTTACAATTATATTATTCAGGACGATTCTACTTGACCATGCACCTGTCAGTTACATTCCATAGTTCCATGAACTCATCATGTCATAATCATGTGAGCAGGAAACACAAACTTATATTGAGGTAGAAATGCTATGATTCATAAAAAAGATAAAGAAAGAACTGATAGGAAATGTAATGCCATCAAATATAGTTAATTGACCGTGTCAACAAGATGATATGGACTCTTTGCCTATCCAATATCCAGCACACTATACTTGCATAATCAACTTCTCAAAAGGTGAGCCATCTAAAGGTTGGAATCTGAAAACTATTCAACATATGACCATATGAGCGAGGCAATTATATGAAGCTCAGACTCTACTTGACCCCGATACCCATGTTAGATTTTTGAGACTTGGACATGAGTAGGACTCCTCAACACTTCTTTTAAGACCCAAATTATGAATATTTTCAACAATAGCCAATGTTTTGATTCTTGAATACCTACCAGTTTTGTTGAGACACTCGGACTCTAGAGTCCATGTGACAAAGGATTAACTAAACTGAAATAAAAATGATCTGGCACCTAATCCACCTTCCCATTTATTTTGAAACATTTTGTACAACTTTTAAAATTTTAAGTTTGAAATTGTTTTAGCTACTGTTGCAATGTGTAAATGATGGTGTCACAACTACAATCCTCAATTCATCAATCCCTCTTTCCAAGTCCTTGTGTCAGTGCTCTGCATCAGCAACAGCACTTTATAACCAAGCACCATCTCTATTACAAGTAATCACACTGAAAATGTACGCACAACGATCACACTCTGCAAATACAAGTTACCTTTCAAGAACTTGATAAGGATCCCGAACAAGCTTAAGTTTTCCATCTATCCAGATAGAATATCGAACATTTGGAAACAGTCTGTGCAATAGAAGCTTAGGGACCTGCAATAAAAAATATTAGTCATCAACAATAAATTCAACATTAGTTCACCCTGATCTTTTGGAATTAAGGCTCCTTGTTGTTGTTGTTGTGACCAACAGATTCTAAATAATAAATTAAAATTTACAAATGATACTACTGAGTCAGTCTTGTACAATAATTGCCCTCACCTCACCTGCCCTGTCCCAATACACCAAAAAAATCCCATGTCATCAACAAACAAAAACAGGTCTAACAGATTTGTTAGATTCCAATCAGCTGAACTATCCACATGCAAGAAATTTACCTTACCACGTTCAATAGACTCATTATAAAACTATTAATTATCATTGATAAACAGAACGAATGGAATTGACAAAAACATATGACAAATGATATGAATGAATGAAGGAAAATAATATATAAGTATATGGATGATCAATGGAACTGATTTCGTTCATTGTAGATTAGTAATAGATGGATAGGCCAAATCATCTTTGTAAGAGACATATTCCCACGCACTTGTCATGGTTAATGTAGCAAACTCAATATTGTTGGAATGAAGGCGTCAACATTATTGTTGTTGAGATTAGCAGAAAACTTACTCACACAGAAAATCACACTACTAGTGTACGTGCCTTTATTTTCATTCCTCTTTGTCCCACTTTAAACATATTCAACCCCAGTTCCTAGTTCAACCCTCATTGATGCTATGTTATGTCTAACATGCCTTAGCACTCTCTCTCTCTCTCTCTCTCCCCCCCCCCCCTCTTTCTCTCTCTCTCTCTCTCTCCCTCTCTCTATTTCTCTCTTGCTAATTTGGCTCCAAATTGCGCTAAATCTCTTAATATTTCCCAAGAAGCACACAATAGAAAAAAAAATATCACCTATTTGATCCATAATCAACATTTATTATACTAATCTATGTGCATTGCAGGCAGCAGCAGCATACATGGCTTCTTCCTGACTTTCTTTTTGTACTTTCTTATTTCAAGGCCTTGCGGAAATTGCGAAAAAGCAATTGTATGCTATGTTACTCAGACATTTAATTATACCACAAGTTGTCGTGTCACATTACATAAGGTAGGACACTTGGACACTATTTTGGACCAAAAAATATGTGTTTTTTTTATAATTTAGACGAGTCAAACACTTAGACATGTAATCATATCGGATATGAGTTCTCGAGTCCGTCAACACTCAACATAGCTCGTACGAAGGATAAAAAGAGATTTGTTTGATGTTTGTGAGAGTTCTTCATTAATCGTGAGAATCATAGACAAAATTTTCATCAACAATGCCAGAGCATGAATCCCAAAAGATTGGCATGTTGAGTATATACTAATTGAATATCTAGTTAAGCTAGTACAATTAGGCGAAAGGCTTTCAGTCACAATGTTGATTGTAAAGAAAATATAGAAAGTACTACCTTCCCATTGCGCCTAGCATCATTGTATGGAACATTGCGGACAACAATAATTCTCCACATGCCAACCATCTTGTTGCTACTTATAACACTCTTATTTTTCATATATTTTTCTGTTTCCTCATCAATAAACATATAAAATGGAACATTCCTCTTTGCAATCTCGCTAATATTAACTGGCTCTTGTATAACATCATAATTTCCTATAGAAAATCATATTTCAAATAATATTAGACTGCGAAACCAGCATTCACAAACTGCAGATAAGATATCGAAGGTACCAAAAATCGCAGATGCCACTATGACATCGTGATACTTGTCCAACTCAAGAAGATCATCTTCGTCAACATCAAATCCACTTCCGCGACCAGGTCTACTACCTTTTACAAACCTGTAAGTGAGCATATCAGCACACAAACATAAAACAAACTATCCACATGGTCAACTAACATTTTTACACTTCTAGAATACATCAATTTAGCTCTTTTTATTACAATAGTTAAAAGATGGGACTCAACACCTGCGAAACGAAGATAGTTTCTGTGTAGGTAACTGTAATAAATAGCACTTACCCACAGTGCACAGTCATTGACTCCTTTACATCAAAGGCATCAGTCCTCTGATTCAAAGAAGGATATCCACCAAAGTCAGAACCTCCGTATATTCCAGTTTTAGTAGAGTTTTCCTCATGTACAAATGTCAAGTTTTGAAGCACTGGAGATGATGACGGAAAACTAGGCATATTTGCTACAGCCTGCTCATCTGACAAGTAGCACACCGGACACGCTGGAGAAGAAAAGAAACAAAAGAGCTAATACAGTGAAGTAAACCCATAAGCAGACCAACAATCAAAAGACATATATATCTTCAAATCCTTAGATATTTAATGTTGGACAATAAAAAAGTTGCAATTTCACCACACTTAATTTTCCAGAGACTTTCTTTTTTCAAGAAACTCACTACTGCACAATAGATAAGTGATGAAAAGAAGAGGAGTTTATAGCCATATCGGATAACAAAACATACATTTCGTAGCTGATTAAAATATGTTAAAATCATACAAGATTAAACAAATAACAAGAAACCTTTCCTTTCTCACTTCTATAAAAATCAAGATAGCTAAGACGTTAAAAAATTCAAATGACTTACGTCTTGGTCCAATACGTTTACTATTTGGTGGAAGAGGAGGGGGAAGTGCAAAGTTTTTGCATGGATGTTCAGATGCAAGAAAATGTCCATTGTTCTTTCCCTTGGTATGTGAATTAAAATATTTTATCTTCTTAGTTGAATCCTTTGCAGTAGAAGCTGAAGCCATTGCAATTCTTCCACGGGATTTTGATTGTTGAAGAGCTTCAACGACATTTATATTGTTACTTCCTATGGTTTCTACACAGAGTAAGCAACAACAGACACCAATAATTAACATCACAAAAATTTATAAAGTATCAATCACAAAATTATGTTTTAGTCAGCTTAATTGCATTAAATATGATTTCATAAAAAAAACCAAAATATTCATGAAGTTTGGCATAGAGATGTCAAGGAAAAATATAAAAGAGAGAAAGATAAACATATAGAAGGCGAGTCACATGACTACTATCAACTTCAAAAATGTTCATAAACACTTTTGTCCATCAAACCATTTAGATTAAGCAAGATATAGCTCGTGGTTAGTGACTTTTGTGCAACAATTAAGAACTTGACAACTTTGTTATCGACTCGAGAAGTCATATCCCACACATGTCATGAGTAGGTGTTAGGGTGTGACTCAACTATATTATGGGAAAATACAATATTTTTGGTTCAAAATAAAGTGTCCATGTGCTATACCCATGTCGTGTCAAGGATCTGACACGGTTACTTGAGGTTAAGACGAAGAATCTAGGTAACAAAGTTCGACAAGAAGCATTCATTAATCAGTAACATATATTTGCAGTTCACATACTGCACTAGTTATTCTCAAAAAATGGCATACTATTGCATTAACACTAAAAGCCAGCAATGACACCAATAAGACTACATTGAACAACAATTAAAGGTAATAAACAAGAGTTTAACTAACCTTTGTTAGCTGTAAAGAAACCAGAAGCAAAAGCTAGGAGAGCAAACGCAACCAAAATCGCCATTCCAACTTTACGGCGACACACGAATCTGCAACTACATGGAAAGCATCTCTCCCTTTCCTTTTCCCTATAACTTGAAAGCGACACTTTAGATGACCTCCTTGGGAAGACAGAGGATGTATGATTCTGCAAAACACCATTGGATTGTTGTAGTTGCAGGGATCCATAACTTCCGGTACGTAATCCCAATGACTTTAGTGTCATTGTATCTCCAACCCCACAACTGCACCTCTCATTGCCTTAATATCCCACTACTACTACTTCCACTACTAAAGTACTACCCCTCACATCAAGGACCGCACACCTAATTTTTATAGCAAAAAAAATCTACACCAACTTCTACAGTCATAAGATTGATTCCAAACAACAATGCAATTCACTGATCTGTACCATAGAAAATCATTCAACAATGTTATAAATCTAACATTTTACTCAATTTCCAGTTTCTCAATAAATCAGTTGTGATCCAAAGCATAAATATATTTCAGTAATCTAAAAAAATATAATCCAAGCATATTCTATAACAATGCATCATACATGTTACAGAACTTGCCATTAGAGTAACAATGCGAAGTATAAAAAAAAAACAGATCATCATTAAACAGAAAATAGGCGACATTACCTGAAGAAACATGAGCGCATTACTCAATCTTTTTCTTTCATCGTCGACTGATAACCGTCAATTGATTTGTAGAGTCAATAAGTAAGTGGTATGAATTGATAAAATAACATGAAAATCTAGGGTTCTTGCGTGAAGAAATCGATAGATTTAGGGTTAATTTTCTGCTGTATGTATGGATAATGATGAGGATGGATGAAAGATTAGTAGACGATTAGGATTTTGGATGTATTGGTTAAATACAAAAATTACTTTAATGAGCGTCGATTTCTAACAAGTATGTCAGGGAATATTTTCTATAAAATAATGAACTCTAGTCCATATCCATATTTTAATTTATGATTATAAAATTAGAGAGAGGCGATCTCTTTGAAAAATCAACTTCAATTGAGTCGGCTAATAAAGTAAAATATAGAATAAGGGTAAGAATTAAACTCTAATGGACTGGGCCTGAGAGGCGTCTCTCAAAAAGACGGTATCTCAGGAGACTTGCTGATTTATTGATTAATCATGAATAATGTCAATTTTGATGGGTATTTTTTTTAGTATCGGTGATCAAATGACTTACTATAGCAGATTTTATTTTTAAAAAAATAAATTAAAATAAAAGTCAAAAAAAATGTTAAACAATGTTCAAAAAAATTTATGATTTTTTTATTATTTAGAATTTTTATCTAATTTTTTAAAATGTTTCTCTAGTTTTAAATTAATTTTCAGTTTACTTTTTGGGTGAATTACATACTATAGCAGGTCATCGGTTTACCCAAGTTTTACTCTAGGAAAATATCCTTCAAAGTTGGGATTATTCATGATTAATCAATAGGTGGGATTATTGTAGGAAAATCACGAATAGGTTGGATTATTCTAGGTAAATTTTCTTTTAATTTTTTATTTATTGATTATTGACATTAATATTTGAGATTAAAGAAATAGCTCGTCTTGTATGGAAAATCGTGAGACAGAATTATGTGATTAGTCTATTATTTTTAATTTTAATTGATTATTTTAAAATTATAACTAATCACTTTAACGCATTTATACATGAGTAAGCCTTCTAAATATAATAGACCGTTCATTTAAGAAGTTGTGTTACATAAATAATGCTCCACTAGACTCCCTCCCTTAGCATTTTTACAAGAACAAAATTTAAGTATATAAAAAAATAGAAAAAAAAGTGAGTGATATAAGAAGAATATTTGAATGTATAGATAAAAATAAAAGAGAGTATATAATGACCAAAAATATAAATATAGCAAATTCAATGAAGCAAACTAAAATAGAAAAAATAGTAAATTTCATAATACGAACTAAGTACTTCATACTTCCTCAATCCCCGAACGATTGCTACACTTTTCACTTTAGTTTGATTTGTTAACTTTATAATATTTTTATTTTATATTAATGAGTGTCTCTAACAATTATATTAAGTTCGTATTCCACACATTTTCGTTTATTTTCTCTTACTTTAATCATACCTACTGGATTGCTAATTGTTGTGTCAATTGTGGGTGGTGCAATCTCTACAAACGAAGTTAATGTATCTAATTTGTAGACTTTTTTTTATAAAATAATAATGTTTGAGAATTTTTACAGTTTTTTTATAGACTTGTGACCTTTAACCGGTAGATTTGTATTAGTTAAATAGTCAAAAAAAAATCGGTTAAATAATTTTAAACTAAAACCCGAAAGTTATCCATTGATTTTAACATAATTTTTCTCTATTAAACTATTAATAACTAACAAATACTCCTATTATTTTTACCGAATATCTCTAGAAACATATATATTAAACTATTATTTATTTTTTTTGAAGATAACTATTATTATTGTTTTTAAAATATTAAACTACTAACTTATCACACAATATTTTAAGTTGATCAAACCAATCAATTATTTTGGGCAACATGTTCAACTAATAGCAAATTTCCAAACATATCTAAAGATTTGAGTTTTGTTAACACTAAAATGGTTATGGGTTGGATCGGACTCAGACTCAAACTCATATTTCGTGTTATCCAAAAGAAGGTTGGATGAAAAGCGTTTAGAATTTTAAATAATGTCTTAACTCATAAGGTTAGCAAGTCTAATATAGCCCTAGTTATTAAACAATGGCTAAATCCTAATTTGTAAATGGCTAGATTTTTTTGCTACTAATTCAGAAACTACTTTGACACGTGGCGACTTTAGAATGAAAGTTGATGAATTCCTATAATTCGCCATGTGCCACTTTGCTTAATTATTTCTCAATTAATTAGTGTTTTCTTATTTGCTCAATTATTCTTTAATCAAATATTGTTTTCTTATTTTCTCAATTATTCTTTAATCAAATATTGTTTTCTTATTTTCTCAATTATTATGAATATATATAATGCATTTTAATAATCAATTAATAAATATTGCTTAATAGTATTAGTAAGTATTAATATTAAAATTTTGAACGAAAATTATCCTAGTTAATTAATATTAATTGAGCAACATTAAAAATAACTAGCATGATTGTAATAGTTGTTTGCAACACTCTAAATTAATAAAGCCATTATTGTTCTAGATGAGATCGGACATTTCACATCCCATTTTCACATAATTGTTTGATACTCTATCTGATCTAACCTATAGATAAGACCCAATTCTCAAATTGCATTTTTACTCTTAACGTAGATTATCAAATTGCATTTTGCTCTTAATGTAGATTATCAACTTAAACAAGTAAAACTTTGAAATATTAGTAGAACTATTATTGGATTCTTTTATACTCCTGTTAAACTAAGCGAGCGGACTGATATGAGTATTTTTTTAATTCTGCTACTCGCATATTTATCTTGACAGATATATATTACTCATTTAAACTTTTCATTTTTTTTGAAAAGTATTATCCAAATCTGTTCATTTTTTGAGCCAAGTGAATCGAGCATGACAGATAGCCCGCCATTAGAGGTGTTCAAACCTGACCCGATAGACACTCGAGTATATAACCGAACCCGATTTGCCCCGACTTAGAAATGAATCTACAATTATGTAAAAACCAATGTAAACACAAAACCCGATTTTAAGCCGACTCAAAACACCCGACCCGAAATCAACCCGATAACCCGAATGAACACCTCTACCGCCATGAACAACTCTAGTTTGGTGTATGGTTTTTTACCAAAATACTTCTAAAAAGGGAAATCCACGCGTCAAAAGGAGCGATTGTAACTCATATAAAAAGAATGTCTCTTTCTATTTCCCCTTTTCTCCCTACACACACACTTCCACTCTCATCTCTGCCGTCTTCATTGCTTCATATAAATTCTTCAGTAAAAAAAAAAAACAATAATTATGCACTCTCTCTCTCTTCCCAAACCAACATTACACTTTCTTTCTCTCTCTTCCCAATTCCCAATTACCAATTAATGCCTCAGATCCATTTCTTGTGTTTTCTCTCTTAGGGTTTCATGATATTCAATTCATTCTACTCACATTTTGTTCAAACATTCAATTTTAGGGTTTCGAGGGTGAATTTAATGGAGGAATTGAGTCAGATCTTGTGAAATTGGGATGCGTTTAAGTGGAATTTTGGATTTACTGTGAAACTTCAAATTAGGGTTAATTATGGGTTGTATATGTTGTAAACCTTCTGCAATTGAAGATGATAGTAAGGATTCTTCGAGAGAGAGACTTGCAATTAGTAAACCGGTTTCTTCGCTTAGGAGTGAAGATCGGAGTAGAATTGAGAGTAATGAAGGTTGTTGTAATAATGATGATAAGGTTTTGTTGATTGATAAGCAGGTAAATAATGGTAGTCGTGTTCGTTTACATGGTGAGAGTTTTGATCGGAAGAGGGATAAGCCCGAGTTGGTTGTTGGTAATCAATTTCAGTATCATCCAGCTAGTGGGACGGTTCCGAAATCACTTGAAGGAGAGCAGGTTTCGGCTGGTTGGCCTACTTGGCTTGCTGCAGTTGCTGGGGAAGCTATTAAAGGATGGGTTCCTAGAAAGGCTGATTCCTTTGAGAAGCTTGATAAAGTATGGTTTTATGTTTTTTTGGTTACTTGATTTTCATAGTATAATCCAATGTGGGCTGATCTTTAAGTGAATTGCTTAAATGACTAAATTGGTGGATTTATTACGTTTTAAACTTAATTGTTGGAATTCATTAAAATTGTTTTATGGTGTTATTTAAGATAATACTTTATATAAACCCAATTCCAGTAAGTAGATTCTGCCTAGGTGGAGTTAGGGGTCCGATGTATTCAATTTAACCTTTGTAATATCAAAAAAGTTGTATCCCATTAACCCCGTTTGTTAGCAAACATCACCTGCACATAAATAAACGACGACCATGATTTGATGAGCTTTTTAAGTAAAGAACTATTAATCAATGACTCAATCGAGAATGGACATAATCACATAAGCATTGTGCAGGAAACAAAAATATAAATGGAAAATTTGTTGGTTGGTGATATTGATGGCTTGATACTTATTGGTTATGTAGGAATAAATGGCGTGGACTAGATTTGGATGGAGGTTGATGTATAGGTGGGAGAGTTTTATTGGGTCAATTTATTTATTTTGTTGTACTGGAGTATTTATGATAATTTGGTGGGAGTTTACTGGGTCAAAATTCTAGTATTTTAGTGTGCCTAAGAATTTTTTTGTGACATGTTTTCTATGAATTGGTGCAAACTTTGATCAATTGGTTACCTATTACCACTCTAGTTCTCTGGAATATTGTTTTAAAAATATTTATATGCTTCTGTTCATGAAGATTGATTTAGTCAATCAGCTAAAAATTGCGGAGAAAAACATTCGTTTACTAAGATTTTATTCATCACATGAAGTACTAGGTCTACAAAATTTGACTTAGCCAGGACTTCTTCATCTACCCTCAAGTTATTTTTTTGGGAGTAAGTTGTAGCTCTTGACTAAGCTTTGTGGGTCCTTATTAGATGACTACATTGTCAAAAATATATGTCGTTCGTCTGGAATGGGGAACTTGCTTACTTTTTGACAGCAGCTAGGTAATTCATATTAAAAAATGGTGCTTTAGCTGTTAGAGGTTTTTGCTGTTTTGTGTCGCTTTGATGGAAGTTATATTTAACTTATGTTGTTACATTGAGGTCTAGGACAAAAAATTAGTACTGTAGCTTAGAGTGGACTGGTTCTGGTGAATGCCTTTGGCTTCTTTATTTGATTTTAGAAGTGGTTTTGTTGTATTTGGCAAGTATACAAGTTTTCTGCTTGCAGTTTTGAGCATGACCTTTGAACTTGCTTATTTAGTCGAATCGCTGTCTTGATATTACTAGTATGTTTCAACCTTGTCTTTGCAGATTGGCCAAGGAACTTACAGTAATGTTTATAGAGCTCGAGATCTTGAACAAAGAAAAATTGTTGCTTTGAAGAAAGTTAGATTTGACAACTTGGAGCCTGAAAGTGTGCGCTTCATGGCTCGAGAGATTCATATTCTTCGTAGATTAGAACATCCTAATATAATAAAACTTGAGGGTCTTGTTACATCAAGGATGTCTTGCAGCTTATATCTTGTTTTTGAATATATGGAGCATGACCTTGCAGGGCTTGCATCACATCCAGCTGTAAAATTTACTGAACCCCAGGTATTGATTCTTTGAGTTCTCCATTTGGATGTTCTTGTAGTATGTACGTGTTATGAGATGTGGATGCCTCAAAATTAAAGTGTTCGTATCATATTTTGATGATTAATAAACAATAATTAGATCTAAGCATTTGAATTTCTAGTGTATATCCTCTTCCATGATGCTTTAGCTTTCTAATCTTGCATATACATGCCCACATGTCCAGGTTAAATGCTATATGCAGCAGCTGTTATGTGGACTTGATCACTGTCATAGCAGAGGTGTTTTACACCGAGATATTAAGGGATCTAATCTTTTAATTGATAACAATGGGATACTGAAGATTGCAGACTTTGGTTTGGCAAGCTTTTATGAATCTCATCAAAGCCAGCCTCTGACAAGCAGAGTTGTGACTCTTTGGTATCGGCCTCCAGAACTTCTACTTGGTGCAACTTATTATGGTACAGCAGTGGACTTGTGGAGTACAGGTTGCATACTTGCTGAACTCTATGCTGGGAAGCCAATAATGCCTGGACGAACTGAGGTACTCTGTTTTGTTCTATCTCATGACCAGAACTTTGAGTTATATGTGCATGCAATATTCAGATAATTCTTTGCTGAAACCATTTCCTGGCTTATGGCTCCATTTCCATCAATAATTTTTTGTGGGATAGGCGCCTGGAAAGGCTTTATGCTGAATATTTTCAGAAAAGGATGAGCTAAAACCCATGAATGGTGATTGCTGAATATTCAGATAACCCTATCCTATTTAAAGAGCTTGTATTTCTGATGATTGCATTAGAATAACGCATTGCCACACGACACAATATCTGCTCCGTGGAGATGATTACTACTTATATTGGAGGGTTGTTGTGTAGTTAAGGGTCTTAGAAATTTGCTTTTAGGTTTAGGGTTTTTTCGGGTCGGGTTAAACAATGCTTGCAGCTTGTTCAAGATTTGGTGTCTTTTAAGTTTGGCTAGTTATAAAGTAATACTCCTTCCGTTCCTTAAGGTTGTTCACATTTGCCATTTGGGTCATTTTATTTGTTTTCTTCTTATGAATCTTGTTATTATATTGCAAATTTTGGATATAATTAACCTTGTTCTATTTTATTAATGCTTACGGTCCTCACATATTTTCTACTAGCTCTATTTTTACATTTTTATATTGCTTATTGTCCCACATGTTTCTCATTAACTTCATTTATTTTTACATTTTTTAATAGTTGTGGTCCTTATATATTTTCCATTTATTTTATTTTAATAATTTTTTAATGCTTATGGTCCTCACTTTTCCTCCATTAAATTTATTATTTAATAAAATAATATATCAACCATCTAAAAGATTCTAGTTTTCTTAATTCCCGTGAACATACCTTGTGTGAACAACTTTAAGGAACGAAGGGAGTATAATTTTGTGCACTTGAACTTGTTGCACATACAAACTGGACTGTTGAGACTTGAGTCTTGTTTAAAGTTGATCCTATGTGTCACAAGTATCTGAGTATCCCCATTGTGTTGGTTTTTCAAAAGATGAACATAGAATGGTCTAATGTCCTTTTTTTTGATCTTATATTATAGGTGGAACAGTTGCACAAGATTTTCAAGCTCTGTGGCTCACCTTCTGAAGAATATTGGAAAAAATCAAAGTTACCTCATGCTACTATCTTTAAGCCCCAACAACCATATTTACGTCGTGTTGGAGAAACATTCAAAGACTTTCCTGCTCCAGCTCTTGGTCTTTTGGAGATTTTGCTTTCAATTGATCCTTCTGACCGTGGTTCTGCTTCTTCTGCCCTTAAGAATGAGGTTGGTTTTCCTTATTGTTAAGATTTTTTTTTGAGTGATCTTAATTCAATCATGTTATGCTCCTTCTTCATTCACAATTTATGTGTTTTTAAGAGAAGTTTGCGTTTATTACAAGTTCGCTATAAAAACTATTAGACTACACTCCAAATTCTGTTGGAAATTTGATTTTTGCCTTATTTGTGGTATCATAACCATTATGCTAAATTCAAATTATGTGCAACATTAGGGTGTTTAGTACTATTAATATTTCTCTCTAGTCTCTCTACCCCTCTTTGTTATGTATGAATATGACATTTTCCACCATATGTTTTCTGAATATATTAGTGTTTCATGCTTTGCCATACCAATGTTTTACTTAAGAGAGTTAGAGTGAAACTTGCCTCACATTCAGAGTCCGGAAATAGAAAAATTGAGGGGGAGTAATGTTTAAACTCTTGGCGTATTATTGGTTGTACGAAAACTAATTTATTTTTACCTTTCGGCAAACTATCACTTTTTATCTTGAAAGGTAAAATTATACGTTGTAATTCGTAACAATGAAAATGTTTATGGGACGTTTGTTTACTATCCAGTGACTTTTTTTAGCTGTTACCTGCCAAGTTCCATGTCCTACCTATATTTAGTCCTTATTTTGTGGCAAAGCCTATTGTGTTGAGTGTGGGTGTTATTAGGTTTAGGAATGATGAATCTATCAAAAAATGTAACCTCACATGCTATGTTCTATCTATGAACTGATGCTTTTGGGGATTAATTTTGTAGCTTGTTCACCCACATCCTCAACTCCTTCGCAACTTGAGCTTTTTAAGGTTTCTTTTATTGTTCATTTATGGCCTATGCTTAGTGGTAGTTTGTTTATTCTTCAGTTCTTTACCACGAAACCACTTCCATGTGATCCATCATGCTTACCAAAGTATCCTCCGAGCAAAGAATTTGATGCAAAACTGAGAGATGAAGAAGCTAGAAGGTGAGTATGCTTGCAATTTTATTTTCCAATTTACTTTGGCTCTGGAGTTTCCAATTTTTTTATCAACTACTCGAATGTTTGATAAAAGTGGGTAGTAACACGTTCTATACAATTGAACAATGCAATGACATTGATGACTTGCTTTTTATGGACGCAATCGTGGTTGTCAGCTTGTGATCTGAGGGAGGAGACCATCTGAGGGGTACAGGGTCATTTGAGAGAAATTAATCATGATTAACATCCTCTTTTCTATTTTCTTATCAAAAAAATTTGCACGGTGGGATTTGTGCACACAAGCTTATCTTGTTCTTGCTTTTTTGCAGGCAAGGAGCTGCAAGTAGGGCTCATAGAGGTGACCCCGAAAAGAGGGGAACAAGAGAGTCACGTGCCATCCCTGCACCAGATGCGAATGCAGAATTAGCTGTGTCTATGCAGGTAATTTATTTTTTATTATTTATTTTGTTATATTTTTTTTTTCCTGTTTGTGATTCTTTTGCAGTCTTGTTTTCTTGGACTATCTTTTGGATGTTCAGTCAGGACCCGAAATTATAAGATTTAGCTCTGGGATTCTCTCATGATTCTCTCTTCATGTCTAAATCTTTTCCCTCCTTTCTAAAACGAGCAGTTATGTCCACTTTGATATAATTTCTATATTTACTAATCATATTTTGCCCATAATACCTCATTTATTCGGGCTATGATTACTTCAATTAAAATATTTCCCCATTAGGATCTAGGTGTTGATGTACATTGCACAATCAGTCTTATGAAATGATGGCTTATTTACTTTGTTTGAGGCAATAATTAAACCGTTTCTTTTTTCAAGTAAAATACCATCCCACATCCTACTTCAAATGGCTAATTAAATCATGTGCACTTCTTATTTATGTGAAGTTGCACATGATACATGAACCAAAAATTAACTTTATTTAAAACCAATACATAATGTTGCTTAGAATTTCTAGTTAGATTCACCCTCATTTTTCACATGTGCTAGATTTTCTAACCTGAACAGAGTGGTTAGCCTGGAAGTCTGCACACGAGGCCTGAGGGTAAATTTTTAAAAAGCTGAATCACTTTGCTGATGCTATTTTTTTGTGCTGATAAATGTTGTCAAGGCTCACTATGAAATGTTTTTCAAAATGAGACAATTGCAAACTAAAGATCTCTTTGACGGGGTTTGCTCTAGTTTATATATAGTTTCGTTTTCCATATGCTGAAATTCTTTTCCTTTTTATATGGAGTGCGTGTATAACTTACTTTGCTATCCATTCATCTCTATTGTCCATTTTGTAAAGTTGGTTGTGGTGCTTGTATGTTTGCTATTCTTAGAAGAGGCAAGCTCAATCTAATTCAAAGAGTCGAAGCGAGAAGTTTAACTCTCACCAGGAAGAGGTTGCTTCTGGCTTTCCGATGGAGCCTCCGAGAGCTTCTCAAGCAGTAGAAGAATCTAGTATAAGCAGGCAAGGGAATCACTTTAAGAGAGCATCACATTCAGGACCACTTGTTAACCCATTTGCATGGGCGAAGGCTGGAAAAAACTTGGATGAGGCTCCCAAAGTGTCCAATGGGGCTGATTTATCGACAATATCGGGTCCAGTGGCAGCAAGGAGGAGCTTCTTGTCTGAGGAGAAGAGAGAAAAGTCTAGCTCTGTGCAAAATGGTGTGCCAAAAGTTGCTAGGTTCCCTGGATCATTCAAAGAAGCATCGGAATCGATGAATAGGCGAGACCGAGCAGATTGCATGCAGGGTCCTACAAGCTCTCACCGAAATGAAGATGGAAGATGCAGTGAAAAAGATCCTGTGCTTGTAAGTTCTTTCTAACATCAATGCTATCTTTTACCGTGCTGAACTCTAATTTCCTCTAAGTTTTCTTTGCACTGCTCCTAATCTGTTGCCTTACTGTTTTCTCCAGCTTGGTTATGGGTCCAAGGGCAACAAAATTCACTACTCAGGCCCTCTAATAGTCCCATCTGGCAATATGGATCAAATGTTGAAAGACCACGACCGGCAGATCCAAGAAGCTGTAAGACGAGCACGTATAGACAAGGCAAGAATGAGAAAAATGCAGGCTGAAGGAAATAAGGTATCAACCAATTCGTTGTTTGTCGCGGGTCGTTAAAGCTGAATAGTAGATAATATCATTGTAAAGATTAAGGCGCAAATTTGGCTAGAAAGAGATTCACCACAGACAGATAGCTGAAATCAGTGATTTTTTGCTTCTGGAGAAGGAGTCACATTCCATTTGGGCGAAACCTTTCCTTTTCCTCCTTTTTTTTTACCCTTTCCCCACTATGTACAGGTTGGTCTTTTCAAGTAAACTTGGCTATTGGCCATTCTGCTGCCAAGCTTGTGGCTCATCCGATTAATTTCGATTCACTTGTAATCAGCTATTCATGTGCAATTCGTGTATCCGAAGATGCCATTCTTGTAGAGATTATTCACACGCTGCAGTTTTTGCGGATATAATATTAAGATACCCAGCAGTATTAGATGTAATTGAGTATCATAACTTGTCTCAGTTGGAGCAAGTACCGTCTCTTCCATACGAGTATCTGGGATCGAAAAAAAATGTTTCTCAGCCTACCCTATAATTCAAAATTCAAAAAAAAAGATGTAATTGAAAATTTCTCCGGTGCTGGGTGAAAAGTTCCAGGTATCGTGATTTTCTCAAGTGTATGCAGCTGCTTTATGGTAAATTTTGGCTTTGATATTTTGACAAGATTTCTATTTTTAAATCATGACAAGATTTCTATTGTTTCTTCGTCTTATTGATCAAAATCTAGCATTTCTTCGTCTCATACTCTAATTGATCAAAATGTAGAATTTCCATTACGACATGACGAGTTTTTAATGATGCCTTGTATATTACTCCCTCCGTTCTCTAATTTTCTTTTTAGAGAAATTTTATTAATGTTTTTAATACATATTTAGAAGAAAGAATATATCCATGTGAGATCTCGTTAGATTCGTTTTAATGTGTACTTTTTATTATGTATTTTTCATAAGTTTTTATTATGTGTATATAGAAATATTGAGGTTCAAAATTTACATTAAACTGTGCAAAAAGTATATAAGAAAAAAAAAAAGAGGGGTATAAAACTTAAAACAGTGGCAGAATTTGAGGATTTCGGTCAAGATTTCAATGGCATAGCAAAATTTCACAACATTATTTATGGTTTTCTCATATTTGTGCGAGTTTTGATTTTAGAACGTTGTTATATATCTTCTTAAGTGTAAAATACTCTAATCTATTGTTACAAAAATTATAGTACTACAGGTCTATAACATAACGATCCATAAATACGATCTTCGTTAACAAAGCTAAAAATATTGATTCATCCGAAACTACCTCTCCTTTACGAGTTTCTCTGCTATTCTGCATTTATTCAGACGAACATTATATTCAATCATATTCGGTTCTCACATATGCATAATGAGCGTATGTAATCTCGAGAGAACTAGTGCATTAATGCCACGATTGACATAGCTTCGGCTGATCATGTCTCTAGGTCACCAAAGTTCTCTGTTGCTGCATCAGTCATAAGTCGTTGGTCGTTCTGTGAGCAATCGGTGTCCCAGACTCCTGCCCCTCATTATTTCGCCATGTTTTTTGTTTGTGCCCTTTACGATTTTTTTGTAGTCTGGTTCTTTTGTTTTCATTTGCACGTCTTTTCTCGAGCGAATGACAACCTCAAGTCTAGTATTGTACTCTCTATTACTAACTTAAGTATAACTCCAGCAAGAAGCAACCAAGACATTCTCTGGGGCAGACATAACAGGATACATATTTAGTATAATCCCCTTAATTCTCTACCAGATTGTCCAGCAAGCAAAGGATATATTTATTTACTTTATTTGCAAAACTATTTCTTTGTTGTTTTTAATTTTCTAAAGGTTCCATAGGGGTAACTTTAATAAAGAATTAAAATATCTAAAAGTACTTTCAAAATATTTAAACTATTTTAAAGTGAAAAAAAAAGATTACCCTATCTAAATTCTATATAAATCTTCTTTAGTCACTGGTTTAAAGTAAATACAAACACTAAAACTTGAAGCTATTCTATCATATTCATGGGGAAGAACTTGTTGCTCTCATACTGTGTTTTTCATTTTCTACTACTACTATCTACCATTTTCGTAACAGGTATTCCTATCTTTAGGGGAGGTTCTTAGCGTGTTTAACATAATGTTCGACCGCAAAGAGCCTAAAAAAATTAGGAGTCTCAATATTAAATTACGTAGTATGTGTTAAGTGTTTAAACATACCAAGTAGAAAAAATATCACCAAGCCTTCAAAGAATTTGTTAATATTTACTTCGCCTCTGCCTATCTTGCTGTTTTCTGTTTGAATTAGCTACGTATAATCACTACTTAATGAAGTGGCAGTTTAGGCAATGGTAATAGGTGCAACTAGTTGTTTTCAGAACGTTATAGCGATAAAAAAACTAACTATAGTTACCCCATAGCTACTTTACTCCGAACAGACCCATGGTTATGTTTTTTCATTTAAAGCAAGCTCGTATTATTGAAGTTAAAACTTTGACATAGTTGTGTGTTGTGTGTTTCATCTACAGATGCAGTTCAACTAATAGTAGTTAACAACTGTAACCAAGATTTGTGGCCGGGGATCCTAGGTAACCCAGGTCAGCAAAATCCAAAAGAAGGCGGTTTCCATCTCTCGAGTGGCGAGGAAGTTGTCCTAGACCTGCCCGAAAAATGGGCAGGAAGGCTATGGGGTAGACAAGGTTGCAACTTCGACAAACAAGGAAGAGGAGAATGTGAGAGTGGCGACTGTTCCGGACAACTTAATTGTCGCGGCACAAGTGGAGTCCCACCAGCCACAGTCGTCGAAATGACATTTGGCTCGTCAGTCTCCCCTCTTCACTACTACGATGTTAGCCTTGTCGATGGATTCAACTTACCGGTTTCTATGAAGCCGGTAGGGGGAGGAGTCGGATGTGGGGTCGCTAAATGTGACGCGGATATCAATGTTTGTTGCCCTTCAGCATTGGAGGTCAAGAAGGGGAATAAGGTTGTGGGGTGTAAGAGTGCTTGTTTAGCTATGCAATCACCAAAATATTGTTGTACAGGCAAGTTTTCTGACCCTAAGACTTGTAAGCCTAATGTTTTTGCTAATTTGTTTAAGGCTATTTGTCCTAAGGCTTACACTTATGCCTATGATGATTCTTCTAGTCTTAATAGATGTAGAGCTCCTAGATATGTTGTAACTTTTTGCCCACCAAATTAGATCATCTGTCGATCGCGTAGATTATTGTCTCGAGATTTTATTACATTACGAATTAATCGTTTATGGAAAGATTGAACGCATGATAGTAAGTTGTTTTAGAGATCTCAATTTTGTTTTTGTATATTACTCTTTTTATACTATTGAGTTTGCTATATATATATTCCGAAATGCTCTTATTTGGAGAAGACCTTTCCGGTATTCCACACAAGGCAAGGTTCGAGTTGGGGGTTTTCCTTTTTTTTGAAAGATGCGGACAAATCATACTCTTACCCCACAGAGGGAGTAAAGAGAGATGCGCGTAGTCAAGAAACCTTCCAATTAATGCCTGCGCCCAGTAAGGGTCGAATCCCAAACCTTCTGCTCCATATACAAGAAATGTACTACAATAAAATTATCCTACAAGATGTAGTGTAGGTTAACTAAAATAAAAGATTACTACTTGAGATAAATGTAGAAGATATAAAGCTAACTTAAAATGGAAGATTAAATTTAAAATGGCTTGATATACTTCACTAATTGATATTTAACGGAAAAATAGGGATTTGATCAAGATATTGTGATTCCAATAATCACCCAAAATTAGGATAGAATATTTCGCAAATTATTGTTGAAATTTTTTTAAAAAAAAGTACATAAATTCTATTAAGACCGTCTATACAATAAACATCTCAAATTTTGGAGCTGGTCCAATTTATAAATTAAAAAAAAACTAATTGATGGTTTTGTAAGTTAAAAAGGAGATATGGGTTGGGCTCTTAAAAGACGCCTAAATTAATCGTACTAAGTATTAATGAAAATATTAGCTCAGAGTTAGAATTTAATTGAATTTGAATTTTTTTATGTTTAGTGAATAAATATTGTAGATTTATGTAATTTCAAATTATGGAGTTGGATTTTGAGCAAAGTTTTTAAAAAAGGGATAAGATTAAATTAATTTAAACCCATTTAATTAAAGGAAAAATTACCGTGAATAATACAACTTTTTGTTAATTTCTTTATAATAATACGAATTTTTGATTAACCATGAATAATATTGACTTTGGGGTTTTTCCTAGAATAATACAAACTTTAGTTTATTAACTAATTTACTAAATTTTTTTGTCATATAATCACCTATAGTTTGATTTTTAATATGTTAGGTATATTATATAGAAACACCTCCTAAGTTGGTACTATAATTATTCATGGTTAATCAAAAGTTGCTATTATTGTAAAGAAATAAGCAAAAAGTTGTATTATTCCTGATAATTTTTCCTTAATTAAATAATTATTATTTTTCTTTAATAAAATATGGAAAATAAAAAAAATTTAAGTAATTGAATAGGACATACTTCCTCCGTTCCAAAATACTCGCTACATATCTATTTTGTGCACTATTCATCGTTCAAGCTTATTTTACATGTTGCGACTAATGTGTAAGTAAAAATATAGTCAAGTGGGATCTTGTTTGAATCGTCTAATCGCATACTTTCATAATATTAAATTTTTATAATTTTTAGATAAGTGTAGTTTAAGATATTAATGATCAAAATTGTGCATTGGATTGCGTAAAAAAGTGAAATGTAGCAAGTATTATGGAACGGAGGAAGTATACCTTAAGCCAGAAGGCCAAACAAGGTCTAGAATAAAGAAGATTTAAATGGCATGGCTATGATTTTGGATGTATAACAGAAAACTCTCAACAGAATAGTATTCTCTTTGCATATTGATTGTCACGTTTTTCTTTTTAGTTTGTTTTTTTTATTTTAGTATAACTTCTTTTATGAAAATATTTATCTATATAATTTAATTCAATTTTATATCATCTACATAAAAATGTGTAGGTCATAACGAAAAATAAAAATAAATTTGATGAAACTTACTAGGCTTGTAGTACCCAAGTAATGAAAAATATTAGAATTAAGTAATTGGTTTTTGAATTTATTTTGTGTTTAGTGAATAAATAATCCAAACTTATGTGAATTTCAAATAATGGAGTTGGATTTTGAGTAAAGTTTTTTATAAGATTAAATTAATTTAAACTCATTTTATTAAATATTATCTTTTTTTAATAAATAATAAAAATGAAAAATAATTAAGAAATTGAATAGGACATATAACCCTAAGCCATAAGGCCAAACAAGGTCTAGAACAACGAAGATTCAAATAGCAAGGGTATGATTTGGGACACATAACAGAACTTTCTCAACAGAATAGTACTCCCTCTGCATATTAATTGTGACGTTTTTTTAGTCTCTTTCTTTTACTTTATAATAATTTTTTTTATTACAATATTTATTTATATAATTTAATTTTTTTCATATTATCTATACATTTTAAAGGAAAAATTACCCAGAATAATACGACCTTTCACTGATTTTCCAAGAATAATACGAACTTTCAATTAACCACCAATAATACGAGCTTTGACATGCATTTTCCGCTGGCATACATGACCTATTTATAACCGGTAGTATAAGTCTTTTTTTGACCGTTGCTCAAAAGGTTTCATCTCGTATTATTGGTGGTTAATTGAAAGTTCGTACTACCGGTTGAAACTTGCTGAGCAACGGTCAAAAAAAGACTTTTACTACCGGTTATAAATAGGTCATGTATGCCAGCGGAAAATGCATGTCAAAGTTCGTATTATTGGTGGTTAATTGAAAGTTCGTATTATTCTTGAAAAATCAGTGAAAGGTCGTATTATTCTGGGTAATTTTTCCCATTTTAAATAATTTTACTATTTTTAAATTTTTATGCAATGTATAAAAATATCACTCCTTTTATTTTCAAATGTTTTTGTATTTAATTTTTTGTTGATCCTAATTTTAATTTTTAAAATCAAATAATTTTAATTGTGAGGTTTTTATAAAATTAAAAATGTTGATATTTAGATTGTATATATTGAGACGAAACTAACAAGATCCCACATAAATACGTTTTTTTATAAATCGATGAGATTGACATTGAAGTTCATAAATTCTTTTGAGAACAAGATATGAAAACTGAAGAAATAATATAGGAAAAATTATCAAGGATAATCTCACCTATTTGCCATCTACTTTAAATAATCCCCACTATTGATCATTTCAAAATAATCTAACCTTTGTATATTAGTTGCAGACAGCACCCTTGTTCACTTTTTAACCGACTATTATAGAGTACTTACTAGTCGTTACACTCACTTCTTTTTCCCCTTATGCTTATTCATTGGTCTAACCCAAATCCTATATGGCGGTAGGTATCTATAATAGCCAATTAAAATATAAAAAAGAGTATTGTTAGCAAATATAATACAAAAGTTGGATTATTTAGAAAAAATTAATAGTAAGGATTATTCACAAAATGAATAATAAGTAAGATTCATCATCATCATCATCATCATCATCATCATTATCATCAGTGTATAGAAAACTATGATCAGAATCTGGGGAGGGATGAATAATAAGTAAGATTATTGGTGACAAATTTTCTAATAATTGATTAGGGACGGATGGAATATAAATTTGACAATGATAGTCGTAAATTAAGCCGCGTATAAATGCTCGAACCTTTTTACATGTGAATTCCCTCCCTTCCCAATTCTAACACGCCAAATTACGCCAAATTATAGTTGACGTTGACCTATGGGTTTGCAAGGGGGTTGACGCAAAAATATTTTTTTGGAAAAATAAGTAAATAAAAAAATAAATAAAACAAAAAATAGTAATGAGTATTTCATTTAATTTAAATATAGGACAAAATAAAATTAGAACTCGTGATTTGAGATATGATATTATATTGTTGTACAATCAAGAGTTCATTGATTTGTTCTATACGACTATTTTAACATATTAATTGAAATCAGATTAGATTAAACAATATCAGACTAAACTAGACTAAAACCATTTAAGTTAGACCAGATTAGTAATGATATCAAATCAAATGAATCCACTTATGCATATTATTATTTGAGATAGGGATCATTATTAATATTTAGAATTAGATCAGACCGTATCAGATTGAAAAATTAAGATCAAATTGAGTCTTAGGAGGTAATTTAGGTGTAATTGGGGCACTTTACACAAGTTCTAATTCTTATGTCTTCCCTAGCAAATAGGGTATGAGTATGTGTCAATTTTTCCAAGTAATTGATAGTTATAAATATTGATCAAATGAGGCCAATTTGTTTGACCATTACGTTATATCTTGAAAAAGATGAGCAAATAATAATAGTTTTTTTTTTTACTTGAGAATGTCAAGTACGGAATTCCTATAATCCCTTACTAATTACACATTTGTGCCAAATACGGTTTATAATATTGTCCTATAACAATTATTTATATGTATTTATATAACAGCCGGTCTTGGCCGAGACCGTCTCAAGGTGAGACGGCCCAGCCCAAGCCGCGCGCTATAGGGGCTGCAATATGATCAGTTTCTATCTTAACACATTCATTTTCATGGTTAAAGTGTTCAGTTTCTAATATGATCAGTTATGCTTCTAGTATGTTTCAGACTAAATGACAATTGTTCATTTATATCAATCAGTAGACTAAATGGATCAATTGTCCAATAAAGTGCATCAGCTTCATTGATAATAGCCTCAATTTAGTCAGTTCATTTTCGCCTCTTAAAGTATACACTTCACTTACTAAATTGCTATTTTAAAATACTCAATTGTGCTCTTAACATACTCAATTGTCCTCTTAAAAAAAGATTGATATACAATTTGTAAATGATTTCACAAATAATGGTATTGAATCAAATTATATGTTTGATTTTCTACCCCATCTTCAATTCATTAGTACTCTTTTCAGTTATCTTGTTAACTTCATCAATTGTTGCCTTATATAGTGTTTCTACTACCTTCCTTGCTTCTTCATTGTCTCCATGTAAGTGTGGAACGTCATGCATGTTGTCATCACTATATCCATCAAACCAGACGCTGTTAAGAATCAAATTGAGGCTATTATCAATGAAACTGATACACTTTATTGGACAATTGATCCATTTAGTCTTAAAATTGATTGATATAAATGGACAATTGTCATTTAGTCTTAAAACTGAACACTTTAACCATGAAAATGAATGTGTTAAGATAGAAACTGGTCATATTGCAGTTTACTCTCCCCTATAGCGCGCGACTTGGGCTGGGCCGTCTCACCTTGAGGCCGTCTCGGCCAAGTTTTGGTGTTTATATAAAGACAGATCCAATGAGAAGGGTAAAAAGACTCTATACCCTTGATTTCACTAGAATAAAAAAATTTATAGTCACAATTATGCCAAAAACACATAATTGTAAAAATAACTATGTTACACAGAAAAATAACTAAAACAAAATTTGTAAAATGTTCTTATTTTATGACATAATAATATAATTTTTTGTATATTTAGTAACCAAACAAAATCAAATAAAAATCGTTCTTTTATATATATATATATATATATATATATATATATATATATATATATATATATATATATATATATATATATATATATATATATATATATATATATATATTACTAACATATATGTAAAACATAAGGGTATCTAGTACCTCATAATTAATTTTTTTCAAATTTTAATATTACCTTATTAAATTTATACTTAATCATAATATGCTTTAAATAAATGGGTATAAATAGAAAAGAAGAAAGATTAAGACGTGATTATATAGACAAAGACGAATTTAGAATATTGATTTAAGACGATTAATAAAAAATTAATTTTCTCTACATGTATGTAGAATCATCTCGGTCTTTTCTCTGTGATGTTAAGTATAATTGGGTCTAATTCTATATTCAAAAGATGTAAACTTTAGATTAATGAAAATAATTAATTGCATTGTATTAGAATAAGAAAAAGTCTATTTGTAAGTGAGGAATAAATATGATTAAGAAAGCTTGACTTGGTGGTTCATGGGAGTTGAGTCATTACTCTATTGATGTGGTTGCTCTTTGATTTTTTTCAATTTTGAAAAGTCATTGTTCAAATCTAGAATACTTAACAATATATAATGGCCATTTTTAATATTTGTGGACCCATGCATATAAATTTAAATATAAGACTAATAAAATTATAAATCAATTCAATAAATTTATATTTCAATAACTAGTTTAAATTTTAGTGTACAAAATAGTAAACAAATAATTAATTTTTAAATACTTCGATAATAAATTTATTTTCAACAAACAAATCTTTGATATAAAAATATTTCAAATATATACATAGTCGATATATTTAGTAAGAGCATAAAGCGATTGTCATCTTTAATCATATATATATATATATATATATATATATATATATATATATATATATATATATATATATATATATATATATATTGTTTTAGTGAGATCGAATTAAACAATTATAATTGTACCTTATTTGATACTCGATTTTAAACAAAAATAAATAGGTCATTATTATCCTAATAATTATGAGATTTTACTCTTAAAACAATGTGTTTTATCTTAACAAAATTTCTCTTACCATTTAATATCATTTTTGATTAATCGTCGATGAAAAATTAATTTTGAACCTTTATATATATATATATATATATATATATATATATATATATATATATATATATGATACTCAAAAATTATAAAAACATTTAAAGGGATCGAAATCAAAATGAGGCTAGCCGTGGGACTAATTTTGGTCGCGCTCTCTTTTATGGGTATGAGTTGTCGTCGTTCTTCCCTCCCAGACCCTGTCCCTGTCCATAGTTTTCTATGAGCGGAATACACCGGGTAGGATAATGATGATAAAAATCAAAATGAGGCTATAGGTAAATGTATTAATGTTGTATAAACATCAAAAGTACTAGTATTCTGCACAAGAGTAGCACTATCCTTCCTTCAGAAAACTGAAGAAATCATATGTACCAGAACTGTAAACATACATCATAAGTGAAGATACTAAAATTAGCTATGGCCTAATCACTGCACTGTCAGTAACTAACCCCAACCGCAACAAATCCGTCAGCAGTTCAGCGCGTAAGAGCAACCGATATATACTTGAGCACCCACCAAGTAAACGATCACTTGTCGGCTGTCGCCTTCTCTCCACATCGATCTTCTACCTCGTATCGTATGCCAAGTAGCACCATCTTTGCTCTTTGTTACATTCCGACAAGAATGTTTTCCGGTGTAGATTCTATTTACATTGTCTTCTCTGAAAAGCTTCTGCGGAAACTATTTTCGACATAAGTCGAGCGAGCCTTTCAGCTCCAGGACCTGGTTCAACCTTGTCGGGGTTTTTAACTTCGCTACAGCGTGGTTTACCGCCACACCACTTGCCAGGAGTAACACTCACATTGACTCGGCCAAGAAGTTCTCTATCAATTTTATCCAATGCAGGATCATCTTGCTTGAATTTCCGAGCAAATGGGGCGTTACTGGCAATCATCTTATTGGTGTCGTTCAAAGTGAGAGTGTGTGGGTGCTGTTTCGGTGGTGAATCCCAGGAAATATAGTGAAGGTCGTGATTAACAACCGTTTTAACAAACTCGGGTGCATTGCAGATGACAGTGTGGAAGTAGCCTTCGGGAGAGGATACGAAGTTTGTGTAGTACATAAGCATCGTTCTAGGTAAGTTATCCCATCCCCAAATCAAGTATTCCACGAAATCATGTGAAAGAGCCATCCATGCCGAACCTGATGAGAAGCAAAGCTGTTAAGACTTAAGAATATATAACATATGTTGGAGCCTTAACCATCAGCTTAAGCTTTTGGTTGAGTTGGTTCCTTGACAGTTCAATAAAGGGATCGATTTGCTCTCAAATCACGTTCATCCAACCAACGGGAAACAATTAACATACAACAATTTGGATGAATCAACACATCATTTAATCAGTAATTACACATATAACGATCATCGCTCATACGTAAACAGATTGCAAGTTAACAAAGATTAGTTTCAGGAAATACTAACCAGTAAACAACTTAAAGGATGTTGGTAAATTTCTCCTTGGTTGAACCCGGAATATATCCGATTTTTTTGATGAGTAAAGTCCCGGGTCTATGTACAATGGCATACCCCTTGCACCCCTGCAACACATAATCAATAATAAGCAAACTGCTAACCCACATAGATTTCGCCTAAATTCTTGCGCAAATCGACTAAAAACTTACTCCTTCCAACCTAACCGGCCAGTATGATCGATAAAGTTCAGCTTCCTGTCTAACTTCGAAAACGTATATATAAGATCTACACAAAACGGCGTATAATCATCAATTAACACATAACCATCATCATTTTGATAAATTTCAGTTGATATGAAACAAAATTTACCATCTTGGGTGACTAAAGGATAATCGGAAGCACTGAGATTGATAAACCAATCCCAATCATTATATTTCTTGAGAAGAATAGCACAAGCATGTAGTGTATTAGAAACCATAGTAGGTCCTCTATAAGTCACAATATTTGCTTTGGTTATCATGTGTACATTCCCAACACTAACAAACAATGGATCACTATCAATTAGTGCAGCAAGATCCAATCTTTCCTCTGGTGGGGACTCTAAATCCAAGTGAACTATATACTGGTTTCTTGGATGATACAATGCCTGCAAAGTCCTCCATAGCTTACGCGAATCGCCCTTAGACCCCGCAATCAAATACGCAAAACGAGGGAGCGGGGGTGGAGATGGTGGAGGGGGAGGCTGAAATAGTATTGATTCCACAAATAAAGGATTGGTTTGGTTCAAGGATGACCTAGAATAGTGTGATATAAGGGCATTTATAGTATGGATTGAAGAAAGTAGACTCATATTGAAGAATGTAGCTATAAGAAATACACATATTACAGAACTTATCACAAGAGGAAATGCCCATCTCCTCTCTATGTTAAATGAAACTCCTTCAAATGCTTTCATAATGATCCTTCAACTTAGAATTTTCTCATTCAACAAAAATCATATAAACCCTAAAAAACCCTTTCAAGAGTCACTAAATTTGAAGAGATTTAATCATCAAATATGTAAGGATTAAGAGGATTTCACCAGCATCTATAGCAACTTCATCTCCTAATTCAGCCAATTCTCTACTATGATAGGATCATATCATAGAATTAAAAGAAATCTGCCAAAAGATTGATGGGTTTTAGTGCAAAATCTCAGCATAATCAAGTAAGATCTCATTAAGTAGTAACAATTAATACTTCAACTGACTCATAAATTGTAATAAAACAAACAGATATAACTCAAAAGGATCAATCAATCAAGGAAATTAGGCAATAAAACAGAAATTGAATTAATTGGTACTTCATACAATACAAATAAGTATTAAATGAAACAGAAACTTCAATCAGGCAAGTATTCATAAAATGGCAAAAACAGAAACATACTAAAATCAGCATTAACTTCTTTATTGGGAAAGGAACGGTTACAAACAACCCAAATCAATTGCATCCATGAACTGACAACATTAAGAAAAATGAAAACCCAACATTACCCAGAAAAATTAAACTGAAAAAAGATAAACCCAGATAGATTAAGCTGAAAAAAGATAAACCCAGATAGATTAAGCTGAAAAAAGATAAACCCAGATAAATTAAGCTGAAAAAAGATGAACCCAGAAGAAATTAATAGAAAGAAAAAGAAACCTTAAGAGAAAAGAGCTGAAAGCATAGGAAGAAGAAGAGTTGAAGGCTAAATAATGGGAGATCTCATAATGGAATGAAAAGTGGGAGAAATTTATAGGAAAGTATGGAGATGGTTGACAATTTTTAATTTGTATACTCAAATATATTCAATTTCATAGAGATTTGGAGAGAGATGTATGCTTGTGGAGAATGGAAATGACTAAAATAGAACAGAATTATAGTACATTTGTGACTTTGGGTATAGGAAGACTAGTCTAGGACCCCATTTTTACACGCACAAGTTCTTGACTCAAAAATTTGAAAATATAATAAAGCACTTAAAAAATAAAACTTACTTTACTTAGATCTCACAAGATCATTCTCTACATGTTCTCTCAATACAAATTGTCTTTCTCGATATATAATTTAAGTTTTCTATGGAAATCGTGTCGTGTTGGGTAGTTTATGTATTGTGAATAGTGTTGCATTGTGTTTGGATGACTCATTTTCCAGATCGGCTATTTCCATCTAGTTTGTTATGCTTTGGAAAAGATTCTTTGAAATATTGATTGCGGTAATATTAATATATTCTCAAAAAAGTTACATATTCAATGTTTACTCTAAATCTTTAATTTTATCTTTCCTTTATATATAAAGTAGAACCTAAGACGATGCAATTATGCAATGAAATAGTAGTTTAAATTACTTTTTTCATCATTCTTTTCTACAATGAAACTATCAATTCTTGCACACAAGATGTTTGATGAAATGCAAATAATTTTGACTTTTTTCATTTCTTACGGTTATAGTCATTTGTGAACTAGTTTTTATCACTTTTAATGCTTTGCAATATGATGAGTATTGAAATGTTGCACCCTTCAATTTGAAGAATCAAGCATCACATAACTTGACAAAGCCCAATAAGAAAAAGTAATTAAATCTTGTAAGAAACTTTTTTCATAATTGAGTCAATGGACTTTGTGATTTGTGAAATGAACCTATTGTTATATTGTGGATTTATCCTGGCGTATGACGAAGGAAATGATAATATGATTGCTTTAAAAATATTTGTAAAAATGTTTGAATCAATCACGATGACGTTCTTGATGTAGTCATTGAAGATTTAGTTTTTCTTAACGACATAGTTGAGAACTCATTATCAAGTGGTGAAATTCTTAATATGGCCATTTAAGGTCTACATATCTGACTAAGCTTCATTCTAGTGCTGAAAAAGTGTTGAGAAACCCATGATTAGACAACAAATGTTAACAGAGTTCCTGAACATTGTACGTTAATGGAGTTAGAAGGTCAATATATGTCAGCTAGTCTCATGAGAGATCGTCTTTTTGAGAGACGTCTCTCAGGCTCAATTTATTAAAGCTTATTGCCTATATTTACTCTACATTTTTCCTTATGGGCAACCCAATTAGAGATGGTTTCTCAAATAGACCGTCTCTCACAAGAATTTGTGATATATGACTATATGTATGTATGCATACTTAAAGTATAAACATGATAATTCTTCTAAAATATATGGGGATGATAGAAAACAAAATACAGAATGTCGTGTTAGATGACTTTTTCTATCTATAATAAATTCATCATAGTCTCCATTTATTTATTCAATCAATTTAAAATTTTCTTTCTCAAAATGCAAAAAATCGATAATTCTTCTAAAAATGTTACTAGTATTACACTCTTTGGGTCAATTTGAATCATCATTATCATCCTACCTAATATATCCCGCTCATAAAAAATTATGGACACGATCTGAGCCAATTTAAACACATGTGGCAAGTTCTATGATATGATGTCTAGTCTACTAGTGGTATGATAAAGAAAATTGAGATCCAATTATAGCTCTATGGAGAACCCATGATTGAAAATTTAATGGGATTAAAGTATGAGATAACAAATATAGTTTGTTAGGTGGATGATGAGTATAGATAGCAAAAATAACTAAAACATTCCTAATACATTTCCAAATTCACTTGGTTAATGACATCTTTTGCATTCCAAAACAATGTCCTCTATAAACAAATACAAAACAGGGTCTAAATGAGGAAATATGACGGATAATTCATATCCGTACTTCTTAAAATACAAGATGTATTAATTAAACCACGCATCAACAAAATACAAGATGTTAAAGAGAAAACTAAAAAATACTCCATATGCCTCATCTTATAGTTACAATTTTTCTTTTTTATAAGCCCTTCTTATTACAAAGAGTATATAAAGTAAACAAATTACAATCGGGAATTTGTTTCAAACCCCTTTAAGATGACAAAAATGAAATTACAATCAAGATTACAATGCAAAAGAAAGTGAAGATAAGTTTGTAACACAATATGTTACCCGGAAACTTGATACAAGTTGTAGGCGTGTGCTCACTTTCCTTTTGTGATATTTCCCCCACAAAGGTACTTGGGTTTAGATGTGGAAATTCACAATGAGATACAAACAACTCCAACACTCCCTTAGTACTTAGGAAGTGTAACGTAACAACGATGTGTTTATAGAAATTATGAGATTGTGTCACTTGAACAAAAGTTAATTACTCTCTTGATCAAGCTTAAAAACAAATGAGAGAGGAGAAAAGAGTATTCAGAAATTTGCTAGTGAAAGGTGTAGCATAACAATGCACAAGGTTCACTATTTATACACAAGGGGAGCCTTTGTGCATTCATCACCATTCATGATCATATTGATGATCATACACATTAATGCCATTAATCCATAGCATTATTATCAATAATTCTCCCTAATAATATCAGAAATCAAGAGGATTAAGGAGAATCCTAGGTATTAATCACAAAGAAAACGGGAAGAAAGCAACGGTCACTTCCAGAGGGCAATCGCCGAGTCGGCGACGAGCCCACAAAAGTGGGCGCCGACTCGGCGCCAAGTCTCTGCCAAAACAGTGAGTTTCCAGTAGCCTAGCGCCGAGTCGGCGACGAGGCTACACAAGGTAGCGCCGACTCGGCGCAGACCTTCTGCCCATTTTTCCCTCTTTTCCTTGTGTTATCTTAAAGCACCTATTTGGACCCCGTAAATTAATACGTATATTGTCCCACTATTATTATAGCTTTAATCGATATATTACGGACTTAAACTGTCCCACTACCTTAGTAGTACTTTGGTGATTAAATATTCAGGATTATTATTATTATACACTAAATGTTCAACACTTCTCTTATTGTTACACTCACCGGTAATATGACCTATAATAATTTTTTTAATTCTCAAATAGATTTTTTTGGAGATAGGATAGGATGTGAGGTAATTCTCATGAGGTAATTTTTTTAATTCTCACCGGTACTGTTATAACAATAATGTAAGAAAAAACTCTCAATAAAAAGGTAAAGGACCTTCCTGATATCCCGCGCAAGGCAGGGTCCGAGTGGGTGTTTTCTTTCTCTTGAAGGATGCAGACAAATCATACCCGTATTCCAAGGAGGGGTAAAGACAGATGTGCGCAGTCAAGAAATTCTCCACAGTTGATACCTGCGCCCAGTAGGGGTCGAACCCCAAACCTTCTGCTCCACATGCAGATACTCTATTCATTGAGCCACAAGCGCTTTTAATGCACAAATCACAAATCACAATCACAAATCTAAATCAAAGTATGATACAAAATCAAACAATTAACCTTATAAAAACAATGATACTTATCCTCCACTTAGATTATAGCAAAATAAATGGAAAAATACTCTAAAAATAACCAAGAATCAACTCAAAAATGATACTTATAAAAACAATGATTTTTTTTTAACTTCAAAAAAAAAAAAAAGAATCAACTCAAAAAAAAATAAAAAAATAGATGAATTAAACCACGCATGTTCCACATGTGTTGCACATTTTGAGTATAGCAACAAAAGTAGAAGTACATTCTTGAGTATAACAACAAAGTTTAAAAGCCATCTTATTTCTTTGTATCCACAAAAACTATTTTTCACAAAAAAAAGTTTTTGAATAAAATTATTTTATGATGATTTTATTTTTATTGGAATGATTTAATACATATTTATTTTTTTAAAGTGATTATTCATAATTTTAAAATAATTACTTTTTATAGTCTTAAAATAAATATTTAAAATCTTAAATTAATCATTTGTAATTAAATGATTAATTAGAGAATTAAGTCAATTATATGATCTCTTCACAAATCATAATCATGTCATAAAAATTTCTTTCTACTTCTACACTAATTCTCAAATCTCAATGATATCATTTAATCCCTCTTGATAAAGAATTAATTTCGTTCCCTTTATCTCAGTAAATTTGACTTATTTTAAAATTTTGATTATGACCAACTTTTTTCTTTAGTTCTTATTTATATTTTTAATTTACTTTTCAACTTTCACTATTTTGTTTTATAAAATATACACCAAATTATTAGCATTTATACTTTTTTTTAACACTATTTATATTGGAACTTTTCCTATTAAGTAACTACTTCCTCCGTTTCATAATACTTGCTACTAATAGTGACATTTTCCCATATAATATATCATACTTAGTAGCATGTATAATGAAACAGAGAAAATATATAATACTACTTTTTACAATCTCTATTATCCAAAAATGGTAAATTGAGATAAACTACAAAAATATTGAAATAAAAATATCTCACCTTCTCTATTCAACTCGTCTTGTATGAAAACAGTCTAAATATGAGACAATCTATAGAAAGAGCAGCTAGTTTCTTGAGAGACCGTCTTTCTGAGAGACGCCTCTAAGGCCCAATCTATCAAAACTTATTGTCTATATTTACTCTATATTTTCCCTAATTGGCCAATCAAATTAGAGATAGTATCTCAAAGAGACCGTCTCTGTAAAAAATTTGTATAGAAAGAGCCTAATATTATAATTAATCAAATTAAAAATTATAAGTAATTATACGTTAAATCTACATAAGTCAACCAATAAAAATAATCTCACCGTAAGTCGGTCTGAAATTTATGTTCTCCATTTCCCTGTCTTCTTCCATTATCAAAAAACTCACATAAATACGGCCTTCTCTCATTCTCTCTCCTCCATTTCATTCCAAGAGATCTGAGTCTTTTTTTAGCCCTTTACATATAAAGGGTCTAATTCTCAACCAATTCTTACTTCAGGTTTCTGTTTCAGGTAATTTGTTCCCTTGATTAGTAAGTTCCTTTTTTTTTGATTTTCTAGTTTCGATCTGTTAAAGATCGTACTTTTTTTTTGTTTTATGTTGATAATTTTGGATTTTCTTTGTAATGTTTTGATAAACTTTGATTGAATTACTTGCATGCATGTCTATAATTCATTTTGGGTTGTTCATATTATTGGGTATTATTGTTTTTTCGTTCTGATTTTAATGCACTTCATTGACTTAATAATTCATGTTCAGAGATCTATGGAAGTTATGATCCGTAGTAATAGTTAAAATTGGCATGTTGTCGAACTAGGGTTTTTACTTTTTCACTTCTTTTTTGAGGGAATAGTTTTGATTGATCAAATTAATCTTGAGCAGTAATTTTGATTTTGTAATTTGTGAAATTGCACATGATGTTTGTTATCATTGAGGTCAATTGGAAAATCAATGACATTGGGTCAATAAAATGTTGATGAATTTGTTTTTGGGTAATTATGGTTTTGATTGTCTCCTTTATGGGTATGAGTTTCCGACTTCATTTCCTCCCCAGACCTTGATCATGGTTTGGGTTTGATGATGATGGTTTTGATTGTGTGTAGGATAGTATGGGTACTGAAGTTGTAGGATCTGAATTGCCCAAGATGAATGGGGAAGTGAAATCTAAATTGAATGAGCAAGAAGCTGGAACTATCAATTCTTCTGAGGGTATTATGTTTGGCTCGCATGGTGTCGATGAACTACAGACCAAAGGCGAGGAAGACAATGTCTCGAGTACCAATGTATCGAAGGATAATGCTGCTGATGCATGGGCTGAGGTGCAATGCCATTACTTTTGGTTTGTTAAGCATCGCCCTTTGGAGGATGCAAACTTGAAGGCGAAAATTGACAATACTGAGAAAGAAATTCAGAAGTACCAACAGCAGATTAGCAAATTATTTGAGGATATCAGGGTTAAATCGGTGAATACCAAACCTTTTACTTTTACTTTCTTTCAAGTTCAAATTGCTAGTTTGGTTGAAACTTGCATATACATGTTCACAAAATCTTGTATGAGACCATCTCACGATGAGACAGACATAATTGAGAATTAGTGATACATGTTTGCTCTTTATTGTAATTTGAAATGCAAATGACTTTTTTGTACCTGAAATGGTCGAATTCTTTACTTTAGCTAGGGTCTCACCTAATTACAATTTTGAGATTAATAGTCATGAAGTATTAACTTCAAACAGTTAGTAATGAAATGGTATTCGAGGGACGCTTTGGCTGTGCTCTCCTTTATGGGTATGATTTGCCTCCTTCCCCTCCCCAGATCCTGATCATAGTTTACCGAGTATGATGATGAGGAGGAGGTGGTGATCATTGTTTTGGGGATTGCCTAAAAATTCAATTCTTCTCTATTGTTAAGTTGTAGAACTTTGTGAAATGCAACTATATGCATACATAACAAGGAAATGTCATCTATAGGGGCTATAATGACTACATACATGTTAAATCTATCCGTACGAAGAATATCTTTATTCCTATCGGCTTAATTGGATTGATATTTTATCAGTTTGAAACTGTCGTTTATAACCGTTTCTCTAGCTTCGTTGGCTGTCTTTGTCTCTAGATTTTAATGTTAAACCATGTTACTTCTGTGTTTCCTTCTAATTTCAAAGTCTTTAAATTGTTATGATTTCTTAAACAAATGTAATTCACATTTTAGAAAAATTAATTGCAAGATCTTGGTTTTATCTTTATGGTAGTACTATGCTTTGTTCATATTTTGATCTTTATTTGGTGACTTCACTCATCATTTCTGTCTTGCAGTCGGAGAAAAATGAGCTGTTTGGTGAGATGAACATTTTGAAAAATGAGAATAATCAATATCGAGAATTTATCTCTGAAAAAAGGAAAGAGATGAAGCCATTGCAGACTGCGTTGGGCACCTTGCGTGGTGGTGGCAGTGGTGGAGAGAAGGGATTTAGCATATGTTCGAGTGAGGAAGAGCTTAATCAGATTGTGAGTCTTGAGTAATGTTTTTTTGAAAAGGATATTTTCTTTAATAATTTACGTGTATATGACTTGGCGTTAAATGCATGCAGATCCGAAGTTTGGATTATCGAATTCAACATGAAAGTTTGATGTTGAAGGAGGAGAAACAACTTCTTAGGGAAATTAAAGAATGGGAGGCAACACGGCCTAAGGTTATTGCAAATAGCGCTGAAAGGGCGAAGATTCAGGAATCGTTGGGGCAAAAAGAAGCTATCCTCGATCAGGTCAAGGTATATGGCTTAGTTTGACATCTCAAAGTTTGTGCGGTGGCCGGTATCTATCTATTGCCGTTTCTATTGTTTCTTAATTTCTAATATCTTGGGATGTGTTTTCTATAGCTTTTAGGTACTGACGTGGACGAGGTACGGAAGCAGCAGGCTGCAATAAAAGCAAAACGAGATCGTTTGAGCCCTCAATTGGATGCAGTAAACTCTCAGCTTGATGCTCTAAGAAGCAATTTGGATATTGCCAAGAAAAAGAAGGCGGCGGCAGTTCAAACAATGAAAGAACTAAGGGAACAACGAGATAAAGCGGTATACCATTTACTTCTTTGAAAAATACGGCTTTTGTTATAGTGAACATTAGGCACGATATCGCACGATTCTACCAAATTAAGATCCTACCTGTGATCCGGATCGGTCGCATATTTTTGGATCGTAGAATCATAGATCATGATCGTCATTCTAATAATTATGTTTGGGATCATGACATTTTATAAGTGATTTAGTAATATCTCATGCTGTGTTGTAATTTATTTCAGAATGCGCATTTTTATAATGAATATCGACCCATGTTCACCAATGCGAAGGAGATAGCAGTGAAGAAGGACGTGAAGGCTCTTGAGGAACTTTGTTCTGCCGAGGTTTTTTCTGGATTTGTAATCTTTTAATTTAGATTGACTTTCATGTGTTTTTCTAATGTGTATTCATTTGAACATCTACTAGGTTGAGAAGTTTATGTCCCAATGGAATAGCAGCAAGGCATTTAGGAATGATTATGAGAAGAGAATCTTAAGATCGTTGGATTATCGGCAAATGAGTAGAGATGGACGAATTAGGAATTTCGACGAGAAGCCATTGGTGATGGATTCACCAAGACCCGAGCCAGATGTGGCAGCTAAAGCAACATCCAAGCAACAGAAAGAAGTTCCGAATAATACTTCAAAAGTAGAAGATTTTCCTGCGGTGAAAGTTCAAAAAGAATCGAAAAAAGGAAATAAGGAGCAAAAATCTGTTTCGGAACGAACAGTGGAGGAAGAGGATATCTTTGTGGTAGAAAAACCAAAGAAGGATGTCCAAAAAGTTAACGAAAAAGACTTAGCGAAATTGAGGGAGAAGATGAAGGAAGAAGAAAAGGAAAAACAAAAACAGGCGTTGGAGAGAAAGAAAAAGCTGCAAGAGAAAGCTGCTGCGAAGGCTGCTGCTAGAGCACAGAAAGAAGCCGAAAAGAAGCAAAAGGTAGTTCCTATCCTTCTCTTAACTATCATCAACTTTTTTCAATGTTTTTTTCATTCCGAGTATTGACTCTTCGGTTTTAGATCAAAATCAACTATAGTAAACAACAACAATAACAATGCTAAATTGTTGTTTGTATAGAGTAGGGTGTTTGGTAAATGGTTTGTATAGAGTAGGGTGTTTGGTAAATGGTTGTTGAACTAGCTGAAAGTGTTGACTGTTAAGCGAGTTGGATAAGTTGGCTTTTTAGAGAAATGTTTGATAGAATTAAGTATATTGGTTGTTTAGTAGAGAAGAAGTGGACTGACAAGCTAAAAAGCCAATGAAAAAAGTTCCATTTTGAGTTAAAAGATAGCTTTTCCGCTGCCCGAAAAGTCATTAACCAAAATCTTTTTCTCGATTTTTTGACCTATCAAAAAGTCAAAAGCGAAAAGCCAACTAATAAGTTAACACAAGCCATTTACCAAACATCTTCGGTATGTTTTGTTATATTTTTAGCCTTAATGCTCTCTCCAATGGTTTCTCACTTTTTGGGGTAAAATTGACCGTTTTTCTCTAGTACTCCCCTCTCAAGGGAGTACGGGTATGGATTGTTCATCACCTTTACACACCTAAATTCTGTTTTCGAGCGGAATATTGGCTTGATGATGATGATGTTCGCTCCAATGGATATATTCGTTAAAAGTCTCGTTATTTGGTAGTGATTCCTGAACAAAATGATACTCATTTCAGGAGCGTGAAAAGAAACTAAGGAAGAAAGAAGCCACTTTGCAGCCCAACACTGAAGAACAACCAACTGAAAAATCTGAAACCGATGAACCCGAGAATTCTGAGAATGTGGAAGAGCCCATTGAAACTCCAGCGCCCGCTAAAGCCAAGGTGCAGCAGAACCCCCTGAAGCACAGAAAACCCACAAAAACTCGAGTTGGTCCTCCGAAAGGTATACTAAAAAAGAAAAAGTCAGATAATTATTTACTTTGGGGATCTGCGGCTGCCGCTGCAGTGGCAGTTCTGTTGCTTCTTGTTCTCGGTTACAAGTACTTCCTCTGAGTCGGAAGTCTAGTCCTCGCGTGAACTACACACCGATACTTGGCCACCACAATGTAGTTTAAAACCGGAAGACAGTGTAGAAGTAGTAAACGTTCATTTTTTGCTCTTTACGATCAATCCATAAGGACTTATCTGTAGATCAGACAGGCAGAAATATGCTTCTACAGGGGCGCCGATAGACACACATCTTAGTTTTTTTTCTTTTGTTTTTTGGCCTGTATTTTTAAATTTTGTTCCTTTTTTCCATTTTGTTATGATCTTTTGACATTTGAAAAACTTGAATTTTGTAAGACATTTTAATTTCTAATCAATAAATTCGAGTTAGACGGTTTAGTTATGATTAAATATAAATTGTTCATATTTGTTACTAATCAATACAATTGGTAGAGCCGAGAAGGGATTCACAGCGGTATCAAGGGTTGGCCTGATCTTATTGCTAAGTGCAGGTGTACGTAGCGTCTTCGATGATCTTTCACCGGGTTCCTCCCGATTGTACGTGAACGTGAGGGTCTGCTTTTTAAGGTGTAAGCATAAATATCGGTATGCTGCACGCATATTCTTTATTGTTTGTTCTCAAGTAGTGGTCGTGGTGGTGGAAAGGTATAACCGCTGAGATCCTTGCGCATTGGCTCTGCTCGACACTATGTTATGATGTTATCGACTTGCATTCGTTTTGGCGAATCTTCAAACGTGCAAGTGAGTAAAATCCTCGATGGAATTGAAAAGATCTTGCAAGTTGCAACAGTGTAAACAACTTGTACACAAAGGTGGTCATTTGGATCAATTTCGGATCACGTATTTCAAATCATGTGTTTCAGTTGCAAATTCATATGATGGTAATATGATTTTCATTATTATAATTACTTTCTTGATAATCATAAAATCTTACACAAAGTATTCTTAAATAAAGAAAGAAAATATAGTTAAATGAGTAAGGGAATGTCCCAATAAGAGACAAGTAACAAAGGATAATCAGTACTAATTTAGAATAATACTTAAATAAGTACCCTACTTATTTGGGATCCCTCAATCTAGTTCATTTGTAATGATGCACTTTGAAGTGCGTGTGATGCTATTTTTTTCGCTAGAAGTGGAATTTTGGCCCAAATTAAAGTAATCAAATGATTATTTCCTCTTTCCCGTTACTTCTAACACTGATATATAATGATTTATAAAGTCATTAATAGAAAATTTATATAAAAAAGAGAGCCGTCTCGCTTTCAAAGTGTAACACTTCGGTCTCTCGAACCGCCGGTAACTACTCATGGAGACTGTAGACTGGGCCCACAGACCAATACAAGCCTTTCCAGTGCACTTTGACCTCACTCGTGCGTGCTTGAAAAATCTTCCTAGGAGGTCACCCATCCTAAAATTGTTCCCCACCATACACACTTAATTGTGATTCTTAGCAAATGAACCCTAGAAAAGATGTACCTTGTTTATATAAGTAGTCTATCAAGTTCTTCTCAGGCAATCTGGGGTATCACACAATGAAGGCAAATATTTAAAAAACATCAGTGTAAAAAATAAGAAAAATAGAAATAGAAAGACAAGTTTAAAGTTTTGAATGTTGGCAAAAAAAAAGAGCGTGACAAAAAGGAAAGAACATGAACATGAGACAATGATCCATGAATATGACGGTGCTAAAGAATAGATACAGAAGAAGACATCACCTTTTTTACATTTTTTCAAACTATATGCTAAAATAACTGATTAAATTATTTTTTAAATTTTTATTTATGTGAAATTTCAGAAGATGTTTGTTAAGAATGATAAATTGAAAACAATCTCTTTATTATCATTTACAAGGTTTCGAACCTAATAAAGAGAACTACTAAATGACATTAGGGTAATAAAATATTAATTTGTCATTTTCTATTTCCTTTCTCAAGTTATCACTCATCAAGATAAAATTGCTGAATGCATACATTCAACCCATTACCCACTCGAACCTCATGTAAGTGAGAGCTACTTGACGTCATCGATAATGAAATATTAAAATGTTGTTTTTCATTTTTCTTTTATATTATTACCAGAATGATAAAATATCATATATCCGACCTTTTAAACTCCACGAGACCTATAACCAGAGCCAGTTCTAGATATTTTAGAGTCCCGACTCCCGAGTGAAATGACATATTAGAGTCCTTCTCCTTTGCAATTTATAATCTATATAGACCTTTACCATCATTAATTTTGTTTTTTTGACGTGGGGTCCTGAACGACGACTCATTTTGCCTACCCTTAAGGCTGGCCTGCCTCTAACATAGCAATTAGCAAAGCATGTTGTACTTGAATCGATTATACAACTTTCAATCAGCTTCTAATCTAACAATCACAATAATACCTGCAGGCCTAGGGCATAGGAGTACTTCTCTTTAATCAACATAACGTAAAGCTAAAGTTATTCTCTTTTCTTTTCTCTTCATATTCTTCTCAAAAACCCCATAATCCCTGTTTTTTTGGGACTTTAGACCTTTAATCTCACCTACCCAGTTCAATTCCTTGTTTAAATTCCCCAATTCTGTAGTAATTTGATATACCCAGATCATAAAAACTGAGAATTTCACCTCACAAAATCATGAAAAACAGGGGAAAAACACAGGTAGAACTAGAACCATATATCAACAATGGTGATTATGAAAATTTTCCAGAATTTCCATGCAGAAAACACCCACCTTCATCTTCTTCAGGTGGGATTTGTGCTTACTGTCTTAATGATCGATTATCACAACTAATTTGCCCAGATTGTGGCGAACAAAGAATTTCTTCTTCTTGTTCTTGCTCTGATGTGGGAAGAATCTCATTCTTGCTCGAAAATAGACCCAAAATGGACCCAAGATCAGCGGAATCAGGGAAGTTTTGGAAGATTGGTAAACTATTCAGGAAAAAAAGAGAAAAACCCAATCATAAAACCCTAAACCCTAATCAAATCAGCGCAGAAAATCATGATTTTAATGGGATTTCAAGATCAAGATCAGTATGCAGTTTCGGAAGATTCTATTCCACAGAAAACAATAAAAATGGGGATTTCCCCATTTCTTCATCAGCTGCAAGAGTTTCAAGTGTAAGCACAGGAAATTTCATCATAGATTCAGCAAAAAGAAGTTGTTTCAGTGAATCTGAAGCAAGAATTAGCAATTTTGAATTTGTGAATAGTGATGATCAAGCTTATATTGATTTAAAACTACATGATCTATCATCATCATCATCAACATTAGATTACTCAAGAGTTCCTGTACCTGATCTTGCTGCTATGAGGAGAAGTGGGTTTGGATTATCTACCAAAGATTTCGAGGTTCGAGGCGATGGAGGTTTCGAGATGTATAACAATGGTGGAAGATCTTGTAGGATTAGTAGTGTTGGTGATGGAGATTTAAGGAAGTGCAGAAAGAGTTCTAGGGTTTGGAAATGGTTTTTTAGGCATCAGCAGAATCATCAGACTGGTTCTGATAAATTTGATTATCATGATTTTAACTTATAAATTTGTTTTGTTTTTTGGAATATAATGAGGTTTAATTGTTGTTAATTCTACTTGATTACCATATGTTGTGTTGTTCATAATTGATCCCATATTCAAGTTATTCCATTATTGATGTTGAGTACTGAAAAGCTTAACTAATGACCGTCATGATCATCATCATACCCAATATATCCCGCTCATTAGAAAACTATGGGCAGGGTCTAGGAAGGAAGGACGGCGGCAACACATACTCATACAGGAGAGTGCGACCGAAAAGAGTCCACCAGCTCGAGAAAATGCTTAACTAATGACCGAGTCCTTAAATATGTTATGTATACTAAATGGCAAAGTTGTTATTACACGTATGGAGGTAAAACAGACTTTTTTAAATCTAGCTGAGTGTTGAGAATAGAACATATGCTCTTTTATTGTCTTTTATTGTATTAGCTCTGATATTATGTCAAAAAATGAATTCAACTAAAAGTTTAAGTTGATGTTGTATTCTTAAGATATCTATTCTATCAACAATACTTTTACACAAATTTTTAAAAAATGTAAATCGATAAATGAAAATTAAAGTTAGGAAATCTTATAGGATTCAAATAAATGCGAGTTAAAAAAACTTTTTAGATAAGAAAATGAAATAATTGTGATTTATTCGATAAGAAATTAGATATTTGTATAATTGAGGAATTAAATATTGCTCTTAATCTAAAAAATATATTAACCCAAGCATGGAATTCGAGTAGAGATAATATAATGTAACTTCATGGTGACCATCTCAAGATTAAAAATAGACAATTCAAAAAGTGTTAGGTTGAGTTACTATTAGATTTGATTCACTTTAAAAAAATTTTGGATTAAATTATTTTTGGGATTAATATTTTTAGATAGTGACCCACTAGAGTCTTCTATAACTATTACTAAAACAAAATACTGGTGATGTTATTGCTTTTTAAAATTGCTTATGTGTTACTTTCTTATTAAAAATTTTGCCTTTAAAACTCAATGATGATGTCATTGTATTATTACTAATGTTTATATCTTTTGATTTTTTTTATTTTCTAATTATGATTATAATATTAGGATTGATTTTTTACTTTTTAGTCGTATCATTTAATATATTAAAAAATCATATATTTTATTTTATTTTCTTTTAATTATTTATAAAATCTTTATAATGTTAAAACAAAAGTCATAAATTTTTTATTTTTTTGTTCAAATAAATATTTTAAAAATTTTAATTAAACTGTATTGCACTGACATTATCATCTAGAGAAATTATATCATCATCATCATCATCCAACCCAGTGTATCCCGCTCATAGAAACTATGGGCAGGGTCTGGGGAGGGAAAGACGGCGGCAACTCATACCCATATAGGAGAGCGCGACCCAAACTGAGTCCCCCGACTCGAGGAAGATAAAGATATCTAGAGAAATTATATGTTAGTTTAAAATATGACTAGAAATTGGTTGTTGTTGTGCATTTGTGCCCACTAAAACATGCTTACATCTAGATGTATGGTGGCATGATAATAGTCCACTCAATATGTGCCTATATTGATTGTGTTGGTAAGTGCATTAAGTATCTATCAACCATCAAGATATTATTACAAAATTAGGATTATATAATAGACCTATATATAATTAATTAATTATTATGGGTAAGGTTGTGAGATTCTAGTGATAGGTTCAATTTTGATTAACCATGCAATCTACTTGTATTTTATTTGTGCTTAGTACTTCTACTTCATAATAGTGCATTAGTGAATTAACTAAAAGCAAGTACTCCCTCTGTCCCACTTAATTTGCATCATTTTTATTTTTGGACTATGAACTATCACTTTTTTTAATCTCATCCATATATTTTAACTTTCTATTAATTTCATCCACAATTCATTTTTTTTCTTCATTTATTACTACTTTCTTAAATTTTACTCACTTTTTCTTTGAAGCTTTCTTTGAAGCAAATAAAAAAAGACAGATGAATAATATTTTATTACTAGTTTTCCACAAGGCATGATATTTCCATCATGAAGTAAAAATTAGAGGAAGATTCTAGGTTAAGAGACTTAGGAGTGCACAAAGAAATGAGACTTGTAATACTTTAAGACGATACTTTGAAGATAAAAAAGTCTTATCTTTTGTTTGACATAAAAATAAAAAAAAACTCAACCAAAATACTCACTCCCTTGATATTTTTCTCGGAGTCTTTAACCATTTTTAGTCTCATTCCCTATTATCATTATGTCATTGTTGGCTTTGTTTGCTTTTTTTCAAATTCCCCGTCATGAAATAAATTTTTAAATTTCTGTGATTTTTAGTTGAGTTGATTTCCAGTTTCGACTTTCCAATATGCCATTGTTGGCTTTGTTTGTTTTTTCAGGTAAAATTTGAATTAGTTTATCGTCTGAAACAGTAAAACTAGCAGTCTCCCCTCCACTCCAACGGTCAACTAACCTACTTTCAAATTTGAAATTCTCTACCCTCTTCCCCCTCTTTTCTTCCTCTCCAACAATGGCGACTCCAATTACACCCACAAAAAACGTATCCAAACCATCATCATCATCAACAACACCTTTCCAATCCTCCAAAAGACAACACCAGCAAATCTCCCAAAACCCTAATTATCACTCTTCAATGTCATCAAATAAGGAGTTTAAATCCAGATTTGAAGCCTACAATCGCTTACAAGCTGCTGCAGTTGCTTTCGGGGAAAACCTACCGATACCTGAGATCGTTGCAATTGGTGGACAATCTGATGGAAAAAGTTCTCTTCTCGAAGCCCTTTTAGGGTTTCGATTTAATGTACGGGAAGTAGAAATGGGTACTCGGAGACCTTTGATTCTTCAAATGGTTCATGATTCTTCCGCTTTAGAGCCTCAATGCCGTTTTCAGGTTCGTCTGATTATTCCTTTTTTTTTAATTGAACGATTATGATTAACTGACAGTTTTTATTTCGTTGATTGAATTTATTGATATCTGCTCGAAATTGATTTATGCATTCGTTTATGGCTTTTGTGTTAAATATTGATTTTTTTGTAAAACTTATTTGATAATTGGCGACTTTAATGTGGTCTAGCCAATAATTTGGGCATTAATTATCCATAATTAAACAATGGAGAAAGTAATTAGGGAAAACCAGGTTAGGCAGTTCATTTTTTTCAGTTTAATTGAGTTTATGAATTCCATGGAGCTTTACATTGCTGCAAAAAAGATAATATTGGCTAGGTTCTTTTTTTGAGCCTTACATATTTGAAGGATATAATAATTAACAAACATTAGCCAATCCTTTTCCCCCAGTAATATACATTGAGTGGACAAATTCACCTTTTATGTCAAATTTTGTTCTCATGCGACTGAGGTGTGCCCAGTGAAACATAATTCGCTAGTTAGGTTGCTTTTTGAATTCGCGATTCGCTAAAAATGGTTCAAAAATAGCCTAGAATCAACCATAATTCGCCTTTTTCGATTCGCGATTCGCGAGATGATTAGCGAATTATGTGACACTGGGTGTGCCATTAAGGTTAAAAGGGAAAATTCTAGCTTATTGTCTTAACATCACAACTATCTGATCAAAAAGTAGGGCTTTCAGTAGAGATCATCATAGGAAGATAGGGGTAGTTGAAATGCCTATCTGAAGATGGATGGGTGGACAAGCCTTAAACGATAGAAGATAGAATGATATATATTCGTTTAGATTGGTTTTGTTATGTTCAAAGAAGTTCGAAAATTGCACAAGAAGCGGAAAGTTAGGAGTTTAGTAGAATAAGAGGAACCTATAGGCCAATAATGACGTGGATAAGAATGACATGGATTATTAGGATTTACATGAGCATACGACAATCAAAGGAACGAATAGAGGAGGAGAAGATGTGTGGAATTGTGGATGATCGTTGGAGTAAACTTTATTAATTATAAATTAGTATCTATGTATTTTGAATATAGTATAATCTTTCTTATCGATGATATCTCACATTGATTTGTTTTGGTTTACGGAATTAAGACTAACATTTTTGTTAGCTTTGTATCATGAACAATTATTTTAAGAGTAAGAAACTCAGAGTCTTGGTTTTCCTAAACTAGTTTGTATGTTACTACTAACTCCAGAAATGAGTGTATCTACTTAGGTTAAAAACCAACTTCACATCATTTTTGTAGGCATACGTTCGTTCTCTGTGCCGTCACAGAGTTTTTTCCTTCATCAATTAAGTTTCATTGGTTTGAGGGAGAAAATTCTAGTTAAATGATACAATGGAAGATTAGTTTTTGATTGCTTGATTTGATGCAAAACTGTTTTTGGAATTAAGGAAAATTAGTTTGCTTCAGTGTTTACGTTTTCAAATCTTCTTCCAGCCAAACAATGGAAAAGAGGGAAACACTGCAGCATTTACTTATAGTAGTATTTTGCAATTGTTTGGGCAGGATGAGGATACTGAAGAATATGGGAGCCCCATTTCATTGGCATCTACCATCGCAGATACGATTAAATCACGTACTAAGTCGCTTCTGAAAAAGACTAATACAGCAGTTTCTTCCAAGCCTATAGTTATGAGAGTTGAATATGCTTACTGTCCAAATTTGACTATAATCGATACCCCAGGCTTTGTTCTAAAGGTAAAATTTTTGTTCACGTTGTATGTCAATCTTACAATTTAAGGGCATGTTATTGTTGTGGGGATAAGGATAACTGGTTGGAAATTTGGTTTACAGGCTAAAATGGGAGAGCCAGAAAATACACCTGACGAAATTTTATCAATGGTCAAGTCATTGGCAAGTCCAGCCCATCGAATTCTCTTGTTCCTTCAGCAAAGTAGTGTTGAATGGTGCTCATCGTTGTGGCTTGATGCAATTCGTGACATTGATCCAACTTTCAGACGGACAATAATTGTTGTCTCAAAATTTGATAATCGGCTCAAGGTACAATCTTGCATATTTGCGGCAATTGTTTATTAGCTGCTTAGTACTGGACTAGTTGATGTAGTATAAGTGTTGCTGCTTAAAAAGAAAAGGTGGGGTGTGCAGAAATGAATAGGTCCTGTTATGTAATGGAGACTGATCAATAACCATTACTTATTTAGATTTCTTCAGTATGATGTAGTAATTTAACGAACAGGTCCCTTGTCTTGCAGGAATTCAGTGATCGCTGGGAGGTTGATCGGTACTTAAGTGCAAGTGGTTACTTGGGAGACAATATAAGGCCCTTTTATGTTGCCCTTCCCAAGGACAGAAACACAATTTCTAATGATGAGTTTCGGCGTCAAATATCTCAAGTTGACTCTGAAGTTTTGCGCCATCTTCGTGAAGAAGTTAATGGAGGTTTTGATGAAGAAAAGTTTCGCCCGTTTATTGGATTTCATTCAGTTAGAGAATTCTTGGAGTCTGAACTTCAGAAACGATACAAGGAGGCTGCCCCAGCAACACTAGCATTGCTTGAACAGCGTTGCTGTGAAGTTGCTTCCGAGCTGGCTAAAGTGGAATCAATGATACAAGCAACTTCTGATGTAGCTCTTCTCAGAAAATCTGCAATGTTACACACTGCTTCTATAAGCAGTCACGTGGTACATATCTGTATCCAGCTTCAATTAGAAAACATTTTTTAAGATTACCCACTTAAAGTAAAGGGATGCCCTTTTTCGCACTCCATCGGTTGTTTTCTGTACTTACAATAACTTTCATCATAGTTAAGCTGTGCTGTATGCGTGTTCCTTGAGTGCCAACAAAACTTGGTTTTAAAATAGATACCCTGATTTTTAAATTCTTTTGTTTATCCATTTAATTCTCTTTTCTTTCATTTGATTTTTGAAGTTCTTGTTCGTTTAACATGTTAAATTGAGGCATTATTCGTTTCAATAGTGTTCTTTATGGTTTTATTTTATGATCCCTTTTTTTTTTTTTGAATTTCTTCTTTAATTCTTGAAGGGATCATTAATTGATGGAGCAGCTGATCCGCCCCCTGAGCAATGGGGGAAAACAACCGAGGAGGAACGATTGCACAGTGGTATTGGTGGTTGGCCTGGTGTTACTTCAGACATTAAACCTGCAAATTCTACCTTACGGCTCTACGGAGGAGCTGCTTTTGAAAGAGTCCTGCATGAATTTCAATGTGCTGCATATTCCATTGATTGTCCTCAAGTATCCAGGGAAAAGGTAATTGTGTTCTACTGTAATACATTCAGGAATCTGATGATGGGCCTCTTCTGATGCCTGAATTTTGGATGTATTCTCCAACAGGTTGCAAATATTTTGCTTGCCCATGCTGGTCGTGGAGGAAATAGAGGTACAACAGAGGCAGCTGCTGAGATTGCTCGTACTGCTGCCAGATCATGGCTCGCGCCCCTGCTTGACACTGCTTGTGATCGACTTGCATTTGTTTTGATGAATCTTTTTGACCTTGCAAATGAGCGAAATCACGGCCACAATTCAGACTGTAAGACTTAAAATCCTATCTAGTTTCTCTTTATTTTTCCGAAGGAAATCTACTTTGAATTCTGAGGGTGGGTGTTTTTTTTCTTTTTCAATTCTGTTCTTTTCGTCTCTTAGAATATGTGTTGTGTTCAATTTATTTATTGTCTTGCGTACTTTCTATGATGATGATGAGACATGAAAAAAGAACAGATTTTTGTTGTCTTCGAATAAGATTAAGCCTTTCGCATTGTTGTCGCTGTCGTCCAGATGGGAAGAACACAGGAGGCATGGATGGTTATGTTGGTTTCAATGCTGCTTTGCGGCATTCATTCAATAGGTTCATCAAAGATCTTGCTAAACAGTGCAAACAGCTAGTGCGGCTTCACCTTGATTCAGTGACAAGTCCATATTCTCTCGCCTGCTATGAAAGTCATGTCCATGGAGGCTTTCGTAATTTACACAGACAAGTTTCTCCAGCATCACTTTTTCCTGATCTTTCAGACAGTGCTAAAGCTTTCCAAGATGAAGCTGTAGCTGATCAAGAGAATATTCATCCAGAAAAGAATGAACAGGAAACTACACCAGGCAAGGGTCTTGACGGCAGAGAGGTTCTTCGAGAAAGCCAGATGACAGTGCCTGAGACCCCATCACCCGATCAGCCAGGCGACTTAGTTTATGGTTTATTAAAGAAAGAGAAAGGAAATTTAATTGAAGCTGGAGCAAGGAAAAGACAACCTAGAATATCAGCCAACAGAATAAATAACGGCACTATGCTCTACGGAAGTTGGGATAATGGTTCAAGATCAAGTTCTGCTTATGCCGACATTTGCTCATCAGCTTCTCTGCACTTTGCTCGTATACGTGAAGTTCTGGTCGAGAAAAGTGTGACAACAGCACTAAATTCCGGGTTTTTGACACCTTGGTTAGTGGCTTTTTATACTGCACTCTTCTCCCTGTTTTATGTTCTATTAATGTATACTATACTAGTGTATAATCCTATCGTGTTTATATAATTGTTGCAGTCGAGAAAAGCTAATGGTATCACTTGGGATGGATTTGTTTGCTGTAAACGATGAAAAATTCATGGATATGTTTGTTGCACCCGGTGCAATTGATATCCTGCAAAACGAAAGACAGTCCCTACAAAAGCGGCAAAACAGTCTCCAATCTTGTTTGGATGAGTTCAAGAGTGTTGCTACGACGCTCTGATTCAGGTCGGTTTTCTGTTGCTGCTGCTAGCAAATTGCAATGCTTGTCGTCCTGTTATTATTAACTTTGGTTCGATGCCACTGCTTTGTGCCTGTCGAGTGTCGAGTGTCGAGTGTGTTCCAATGTACCTTGGTGAACAAACAGCCAGCAAGAAGTCAGTTCTCTCATGTATAGTAGTAGATGAGAACTTTCTTATGTAGGCTAATATTATGATTGTAATTACTAATTACTTATTAGTTTGATGAGTGATTAGCATTTTAAGATCAATTATTCGGCTATGACACTTGTTTACATCATGAATATAAAAGTTCATCATAATTTTCTTACTTACGTGTGATTCTATTTTTCTAATATTTATGTTGTAAATATATTTCATTTTAAATAGTAATTCTTTCGGTTTAAATTATTGTGATGAATTGATAATTAAAAGAATATTGTGTAAATTTTAACCTTTTAAGTCAGGGTTTTTTTTGAATTATAAGCCTAAATGTTATATTTTTTGGGAATTACTGTCATCAAATTATTAAAGTATACACCGTGCAAGTCAAGTCATCGAACTTTAACTTATATTTTCTTAATAATCTTTGACCATCCCTAATTACCTTTTACCTTTAAATTTTTTATATTATTTTAAAAAACCCTCCTACCGTCCTTTACACCACCCCCACAATCTCACCAACATTTACACAACCCTCTTCCCCGATGACTCCCCGACTACCCCCTTCCCTCGCGACCCCTTCCCCTTGCGACCCACCTTCCAAAGTCTCTCTTCTTCCTCCTTCAAGCTCTAACCATTGTTACCTTTTTGTATTCTTATTCACACATTTAACCCATATTTTTATCTTATTCTTTCATATCTCTTATTTTTTTAATAAATATAATTTTTTTTAACACTTTTACTCAATTTTCTTAAATTAATCCAATCTATACTTAAATTTTTCTTTTTTTTTTTTACGATTTAAAGTACTGAAAGTTACTCACTCAGTCTCACTCATTTTCTATAATTTTATTTTTGGACAATCACATCATTTACTAAAAGTTACCATAAGCGCTTATGGCTCAATGGATAGAGCATCTGTATGTAGAGTAGAAGGTTTTGGGTTCGACCCCTACTAAAGCGCATGTATCAGTTGGGGGGTTTATTGACTGCACGCATCTCTCTTTACTCCCTCCTTGGAGAACATGTATGATTTGTCCGCATCTTTCAAGAAAAAGAAAAACCTTCCAACTGAACCCTGCCTTGTGCGGGATACCTCCTTTATATAGAATAACAAAAGGAAACAAAAAGTGTAATAAGGGACCTTCCTCCCCTTCTCCTAACTCAACTCCAACCTCCCCAAGCCCCATCATTCATCAATTCAAAGTTTCAAACCCTTCTTCTTTACTCAATACCTCCTTTATATTGATTTTCCCACCTTTTCAACTCTACTTTGGGCGAAACTCATTGAGATGATGACGATGAATTTGTAAAACTTGATTTGATACAATGTGGCTTTGTTCTAGCCTTGGTATCATTTGAATATGTATATACGAGAGTATATTAGTATATGTGATTTTTTTGGATTATAGAATAGACGATTGATTTTAATACGTCATTAAGAGGATTTATTCTCCACCTGAGATCAGACTCGATAATGTGTATAATGTGAATTTCAATTCTAATTGCACATTGCTATCTTCTTTTAGGTGATTAATGTTGGAAGTCTTAGATTTATTACTCCCTCCGTTTCTTTTTTTTCTTCCTGTTTAATTTTTACATAGTTTTCAAAGTAAATTTTGAATCTCAATATCTCTAAATAGAAAATTATAAAAAATAAATAATAAAAAAGTATATATCAAAACGGAATCTCATATGATATATTTTATCTTCTAAATGCGTGTCAAAAACGTTAATGAAATTTTTCTCTCTTTAAAGAGGAATATTCCAAATGGAAAGAACAATAGATAATAGAGGGAGTACTTGATATGCCTACCATTTTCAGATTTAGTTGTGGTGGAGTACATTTTTTTAAATTGTTCCAATTTATCACAAAATTTACGATATTTTTTGAGAGGAAAATTTACGATAGTTTAGTATAAGAGAAAGGGATGGGATAGAAAGTCCATAGATTAGCTATTTTAAATGAATATTTTATGATTATCTCAAGAAAATTAGGGTTAGAAATAATTAAATTAGAAGTATAATATCTCAATAGATTAGTTAGATTTTCTACACTTACTTTTTACTTGACATATTATCTTAACTTTTATATTATTTATAAACATTATTTTAATCTTATATAATAAATTAATTTTTAATAAAATAATCATATGAGATATTATTTGATTTTTTGAATATATGATTTCAAAAAATTATTTTTTTATAATTCTTAAATGTGTAACTAGAGATATTGAGATATGGGATTTTTGAAGAGTTGCAAGTAAAAAGTAAACAAAGGAAATAAAAAATTAATTAGTACAAAAATAGGTAATATTGATCATTTGGAATATTTACGTGTCATTTTTTTTTTTTGAAAATTTCTATAAGTGTGTGTCAAATGTCAATTTGTTTGATGGTGGTAAGTTTTTAGTTTTTACCTTCTCTGAAAAATGTAGATTACCTTTTTCTTTTCATTTTACTATGTGTTCACAAATCACAATGAAAAAATATTTTACTTATGTTAGTTTTTATTACAAACTAATTTAATAAAAAAATTAAGCTAATTGTTAAAATTCAAAAATATATTGTATTCCTTTATTTTAACTTCGCTATAATTCTATTATTAGTAATGTTTTTGCTATTTTTTAATTTATATATTCACACATCTTTTATTTGCTCTTAATTTTGAACTTATCTATACAATTTAATTGTCAAAATTATCTTTTAATATGTGTGAATTCATGATAGATTCAATTATTAAACATTTATTTATCACTAACCCACAAAAGCCCAATCTTTAGTAGAAGGAATGTGTAATAATTACCATCCACACAACTTTATCATCATCATACCACTAATTTCTTTAATTTTTGTCCACATTTTGTCTCGCTTTTATTACCATCCACACAATTTTATCATCATCATCCTACCTAGTATATCCCGTTCATAAAAAACTATGAACAAGGTCTAAGGAGGTAGGAAAAGACGTCGGCAACTCATACCCATAATCGAGAGCGCGACCAAAGGAGTCCCCCGGCTCAAGAAAGATCAAGAGAACTTTCTGTGACGAGGAAGATACATAAAATGCAAATAGATAAAAATAAATCATTTGCAATAGGCTCTTTTCATTATACCCTGTATATCCTACCTAGAGTTCTAATCAACTCTTAATCATCCAAAATGCAACACACATGACAAATTATGTTATTTACTTACTCAAGTATTGAATTCTCAAGGACGAGAAAAAATGTACACGAATTTGACATCGATGCTTTGGCTAAAGCTAAGATAGATTAGTATAGCATGCATAATGCAACTTTCGTAGTCGGATGCTTTCTCACTGATTCTCATCCTCGTTCGAGTTTCGAACGATATGGAAGTACAATAATGAGATGAGTAGCACATATTATTGTAAAAGGAGACTGACAGTTTCAGAAGCAAAAAATCACAGAAGTTGAAGCATTATATTTCTGAAAATGATTTCACTGTCTTGAATCCATGATTCTCTGGAAGAGGTCCGTTTCCAGGCCGCACTGAAACTATTACGTCAAGCCCTGAGACGATAAGTGTTGAACAGATTTAGGAAAAACCCGAAAAGCATGTGATGACACAGAATTTAGAATTGTAAAGTACGAGCAATTACCAGCTGCTTTTGCAGCTGTGGCTTCCTGATAGACATCCGTTACGAATAGTATCTCAGACGGATCATCTACCCCCAGTGACTGAGATATCTGTACATAACTGCGTGTTTCTCGCTTGTTTCTGTAAAGTAAGAACACAAAGTACGGATAAAGGAAGTTTTGTGATTACATGGATGATACTTCACGAAAGGTAAAAACGTTTGAAGTGGGTCTAAATTAACTCCTGGATATATGAAAAACATTTCCCATCCATGAAACTTACTTAAATGGAATTTCACTAGCCGTAAGCTTGTCATAACTCAGTTTCAAACACATTAGAACTTACCCAACTGCTGTATCGAAAAACCCAGACAGATATTTTCTGAGATCACCGTATTTGGTATTTCCAAAAAGAAGCCTTTGTGCAAGTCGGCTACCACTGGAGTAGATATAAACCTAGAGCAAAAGCATCTAGATGAATAAAGTTCCTTGTCACAACATCGAGATGCATGAATCAGACTAGAGGTGTTCAAAATAGACTCTATGACCCGATATTCATCTGACCTTGAAACCGAACCAATTTGACCCGATGTAAAAATGGATTTAAAAATATATAAAAACCAATGAGGACACAAAACCGAATTTGAACTAATCCTAAACACTTGAGTCGAAATGAATATCTCCAGATCAGATCAGCACATCCAGTAACATTGTTTATAAGCATAACCAACAGAAAGACATCTATTTCTAGTCATCAGTTGTAGTTGTGCATAAAAGATGTTTCCTTATAAAGAAAGACGATCCAGTATAGTCTATAACGAAGTCTCAATTTTGACAGACGATAAAATGATAACATTTTATTCAACAACATTTCATTACATTGATGCCGTTAAATGGCTCCCAAAGGGTTTGCGGAGTCCAATGTTCACAACCTTAACCCTGTTAGTGATAACAAAGAGGTTGTTTCCATTAGACTCTTAGTAGTAAACATCATCCGAATGTAAAGGCATTAACATAAGGTGCGTAGAACAAGAAAAATAATGAATAGGACAAACTAACTTTTATGCCTGAAGCATGCCATCTCTCCAAAGCTTCTGGCACATCCTCAAAGACTACACCCTCCAGTTCATTATTTTGGAATCCTGTTCTCCATATATGACCCTGCGTGAAAAGTTATCATCAGCATCCAGGTAGCAGCTAAAGATGTTAGATTATTTGCCATCTTCTACTCACCTGCAGCTGCTTCAATGCAGTAATTTTCCTGTCAGCTTGGATCATAGCTTCTACGTTAGCAACCAAAGCCGCAATGACCTCCTCTTTACCCTCATCAGCGGAAGGAACAGGAACAGCACCAAGAACACCACTGTCAAGATCCTCTTGAATCTGCAATAGAATTCATGTATTTTTGAAATATGCAGCAAAAAGAATCCTCAAACAACTACCTCCCGTACTATATAAAGTAGAATTCTTGATGATAATTACAAACAAATTACAGCAACATCAGGTTGCATCAGACAACGAACTTTTATATAGACTTGTGAAAATTAACCCTCCCCCGGCTAGATCCAACAACCCCCACCCTTTAAAACCTTCCCCATCATCGGAAGTCTAAAGTCTCCCCCACTGAGAAAACAGACTTCTATAAAAACATCCCCCAAATCCGAGGGTTTGTTTTCGCGGGTGGAGTAGGTTTTGCCATAGGTGATAGGAGGGACAAATGAGGTGACGACTCTTCAAATGGGTGGGAGTAATGGTTATAGAGTTGGCTGCTATGAAGGGTGGGTGGGAATGTAAGGGTTTTCTCTAAAAACAATTACTTTCTTATTTTTAAAGTTAAAAATCAAGTTTTTGTTGTGTAGAAAATAAGCAATTCCAGCGATCAGAGTTACTACAAAATCCAGACAATAAGAAATGATATAGCAACTTGAGCAATGTATCACCATATATTAAGAAGAGAAAGTGCGGTCTTACTTGAGCACGCAGTAGCTTAATATCATCTTGTGTTTCTTCAGTCTCGTAAGTAGAGCTTAAATGTCTACCAACATTAGCACGAGCATATGGAAAGAGAACATCAGTAACAAAAGATATTGGGGTCGTGGTCCCTTCAATGTCCAGAACAACGCAACGCTGCATAATGAAATTGAACAACGAAAAAAAATGAGCCTACTAAATCAACCACTTCCTTCTATCTACACGTCAAAATTACATATTTATCAAATTAGATCTTAAATTACTCAATGCAACAGAGACAGGAAATGATCATATATCTTACTCGAACTGACTCCCCCGGAGTAGAAATCCCAGCCTTAGCAGATACAGCTCTGCTTTCATCACTTCTTGGGATTCCTTGAATGGTCTTAATAGGTCCATGATTAGGAGTTGACCAGTCCAGACCCATTTGATAGAGTTTGAGTGCAGCATCAAATAAATAGTGGTAACATTCGGCCTGAAGAATTCACAATATATTAGAAAAGGAGTGAAACAGATGAAATCCACCAAGAATAGGAAGTAACTAATCATCATAAATTTTGAAAAATGAGCAAAAGAAAAAACATATTATCTCCTTTTATGAGGCAAACCGCAAACATGAAGTCTTGCGTAAAAAAAGACATCTCAATATGAATATGACTGCTATGGCCAGCTATAGTCCACATGCAGAAAATTTTTCTTAGGGTTCAATATGTCTTTCCCAAGATATTCCAACTGTTAGAATTGAATAAAAATGAAATTTCTCGAATCTTGAGCAATCATACCCATCACTTTCAGCGGCAGTAATAGAGACTTATGGGAGTAAAATTTGTTAATACTCATGTTCTACTTGACTAGGATGTGGTAATATATAACAAATGTTACAAAAGTGCATCGAAAAAATGATACACCAAGAGGAATGTGAAATAATTTCCAACGTCAAAAGCTCAGCAAACCCTGAAATTAGCTTTAGCAGCGCAAACAGTATGAACAAGGCTGGGTAAACACATTTTGGCTAGCATTATTATATGATTCGCATTCGTATTGCGTATGGAGCAATGGACTGAGAAAAACTGCAAAACTTCGAGTAATGTTGTTCACAAAAATTTCAGGCTTTGTGCTGCTGAATTTGCTTGCATTATCAGTCATGATTCGTACTATATTATCGACTCCTTGATTAATATTTATGACAAAGAGTCCGAACATATTTAGCATCTTTGAAACTCCCACTAGTGTCATGTAAAAGACTAATTCTGCCATTGTTGTGAATATTAGAAGAATACAGAAATGTAAATGAGACTAAAATAAAATTGTAGAGTTTATTGATATGATAGGAGGAAACATCATACACAAGTTTTCAAGAGGCTTGCACTCTCCCAAAAAATGAGTATAAAACTCACTAAATGTGTATACAAAATATCAGATGTCTTTCTTTACTTCCACATCCTTTATTTATACTGATTTCTCAAACTACGCATATTGAAATACTCATAATACCCTTATATCCAATATATCACATAAAGATGGTAAAGTTGGTCTTTTTACAATACACAAACTCAATAAGAACAATATCTTTTAAGTTAATGACAAATTTTAGAGTTGTACTCTTCTAACAGGCACGAACCGGCAAGATACCAAATCATTCTAGTCCAAACAAGAAATAAGGCTACAGATGGAACTCAGGAGTCAGGACCACCACTTCAAAGTATCTATGGTTTCCATCATCTACTTTGTAAGAGCTATGATATATGTACTTGATTATTAGAGGCAAAATATTTTGGAGTAAAAAAACAAAGAGTTGTTATACAACAGTTATAGATCAAATTGGAGATAATGAGTCTGCCAGAAACCTAACCTGGGTCTTGGCACTAATCCAAGAGTCACCCCATACATAGATTCCATGGTTCCGAACAAGTACAGCTGTAGCTTTGGGATATGCTTCAATCTGAAATTGAATGATATCTGACTGATTAGGAACCATACTTGCAGATTATGCAGCCTAGAGTTCAATTTTAAAGTTACTTATATACACTAAACGGTTCAATATTCTCTTTTCCAAAGTGAGAGAAAAAGTATAATTATTGAAAGGTAAAACAAACGTTTTTTAGAACAATGGATCTGACAGGAATACTACACCAGTTAGATTCATTCGACCACCATTTAAAAGCTGTAGAGTAAAAATAAATTACCCCACCATCCCAATATTTTGTTAGCAGTGATCATTGTAACTTACAGCAGCAGCTAGCGCGTCTGTGAGATCTCGTTCATGAGCAGAATTTTCTATGATTGGAACAACAAGCTCATCATAATAGCCATGCCCTTGAATACCTTTGATCATTTCCATATGGGTTATCTATCAAAATCGAAAAAAAAGTAAGAGGTTTTACCAGAAATGTAAATTTTCATAAGTTGCAAGCTGAAATATAGCTCAACAACCAGGCAACAGAGAGAAGTATCAGTGTTAAAAATGAAACATGTATAAGAAATGAAATAAAATAGAGAATATACAGAGGACACTCTTGGAAAAAACACTTCCAAGTTCCACATAATTAAAATATCATGCAAGTACTATAGTCACCTTGACCAGGTTTCACCACAATTTCAAGTTGACAACATGATAAAGTCTCCATAGTCCATACACCTAGCCAATATCAGCAACTAGCCAACTACCTATATTAAATCTTTTAGCTAGAGAGAATAACTGATTCTTCGAATCAATGAGCATAGTAATGGTCCTCCATCCCGGAAGATGTTTTTGTCTTCATTAATTTCTACTACACTCAATAGTCAGCATCACCTCTAAAGTAGTAATCAATGATAATGGCAATTTGTGAAGGAAAAAAAGTCTTTTGGTGTGGGCAAGGCATAGTAAAAATAGAAGGCCGCACCGCATCGCATTGGCCGCGTTGTAAAAGTTTTCAAAAAAACCCAGAACCGATATTTCCCGTGTTGTAAAGGGGTAAAAAACTGCTTTATGGGACGTTTTGAAGGATATCTCATGTTTCGGCATATATAAGGCGTTACGATAACCACATCACTCCAGTTACCACGTCATTGTGGCGTTATAGTGATCTCGATTGATAGCCGCATTTTTGCACAATCAAGATAGACATTGACATGGCACTTCTTTACAAATTTAAACATAAAAGCATTTCCATAACCATCATTTATATTTCCTACAAAAAAAGCCGCTAAAAAACTAATAAGCCCACATGAACTTTATAGAAAAATACTATATGGTGCTCATTTAAATGCGTCCTAGAAATTCTGATCCACCCATCCCTCTAAAGGCCTATAATGTCACAAAAGTACTAGAGTAAATGACTATTTGTTGCAGAATATCTAGGTCATTTTCCAAGTTCTTGTGGCCATTAAACTACACAAATGAATAAACAGTTATAGTCAACCTTTCATCACTGTTATCTTAATACACCACTGGCAATACTAAAGAGAAAGGCAATCATGGAAAAGATTCAGCAACCATCAAAGTAGCTGCAGAAATGTTGTACATCAATAAGTGGAAAAACTAACCCGAAATTCTTTTGATGTAGGATTCATCATGGTTACTAAGCAACTTTCCATTCCATGGCTGTGTATGACAGCTCCAGCATTTCGCATATGGTATGCCTGCGATGGGCAGAGACTTTACATCATAAGGTTTTACTCATTAGATGTTACACTTACATCTGAATATCAAACTAAAGTTCCGCATAGAAGAATTCACTTGTAGCATAAAATACAACTCTCGAGCACAACAATATCATCATTAGGTTTTCCTAACCGTTCAGAAGAATAGATACTCCAACTAATCATGGTCATACCAGCCTCAAAATTATCAACCAAATACTATAGAAATGAAAAGAGAATAGAAAGCTTTTCAAACTCAATTATAACTCAAAAGTTCCGGACTCTAAAATTCGAACAGAATGTAGCTGATATTTAAGCAGCAAATCTCTAGTTATTTTATGAAGAGTACATCGGCAGCCAGAAAACTAAAACCATTAAACAAATCTAACTCGTCTGAGTACAATTTAGGGGTTCTTTGCACTTTCCAGTAAGGGGTAGACAAACATGGAAGTCATTCATGAACTCAATGATTTAGGGAACATATTACCTTCATGAACAGAGGAGCACAATCGGAACATTTAGGTGCTTTATGGGGGTAGGGTTTGGGACTGGGCGTCCAAATTATTGACCCGTCTGAAGAAAGTATATACATATCCTCTGGAAGCATTCTTTCCTTCTGGACTCCTATTCACAAACACAAACTTAAATTGATTACAAGCAACACAACAATCACTACAAAATTTAAAAATTGATTCCGAACAAAATTGGAAGAACAAGCTAAGTTGACTATTGATCGAACACAAAAACAAAGCATAAAACGATAAATCGAAGCATAAAGCTTTCATACTTCAATCTACATTCAAACACTTGCAGAACACTAACCACCAACATCTGAACAAAAACAAAGCGTACCCACATCATAAATTGAAGAACAAGCGAAATTAAGAGTTAATTGAAGCAAAAAAAAGGCATAAAAAATTCAAAGCATAGAGTTTTTATAGTTTAACCTACAATCAAACACTAGCACTATCATCTAGACAAAAACAAAGAGTACCCAGATAAAAAATTACCCAATTTTATCAACCCGACACTAACAAAACCTAAACCATATCATTTAAATAAACAAAAAAATCCAACCCAAATCACAAAATCACACAAATGAATCAATAAAACAAAGAAAACAAATTCTCAGAAAAAAGAGTAAGAAATCAAACCAGAAGGAGACATGATAATGAGTTGCTCGGGTTTAGGAATGGAATCATCATGAACTTTGATAGTAATACTGCCACCAGTACCACCAACCCAACCAAGATGATAAAATTGACGGCAAAGTTCAGTGATTAAAGACTTTGCTTCTTGAACCGGCTTGCTTTCTAGATATGCTTGGGTTGTAGTAGACGCCATTTTCAGGCCGTTTGATGGGAGTAATGATGCTACAGCTGCGGCTGATGCAAGCGCCATTGATTATTCGTTCTAATCCTTATATAAAATCACCCACTAGAAGGAGGAATCAGTTGATTTCTCAGGTTTTCAATGAGTTTTTTTTTTTTTTTTTTTTTTTTTTTTTTTTTTTTTTTTTTTTAAGATTTCAACGAGGTTTTTGATTCAACTATTGTTTACTATTTGAATGCATAAGATCTGGTGATGATCAACAAATTTTTTATGTTTTGTTAAAAAAAATAGGAAATTTAACTTTTAAAAATTCGATTTTGGGTTGTTCTCTTCTAAAAATCTGACCTTTTGATTATTTTCTAAAAATTCCACCTTTGCACCCCATCTTCACTTAAAGTACACAGCCCATTGTCTACCTGAAGAACTGATAAATGAATTTTATAAAAAAGGAAAATTTACTTTTAAAAATCCGACCTTTGGGTTGTTCTCTTCTAAAAATCAGACCTTTGGGTTGTTCTCTCCTAAAAATCCGACCTTTTTTTATAAAATTCATTTTAACAGGTTCTTCAGGTTAGACAATGGGCTGTGTACTTTAAGTGAAGATGGGGTGCAAAGGTGGGGTTTTTAGAAAATAATCAAAAGGTCGGAATTTTAGAAGAGAACGACCCAAAGGTCGGATTTAAAAGTAAATTTTCCAAAAAAATAAAGGTAAAGAACACGTTCAGTATTTCGCACAAGACGGGGTTCAGGTGGGGTGTTTTTTTTTCTTTTTTCTGAAATATGCGGACTAATTATACCCGTTTTCCCGATAAGGGAGTAAGTACTAAATAGAGATGCGCACAGTCAAGAGACCCCCAACTGATACCTACGCCTAACAGGGGTAGAACTCCAAACCTTCTGCTTTACATACAGATGCTCTATCCATCGAGTAACTGAGTCAGATGTATTAAAAAAAAAGCTCCATTGAAATTAAGGACTAAGTATTATTCCTCTTAGGCTTGGGGCTGAGGCACATGTGGTTCCAAGAAAGTTATGGTGTGTTGAATGAGGACAAACTCCGGGCAAGCATCTTGACTACAACTTAATATTTGATCCTAACTCGAAATTCGATTTAAAATTAGTTGATTAATTCGAAAATTCTATCAATTATTACTTAGTTCCAAAAAATTATACTCCCTCCTATTCACAAGTTTTGTCCACTTTACATTTTGCACACATGCCGAGGCAACATTTTAATCTTTAATATCTTTAATTGTGTATAATTAAAAATTATAAAAATTTGATATCAATAATCTTTGCATTGAGACGAACAAAATAAGATCCCACATGACTATATATTACTTTATAGATTAAGAGAAAAATACAAATTAAGAGTGATTAGTGAATAGTAACCAAAAAGTAAAGTGGACAAAACTTGTGAATAGGAGGGAGTATTAGCTATTCTTTTGAGCGGGTGCTTTCAGTGAGACGTCCTTAAAATAATTGATTTATATTCTTATAATTTGTATAATTAGTTGGTAACTAAAGGTATAACTTGTTCCTTTAAAGTATAACTTGTAAGTCATGTAATGTGCATGAATTGTAATTGGGGACAGACTCTAGCTTAATATTTTATTAATGATCTCTCTCAATAATATATCTATAGTTGTGTCATTAATTTTGTTATTAATTCATTATCATTACTGTGGGTAGTTTAATGCAATTGAACAACCTTAAGGAAATACATAAATATCTGTAAACAAATCACCTAAGTAATATAAACACAATTATTATAAGCAGATAAGCTCAATTTTGACGAGTGCAAATAAAAAATGATTTCTAAACCCCTCAATCAAGTACCTATAATGGAAAATGAGATTGATATATATACGTACAACATATTTATCGTGCACTCAGTACACGTTGTATTTCCAAATTCCAAGTAACGATAGAAAAATGTCCAAATACGTTAATGATTCTTCATTCTTGGTACATAAGAGTACACAATAACATATCAATAAGGTATAACGAGAAAATTAAAATATATAGAACAGAATATATTAAAACATACAATAAAATTTATATCGTACAAATCATGTGGTATAACAAGTTATTACATTAGTAAAGTAGAAAATTAGCCGAGGTTCCTTGCGCAATGGGTGATGTAAGTGCAACCTCTATTGTAAGGGTTTGCCCTAGCATTTGAGTTGCAATTGTAGTAAGATCTTCCTCTCCTATTGCATGGTACATTGTTCTTCTTCAATGCATCATAGCTTATGTACCTATATATATCCATGCACATATATTTATATGAGATACTACACAAAAACTTTGCTTTTTTAAAATACTATTGTTAGAGTGTCCATTATTATCCACGTGTGAGTTGTTTCGTACATGGTCGGATCTAGGGGTGAGCAAAAAGGGCCGTTGCCCAGGGCCCCATGTCAAAAAAGCAAAATTAATGGTTTTAGTTGGTCCGTATAGGTGATAAATTAAAACGAAAAAGGATTTTAATGTGCTATTTCGCCTATGGCTTCAAAATATCTAAGGCCGACCCTGGTTCCGTGTTGGATAAAGAGAAGATGATATATCATTTTATACACTGAGGAGTAACTCCTACTACTATAATTTGGTTTTAGTATTGAACCTTCTGAGTTTCTATGTGATTTACGTCTTCTCTTTCATGTTTGAATTGCTTAGACTCATTTTCTAAATTCTAATATGGTATCAGAGCCTAATTTTTTGTTGAGGGGTGTTAAAACGTAAAATGTCCATTATTACCCATATGCGAACATTCTGAGACAATATAACTATCTTATATATTAATCTCATTCAGAATTAGAGGTAAAAATAAGAAAATAAATCTATAAGAATCAAAAAATATAAATCCACATTCAAGTTTGCTACAAAAGAAATTGCATGTATGAATCGTGGTAGACCTCTCTTATGACATGATAAGTCTGCGGCAACATCTTTATTCTAAAATAACTTTAAAATTTGTAAAAAAAATAAAAATTCATATTAATAAACGCATTTATTTTGATTATGAGACCCTATCAAATAATTTTTCAGGGTCTGCCCGCGCGCTGTGAAGGAACCAATTGAAACCAAAAGCTTAAGCTGATGGTTAAGGCACTAAGATATGTTATGTATTCTAACACGCCTCCTCACATGAGAGCCCTTTGGACTTGGAGTGTGGATGGGCACATGCGCTGAATATTCCACTTTAAATGAGGGTTGATTGAGATTCGAACTCGTGACCTTTTGTCATGTTTGCTCTGATACAATGTCAAGGAACCAACTCAACTAAAAACTTAAGCTGATGGTTGAGATCCCAAGATATGTTGAATACTCTAACAACCGCTAATGAGCCATGCACGTACGTAAAATAAAAGAGATCAAACATATACCTTCTCCGACGAGCCAATTGACGACGACCAAATTCAGAGTCTTGTTCATCCTCATCACCAATACAATCTTCTACACTTCCATTACATGTACGAATCATCGGAAAATCTCCATCACCATTAATCAACAATGGAGATATTCCCCATGTCGATTCATCGAACGACATCGTATTAGTAACCATCACCATAGCCATAACAACAAATATCCATAATTTTGAAGCCATGCAAAAAGATGATTAACTTTAGTTAATCTCCTAATTAAAAGGATATATTTCTTAAACAAAAATGTAAAAAAAAAATTGAAAAAGAAAGAGAAGTGGTAATTATAGATAATTCTTTTTTAAGGGTGTTTTTTTTTAAAAATCATTTTCTTGTTATTTATGATGTGCATTTGAACGTAATTTTCGTACAATTATGGTTGTAGTGTTTTTATTTTCACATATATTTAAAGAATTAGACTTGCCTAAATATAGTTATTGTGGATGTTTTAGTTTTGTTTAGATAATTTATGTACAAAATATTTATTCAAAAAAAAAAAAAATTTATGTACAAAATATATTTTTTATATAGTCAATTGATTATTATAGTTAACGATTTGTGTTTGTTAAAAATAAATAATATTATAATATCATGTATATATAAAAAAACAGCAAACTTTTGACTGCTCAAAATAGTTATAATTTAGTCAATATAGGGCTATACGGCCTATACCGACTAGATTCCGACTATATGCATCCAGTCGACTCAGAATGGTTGGAAATTGTGGTTGGTCGGTATAATAGTCGGAATATCGACCTACAAACAGGTGTTAGGAATTTAGTTGGAATTACGACCACTTGAGCTGGTAGGCATTTTGTCAGAAATTTTCGACTAATCTCCTACTAACCTTCAGTCGCAAAATTCCGATAACTGTTTGGTCGGAATCTTTGAAAATAAAAATTCTCTTGATTTTTCAGAAAATTGGATATTAAAATATTAATTTAATTTTCTGACTAATTTCCGGCTAATAAATAGTAGGAATTTAGTTAGAAAAGTCAAACTTCAAAATTGACTTGATCTTACATGAAAAAGGCGATTGTAAATTCCGACTGATTTGCTACTAATTAATATGCGGCTATAAATACTAGTTGTGGGTAATCGGAAACTAGCTTGTTTCTTGTTCATGTACGCTTTTTAATTGTTCATGCTTTGTTATGCACATGTAATCATTGTTTTATTAATCATTTTATCACTTTTTTTTTTTGAGGTTATCATTTTATCACTTTTAATTGTTCATTTACGCTTTCTTGTATATGCTAACTTTGGTAACCTATTTAGTTGTACAAAGCATTTTATCACTTTTAATGATAAAATTACGCTAAACAAACATCAAAATCGAGTTGTGTATATTGTATTCACAAAGACCATAATAATAAATCAAAATTCAAAACTCACGAAATTTCTATATTTCACTAAACTTGTTCATTAAACCATGAGTTATCAAATACAATATCAGCATGTTTCAACACAATAATACGCACGTTTCTAATAGAACTAAATATTCAAGAGATCGCGCAATATAGATGCAATTAAAAATGTTATCACCATATGCATTTTTTTTCATCTTCATTGTAGTAAATTGTTTTGTTTGTCATGGTCTATTCCTAGCTTACAATGATCAAACAAGAACAAGAGTTTCATCGTCATGAGTACGAGACGTCCCAAGTGTTGTCCATTTTTGTAGACGAGTGATTAGAAAAAGTGAACCAGATTGAGCAGTAAGACCACATACTAAGCCAATCCAAAGACCCTACAATTAATTTGCCACAAGAAACAATAATATCAAATAGGGTTTAGTATATACTCTTCTGTCTCTTTGATTTTGCTACATTACAGAATTTGAAGTGAAAATTTTCTGTATTGTGTAGCAAAATCAAAGGGATACATAATTAATTCAGCACGTCTTGTATGAGTTCGTTTCACTATGAGATAAGTCCATACAAATAGCTCAATAAAAGTTCTTTTTGATAATTCTTTTAAATTAAAGTTATCTTACGATGATAAAATGGCTTAATAAAGAATGTGTTTAATTAAGGTAAATATATTTACAAGAGAAATGTAGATTAGCTTGATGAATTAACCAAATTAATTACCTTGGCATAGAAATGATACTTGAAGGCAAGTAAACATGCAATTGGCATACCAATTAGGTAAAATGTACCCAAATTTATGTACATGGCTAAGTGTTGCCAACCACATCCCCTGCATACACCTATTATATGACAACAAAAACACAACATCATAGTCATAATTAAAGGACAACATTCCAATCTTGTCAAAACTTTTCATTTTGGGAGTGTTTGGCAAATCAACTTATTGAACAATTTTAGCTTATTTTGATATAAATAGAGGATTGAGTGGTCAAACCAGCTAACGCTAGTGCTTAGTGAATTAGCTGGTTGAAACAGCTTATTAATACGAATAGCTGTTTTTGAACAAGCTGCTTATAGCAGTGGGTTTAAAATCAGCTGGTCAAACCAGTTAATAAAATCAACTGGTCAAATCTGCCACTATAATCAGCTATCAGCCATTTGCCAAACACCCTCAAAAATCCTTGTCATATCCTTAATACGCAGACATGGCTATAATATAACTCTTTATTTTATTCAAAAATTCAAGTCAAATGTTTAGACATTGTCAATAAACCAACTCAAATCAAAAACTTAACTCGAACCCTGAATCCAGAACAACTTTGTCAAGTACTGGCAATTCAAAAACCATACGTCAGATTGAGAAACTAATTCAGCCAAAAGGTTATTACCTGATAAAATGCCTTGGATAGAGTCAAAGAAGATAGAAAGGCAAAGCAAAGGAGTCATGGAAGCATATAATTTGATAATTGTTTGAGTATCACTAAACAATCCTGCCCAAATATTATGGCCTAAGCTTAGACCAAGAAGAACAAGAGCAGCTAGTAGAATTGACAGTTTTATTGATACATTCATTGCTTGCTTTGCTTCTTTTGATTTCCCTGCTCCAAGCTCGTTTGAAACTCTTGTGCTATCAATTTTTATAAAAAAGTTTCATCAATAAAGATATTGATTAGTCAAAGATTAATTATAATTAATTAATTAATTAATACCTTGCTGCAGCACTTAATCCGTAAGTAAACATGTACGCAATCGCTTCTGTATTAACACTGTTAACACAAAAAGTATAATTAATAAATGACACCATTTAAATGATTCCGACCTAAGAGAATGAGGGGTTTCCATGTCAGGTATACGCAATTTTATCTAACAGTGAAAATTAGGGAAAGTCTACATGATAAGCACCAACTATAGGAAAAGGCGAGTGGTTTGGTAGCAGTTCTTAAATTTTTTTTCCACAAAATAGCAATCAACTCTTTGAAAATTCACTATCATAACAATATAAAGCAGACATAAATGGTGAAATGACACAAATACCCTTGTTTAATTTCAATAAAACGCAGTTCTTAAATTCATGTTATTATGTGGAAAAAAAATTTAAGAATTGCTACAACTCGCCTTTCCTTATAGTTGATGCTTACCATGTAGAATTTCCTAAAAAGTGGTTATAAGTCATAATTTAAATAAATGTAATAGAATTGAGAGAAGAGTCTTACCAAATTGCTATGAGAGAAGTTGTGGTCTCTGAATTGGGCAAAAGACCAGCCAACAACACTAATATCTCAAAAGCCCAGTACTCCAAACTGGTAAACAAAACAAACACCACATTGCTCAATTATATTTAATTGCACTTATCACAAATTTAAAGGATGTTTGGTTTGGGAAAACATTTTTTTAAAAATAAATAGGAGTGTTTCGCAAAATAACTTATTGGTCAATTTTACCTTATATTGATACAAATTAGTTGGTTGAAACAACTTATTTTATTAATAAACTATTTTAGTACAAGCTGCTCATAACAACGGATTCAAAATCAGCTTATCAAATCAGCATCTGTAATGAGCTATCAGCTATTAGTAGTTTGCCAGACACTCACATTCTCTTTATTTTGGAAAGTGCATAGCATTCATGGTACGTTAAGTGTCTCATTACTTGAGGGTATACAGGGTTAATTAATAGTTGAGGGCATTTTGAATCAATGAGCCAAAAAGTACTCATAAATTTGTTAGAGTATTTAACATATTTTGTGGCGTTAACCATCAACTTAAGTTTTTGGTTGAATTGATTTCTTGACATGGTATCAGAGTCAGTGAGACAAGACGTCACATGTTCGAATCTCAATCACCCCTCATTTAAAGTGGAATTTTTAACACATGGTATGAGGAGGGCCTGTGTTGCATCCACACATCTAGCCCAAAAGACTCTCGTATGACGGGACGTGTTAGAGTATATAACAAATCTTGGGCCTCAACCCTCAACCATCATCTTAAGCTTTTGGTTAAATTGGTTCCTTGACAAAATTTTCCTAAAATCCAATTTCCACACGAAATATTTTCCGTCAAACCAAACAACCGTAACAGAACCAACAATAGTATGGAGAAGTAAAGTAAACTAACCAAACCATAGCAGCAGAAGGCAAAGCCAACTTCAAATTGATAGAAACATAACAAAATGCTTGTTTAGATAATCCACCCCAAGTAAGTTCAAACTTATTATTATACTTAACATAAACTATTAAAATCAAAATAGATACCCAAAATGAAATGGATGTACCCAAAGCAGCTCCTTTAAAACCAAGGGTAGTCCAATGAACCAAGAAATAAGTAAGCCCACAATGGAAAACTAAAGGCACAAATGAGAATATAACCAAGGGAAAAACCACTAATTGTGTTTGAAGGAACCTTAAAATGTTATGTAAAATCCCATATGCAAATAATCCTGGTATTAAAAATCTCATATAAATTGCACTTTCTTTCGAAATATCTGGTTGCTGATGGAGTAGGATCAAAATCGGTTCAGTAAACCACCATAAAATGGATATGATTATGGAGAATATTATGGAAACAATACATGATGCTTGGAGATATATCCCTAGAACTTCATATAGTTTTGCACCATATCCTTGCCCACATAATGTCTCTAATGCTCCACTTAGTCCAATCTACAATAGTATTACACATTTTGATAAATGTTAAAAGGGGTTAAAAATTATAATGTAACATACTAGCTAGTAGTTGGCTAGGAGTAATATATAATTGAAAAAGACAAATTATTACCGTAAATAATAAAATTTTTTGTTAATTTTTCTACAATAATATCAACTATTGATTAACCAGGAATAATGAGTACCAACTTAAAGGTTGTTTTTCCTAAAAAATACCTAACATGTAAAAAATAAGACAACCAATTCGTATAATTATTTGAGTCGGCCCGTTCCGACTCTTTAGACAAAGGCCCGCTAATCACCCGACCCATTAAAATGTGATCCGACCCTTGACCCGTTGGGTCGACCCGCCCCGTTGAATCCCTCCAATCCCGTGCCTCTCTCAATCATCAGATTAAGCTTCTGATTTAGTTGGTTTTAAAATGGTATCAGAGCCAATATGTCAAAATATCACATATTCGAATCTCATCCACGTGTCTGTTCGAATAGAATTAAAATTCAAACATAACCTATAATTCACTTGTGATTGTTCCTTACCACAAGTCCAAACCAAACAATATCATGAAGTGACTTCCAAATTAAGCATTACAAATAAATACACATAATTTAACGAGTCATTTAGTACGGCATGGAGGGTGAGAAAAACTAACCATAAAAGCAAAACCAGTAACAGTAGCCCAAGAATTAGCAAGAGTAGAAGCAGCAAGCTGTAAAGGACCAAGATGACCAGCAAACATAACAGAAACAAGGGGAATCAAGTAATAAAAAACATTGGTTAAAATCATTGGCAAGGAAAATATTATTTGAGATTTTGCTTCTTTTTTATCCACCCATTTTTGTTCATGTTCTTCGTCTACCAAAAGATGTGTCGTAGTTGTTTCAAAGTTGTTGCCCATTTTTGTGTTTAATTTTGTATGTGTGGATCCAGGAAATTTATTAAACCGCTGCAAGTAAATGAAAATATAAGTCACCAATTAATATATATAAATGAATAAATGAATGAATGAATGGATGGATGGATGGATGGCCCATGTTCATTTAATGTTGTGTCATCATCACTTCATGGGTGTTAATTTCGTGCAACTTTTGTCTGACTTCATGGGTATTTGACTAATGTGTTCATTCGGTTATCAGGTTGATTTTGGGTTAGGTGTTTTGGGTTGGTTTGAAATCGGGTTTTGATACCATTTTTTCTTTTTATATAATTGTAAATCATTTTTGAAGTGGGGTTGAATCTATACGTGGTCAAGTAAATTTCAGGTCGTCGAATCTGTTTTCAACACGTCTATCCTGATTTCACTGTGAAACGTGAATGTGAGTGTTAAGCCGTGATAATTCGCCACATAATCATCATCTTATGGGTCTATTCGTGGGGACGTAATCACGGGTATTGACTTGCATTGACTTGCATACCTATCAAGCATTATATTTAAAATGACGTATTAAATATTAATTGAACAATTAAATATAAATATATGGAGTTGTGGTGAGACCAAGTTTTAGATGAGTGATGGAGTTTATTTATTTATTTATTTATTTATTATAAAGAAGATTTGTAATTTTTTACTACATGTTTTTTGAGTGGTGTGTGAACAAAAGATACAATTTGGTATTCGTTGAATTTTGGATTCTAGGGATTTTATTTACTCCTTTTAGTTTTGATTTACAATATTTTAATATTTGTTTTTTTTATAAAGAGGTAAAGGTAAAGGACCTTCTCGGTATCCCGCACAAGGCAGGGTCCGAGTGGGGGATTTTTCTTTTTCTTGAAAGATACGGACAAATCATACCCATACCCCCAAGGAGGGAGTAAAGAGAAATGTGCGCAGTCAAGAAACCCCCCAATTGATACCTGCGCCTAGTAGGGATCGAACCCCTAACATTCTGCTCCACATGCAGATGCTCTATCCATTGAGCCACAAGCGCTTTTGGTAAAGTCATTTTAGTTGTCCTGTTTCCTTATCATACTATTAATTATATTATTGAAATTTTTTTAAATAAGTAATACTCTCTTCAACTTTATTTACTTGTCCTGTTTCCTTATTGCCTATTGGGTAAAGTCATTTTAGTTGTCATGTTTCCTTTTTTGTCATGGATTTTTTATCTTAATACTCTATGTTCACACAAGTACAGACCAAAATACCCCCACTTACACTACTTTAAATAACCCAACTACTACCTTAACAATTAATATAATCACTTAAAATACCCCAACTACCATCTTGTCTTTTAGTCGCTCTTTACCTTTTTCTTTGATCTTACGCAATCCAGTGTACTATTTTGTTCATTTATATGTCGAATTATACACATTTAAAAATTATAAAAAATTATATTATGAAAGTATGTGATTAAACGATTCAAACAAGATCCCACTTGACTATATTATTACTTACATATTAGCCGCAATATATAAAATAAGCTTAAACGATGAATAGTGTCCAGAAATAAAATGTAGCAAGTATTATGAAACAGAGAATGTATTAGATATTATTTGAACAATTAAATATAAATATATCACGCACCTAAATGTGAGTTTTAATTGATTTAATTGAAATATATTAATCTAAACTGTAATCGTGTTGCGGTGAGACCGTACATAATTAGTGTTTAATTTTTGACCAAGCTTTAGATGAGTGATGAAGTTTATTTATTTATTTATTTATTTATTTATTTATTATAAAGGAAGATTTGTAATTTTATACTACATGTTTTTTGTGTGGTGTGTGAACAAAAGATACAATTTGGAGAATTAGTTGAATTTTGGATTCTAGGGATTTTATTTTACTCCTCGTGGCTTTGATTTACTATTTTTTAATATTTGTTTTTTTATCATACTGTTAATTATTATATTATTGAAATTTTTTAAATAAGTAATACTCCCTTCAATTCTATTTACTTGTCCTGTTTCTTTATTGCCTACTGGATAAAGTCACTTTAGTTGTCATGTTTATTTTTTGTCATGGATTTTTTTACTTAAATAAGTAACGACCAAAATACTCCCACTTACACTACTTTAAATACCCCAACTACCACCTTAACAATTAATATAATCAGAGTTTTCGTTTGCTAGCTCCATGATGCTGGTTGCTGTTTTAAGGATTTTAGTGTCTTGAAGATGTGTTCAAAACTGATCCGATGACTCGATAGACACCCGACTTTATAACCGAACCCGATTTGACCCGACTTAAAAATGGTTCTACGATTACGTAAAAATCAATGTGAAAACAAAACCTGATTTTGAACCGACCCAAAATACTTGACCCAAAATCAACCCGATGACCCGGAATTTGCTCATAATCATTTTGCTTTTGGTGCACCAGTACTGCTGCTCCTTGTCTGTTGCTGAGTGTTTTTTTGCCTTTGTTACTAAGCTTTTTAGATCCTTTGTATAGCTTTGGTTTTTTGCTGACTATTGTTAGTCGGTTGTTTTGGCCTCGCTTTCCTCGTATGCATATAAAGAGTGGGATGAGGAAATCCTTCATAGAAGGTGTCAGGTGTGTCTCATTTCCACACGGATGTAAATAAGGAAGGTCGAGTTTCCTGACCTTAATGTATACTCCCTCCGTCCTGATGAGTTATTAGCAAAGAGAAAATTGGTGAATATTAAGAAAGTGGTAATAAATGAAGAGAGAGAATGAATTGTGTGGATGAAATTAAAAGAGAGTTAAAATGTATGGATGAGATTAAAAGAAAGTGGTGGGCCATAGTCCAAAAATAGAAATGCTGCAATTTAAGTGGGACGGATGAAAATGGAAAATGCTGCAAATTATGAGGGACGGAGTAGTATTTGGTTTTTTATGGTGAATGAAAAGTTTTTTTATTTGCCAAAAAAAAACAATTAATATATAATTACTAAAAATATCCCAACTACCCACTTTTAGGTGATCCCCCACTATTTTAATTTGCGTGTCCAACCCAAACAAAACAAGTAAATAGAATTGGAGAGAGTATGTTTTTAAGGTAAAAATTGACTAATTATTTAACACAAAAACTTGGGTGAGACCATCTCACTTGTAAGACACGTCTTATTGGGCCGGCCCAATTACTTAAAAGACCAATTACTAGACTTAAAATTCTCATTTCAACTTTAAAGTAGGATGACTCAAACATTAATATTGATATTAAAACTTTGAAATAGATTTTTTAAGTCTTAAAATTGGATTTAAGTCTATAAATTGTCCTTTTAAGTCTTGAAATTCATATGTCAGAATATACTAAAAAAATTTATTAGGCCTGAACTAATTGCACGGATAAAGCGGTCTCACATGAGACAGTCTGACTATTTAAGAACCAAATACCAACTTCATGTTTACTCTGAAAGAAGGTATATATCAACTTCACGTTTATTTTCAATAGGACCAAAAATATGTACTTAAATATTTATGTTATTTTTGCTTATCTTTTTTAAAATTAATTTAAATTGTCTTGATTTTCTTCTCGGCTTCATTTAATAAAATATTGTTTTCAGCAAATAATGGACTAAAACACCTCTCCTTGAAATGATCAAGCTATCACGTCTAAAATTAATGTAAAAAGAAATGGATTTAGGACTAAGCATTAGTGAAGGTCAATTGTAATTAATTTGGCACATCGTAATCAGAGTTGTTCCGTTTATTTTTAGGCCTTAGAGTAAAAGATTAAAAAGGGCCCTTAAAAATTTAAGACGTAACGAATACTATAAATACACCTTTTATTTTTTATGTTTTTTAAACGATTTGATTAAAAAAAAAACTAAAAACTCATAAGTATTACTTAGCAAAAAAAAAAAGTTATATCTAAATTTAATTCAAATTAATATTACTTGCTCCGTCAAAAATATCACTTATATACATAAAAATAAGTTTTTTGAGACCTAAAAAAATTCAGAATCCTAGGTGGTAGCCCACTTTACCCTTGCTAATCGACAAACCATATTTTTTATTCACCAACTTCATTCGTGCTCTGTTTTTGCTTAACGGTTCATTTTAAGTGTGTTATAAATAGCTTAATTACATTGGATTAGTAATGTTAACTATTTCTCATCTATGTTCTCCCCTCTATTTGTAATCCCATAATTTAACCCAACCACCATTATGTACCATCTTAAAAGTTTCAACAATAATATTTTGTTCATCAATAAACATGAAAAAAATTACTTAACTCGGTAAATAAACTATTTATTATTAATAGACAAATAAAATATACTGGTTATCTTCAAAAAAAAAAATATACTGGTTATTGATGATTAGGATCCCACTACTTCATATTTATTAGTAGTGAATAGTTTATCCGGTGGGCAGATATAGCTAAGCTCATAAAACATCTATCTTCTGAACATACTAATATGTTTGTGTAACTTTATGTTGATTGATTTTGCATTAATATTAGTTCTTAAAGAAGGGATTCTAATCTTTTTTTTCCCCAATTTAGTTGAGGGTTAGTTTAATCTTTGATCCTAAGGTACTTTAGAAATTCTAAACTACATACTTAGATCATCTTGCAATCAACAAAAATATATAAATGGATGAAACATATAAGGTGACATTGTGATTAATCTTATGAAGTACTATAGGATGGGCTATAAATAGCTTTTATATGTGTGCTGAATCAATTTAACTATTATTATTTATTTTTATATGTATTACGCAATTCATCAGTCTATATTAATGGAGTTTTTAATAATATGATCTGAATCATAACCTAGGCAGACCTAAACCTATATTGTTCCGATATTATTGACCTAAATATGAATGAAAGTTTCACTAAATCTATCAATCAATTCAAAAGAGAAAAAGAGATAGAAAACCCATATCATCATCATCCTACCCAAGTGTATCCCACTCATAGAAAACTATGGACATGGTCTGGGGAAAGAAGGGCGGCGGCAACTCATACCCATAAAGTAGAGCGCGACCAAAAAGAGTCCCCGACTCAAAAAAAATGAAGAGACGTTCCTGCCACGTGAGAGCTAAATAAAACACATACAGATAAAAAAAAACCATACAAGAGGATAAATACCTAGGCCATATGAAGGTGGAATTATTGCATTTGGGCAAAGAAACAAAGCCATGCATTTGTTAGCCAGAAAACTATTGCTTAGATTCAACCTTGTTTGTGTTTTGTGTTTTCATTTGAGTTTTTTCAATCTTAATTGAGTAGTTTTTGGATTAGTGTTCTTAACAGAAAAATAGAACATTTCCTTTTTAGGCAACTATTTTGCTCTATTTTGTTGGATCTAGGATTAATCTATGTATTTTTTTTTATTTACATTGGGTATTGATTTTTTTGTATTTTTAGTTAATATAAATCCAGCATGCTACAAATGGGATCTAAATATAAAATATCTATTGCTTGTCTCTATTATTTTTTTGGATTATTATAAGGTAGCTAGGTAAAATTCAATTTCATAACTTTGTTTTTGACGGAGATAAAATTCAATTCTGGTCTTTAATCCAATCCTCATAACTTAGCATTGGAAGTTGAATGACTTCAAACTATCATGTTAATATTATAAGAGTATTGTGTCCATGTAGTCTTTAAGGCCCTGACCACAGATAGAAGTAGTTAGAGGCGTCGCATCTGTATTTTAGACTTTGATAGCGTTTACTTATTTTCTTTTCTTCCATATTTTTTGCAGCATACCTTTTTTTTATGAACCTCTTCTTTCTTTTTGCTATATCATGGTTTGGTTATAGTTTTAATATGTGCTATAAGCTGCAAGTGATTTATATTCACAAGAATTTATCTTTTTGAGTGATAATTGTACGTGCGTATTTATTCTTGCCCTCTCCTTAAAGGGTTGTTGATATAATCTATTTGCTACCCTTCTCCCCCGGATCTTGACTTGTGCGAGCAGTAGAATATTAAATTGATGATGATGACATATGGAGAAGGCATGGGTATAATCTATCTGCTACTCTTCTCCTCGGATCTTACATCGGAACACTAAATTGATAAAGGCATAAAAAAAATCCTTATTTTTGGTCATCTAAGAGAATGTATTTAAAGTTCCGATTCTTTTCCATATCCAAATGTAGAAAACCAATATCTCTTATTGGTGTTCATTAGGAATATTCTTTTTAAAGTGAAAAATGTACATAAAAGCTAATAAAATGTAGTTAATTTCGTTTTAACATATAGAAAATTATTATATACGTTTTATATTTTTTTATCAAATATATAGTTATAAATATTTAGCCTTAAATATGTACATTGAAAAAAGTGCAAAAAAAAGCAAATAAAACATCAAATGGAAACAAAGAGAGTATTTTAGTTTCCTTAAACACACCAAGTTATTTTAGCACTCATTTCAGTATGTTTTTAATCAAAATATTGATAGCCGGTCTCCTGAGAGACCATCTCTCTGAGAGACATCTCTCTGATCCAGCCCATTAAAGCTTAATGCATACTCTTACTCTGCATTTTTCTTTATGAGTCAACCCAATTAAAGATGGTCTCTCAAAAAGACCATTTTCTTTATGAGCCAATCCAATTAAAAATGGTCTCTCAAAAGAACCGTCTCTCACAAGAATTTGTAAAATATTGATTGTTGGTGCTAAATTGCTAATTAACTGAAATTGCACTATCATACCAAATGACATCTATAATCCAAACTGGACATTATAAGATCGATTGAGTCTATAAACTAACTACATATACTTAGTGGCTTAGTACTATTTACTCTTACGTCATATTAAATTTGCTACATTTATTGTAAATAAAATAAATTCTATAAAACGAAGAAGTATAATGAATGAAAAACGAAAACATAAAACATACATACCCCAATGTGTTTGTTTGACAGACAAATTATGTGTTTATTATGTAATTTGAATTATGATAATAATCACGAATAAAAATCAACGAAGAAATTGAAATACAAGGATTGGTCTAATAGCTGTAGGTTTTCCCTTTCACCCTCGTGACGAGGGTATGATCACAACCTACAAGAGTGAAAAATTGCTCCTTTCCCCTTGCCCGTAGGAGATTCTCCATCCTTACTTCTATCAAAAAACTTTTTATATTACGAGTATTTGACATCCTAAATCTCACCAAGCCGATAATAAAATGTACTCCAACCGTCTCTATGAGATAGTAACATAGAGAAAAATGATGAGAATTAAAAAAGTGATAATAAATGAAGAGAGAGAATGGATTGTGTGGATGAAATTAAAAGAAAGTTAAAATGTATGAATAAGATTAAAAGAAAGTGGTGGGTCATATTTCAAAAATAGAAATGCTGCAATTTAAGTGGGACCGACGAAAATAAAAAATATTGCAAATTTATAGGGACGGAGGGAGTATAGATCAATTGCTACATCCTCATGAACATTCTTGCCTTTCAAACTCACTATCAAGCTAAGAGTATATCCCCCTATTGTAAGATGCAAATGCTATTTCATAAGCATATAAGAACATTCTAGATAATTCCGAAAACAGCAAGAAGGAAAACTAAAGACCGAGAAACCATAAACACAAGCACAATATCATCATCATGTCCAGTGTATTCTGCTCATTAAAAAAATATGGTCAGGAACTGGGAAGAAAAGAAAGACGGCAGATCATACCCATAGAGGAGAGTGCGATCAAAGAGTCCCTCGGCTCTAGAAGGGTCTTCAAAGAGAGAGAAGTACAACCCACATTGACCATAAAGAGTAATCAAATAACTAAATGTTCATAATAAACACAAGTACAATATACCCAAGTTAAACCATATACTCAAGAATCAAGCCAAACAAATGACAGAACCTAAGGCATCAGATCTGTACTAGGACACTAACAATCGATCGACTCGACCTTTCAGTAAGATCTGACCGCGGAACATTCTAGACTTATCTGCAGAAAAACCCTTAAAAAATCCAAAAGATAAAATGTACTTACATTTATTTGAACATATAACAGTGACCAATTTGCACCTGCATTTTGACATTGATGCACAATCTCAGAGTACAAAAATTCAAGTCATAATCACTTATACATTGCCTTAATCACCAATTGAACCCGACTGATTCGTTTTAATTACAAATTAACTATCCTTCTTTTCTGCTGATGCGTCCGCTGGTGGTGCAGCTGGTGCAGCAGCTGCAGGCGCAACTTCAGCACCGCCAGCGCTTTTCTTTTCTTTCGGCTTACCTTTCTGCGGCTTCATGAAGCAGAAACATGAACAGCAAGGACACTGGAATAAGAACTTCATTATGGTTTCTTATGTATTCCCCAGTTTATTTCTGAATACTAAACTTATTCTCTTTATAATTTGTTTCTAAAGTTTTAACTTTTTAAACTTTTCTTTCTATTATTATTGTCATTTTAATCAAATGGGCAAATTGCATAACCCTTTGGATACTAATCCTGTCACTATCAGTGAGTCCCACATATGAATGATTCCAGCTCTTTTGTGGGGAAGACTTGTGGGGCTAATTGTTGGTGCTAAATAAGAGATAGTCAAGACCATAAAGGCCTGTTTTATGGATCATGCTAAACCAATTAGAGCAAAAGGATTCTACTTTATATCTTTTCTTGAGCTGGCAAGCAGTACTAAGTTGGCTTCTAGACCTTACAATCACAAGTCATATGTCTTTTCCTTTTTTTCTTAGGGAGGCTACTTATCCATCCTAGAGTTGCGGTTTTCATTGATAGTGCAAAAATGCGGTAATGGACATGGTATTGGTAATGTGGTAATAGGGATGATACGGTAGCCGTACCGCCAAATATCGGACTAAACCATGAAATATAACTTTAAACGGCCTAAAATGCAAGTTTATTTACAACTTACGATGTGGGTAATATTGGTTCGGCAAATTTGAAAACCTTTACTATATGACCGATATGATACAAATACAATGCAAGTCAGATAAGGCCTCTTAATCCTACTTCAACAATCAAAAGAAAAGTGCAAGTGCACAGTTTTAAAGAGTTAATCATACAATATGATAAAAAAAAAACTAGAAAATTACATATGCCACATTTTTAGAAATCATTTGCCCCTTCAAAATGCTAGTCCACTCCGTTTACTTCGCCACATTTCTTTTATGTGAAAAATTCCGCACCACTTTTTTAATCCTCAGATTTAATCCACACATTTTATCTTTATTTTACTATCATCCACACAATTCAAATGTCCCAATCACTCCTTAATTTTGCGTGAACTCCTTTAATAGCAATTTCAAAGGGACAGAAGGAGTACTACACTGACAAAAAAGGATTTACCTAGGATTAGGTGGGAATACACAGAAAACACCAGTTTGTCTTGAGGCGGAAGGGGGTATTCTTAATAGCATCATAGCATGTGGTGGGGTATATGTTAAGACTTTGTGCAAGTTTTCATGTGTTGCATATCATATTCATGACTATGTATGACATAACGAGAATAGATTTACTTGGGCAAAAGGAATGCACAGATCTGTACAGCTATATATGCAGAAAAAAATAATGAATGTACTAGTGCACATCACCCAAACGACGATCAATTCCCCCCTTCCTTTTGCCAGTAGGGAATTATTCTTACCCCGGAAATGTTTCGCACTAAAATTTCTTGTGCATAATTGTGCCATATTGTTGGTGCAACCCTCTTTCAAAATCTAAAGAAGATGAGAGGGTTTTGGCAATTTTCCAAAATAAAGTAATTTCTAACATTTTGATTCACTGATACTGGTTTTGTTATGCAGTCATATACTTGTAATTTACAAATGTACTCATTAGTACTCCATTTGTCCTGTTAAGATTGAAGCAAAGAGAAAAAGAGAATTTTTTAAGGAAAAGGTAAATAATGGTAATGAGAAAAGAGGGAGAATGAATTGTATAGATGAAATTAAAAGATAATTAAAATGTATGGATAAGATCAAAAGGAAGTGGTGGGCCATTGTCTAAATAGAAATGATGCAAATTGAGTGGAACGGACCAAAATGACAAATGATGCAAATTGAGTGGGATGAAGGGAGTAATATCAGTAAAGCTGCAAATAGATACAAAGTTTCAATTTTCCGGCTTCAATATGGTACCCATTCTAGTTGGGACATGTACTAATATGAGTTTGGTGAGTAGTGGGTGAGTATGAGTTTCAAAAGTTAAACTCGTAAGATTAGTGTGTGGGAGATCCTTCAATATTTTACGAACATTATACTTTGCCCACAAATGCTAATAATTTCACCTTAAACATGAGTTTCTTACTTTCTTCAATATTCTTAGAACATTTAACCTAGTTTGTAAAAGCTGATAGTTACCCCTTAAACATTTATGATTGACCAACAATGTTTCGTTAAATAAATGCACTTGTTTTCTTTTCCTCAATGCTGGGTACATAGGTGCCAGGCGATACTCGAGTTGAGGGCTCTCTTCGATTGTGACCTCTTTGTGATGAGGATATTGGTCTGCCTTCTTTTCCACCTTTCCTAGACCCTGCCTAGCGGGACTTATTGGGGATGATGATGATGATGATGATGATGATAATAGGCACACGCCACACAGGTATATAGTATGTATGAGGTGAGTATGACTATGGTTGACATACCCTAATAAATATGGGGTTGATATAAGGGATGTACCCATAAGAGACAGAGTAGGCGTGATATACCATTTTTTGCCCTCTACAAATGAACACGTAGCAGGTATGAAAAGTTGGGTGAATATCAATAATGAGGAATGGGTCTTCACTCTCTCCATGTATAATGTCATATCTAGTTATATAGCCATTAACACAACAAGTATACGGCTGTGCTTTAGGATACCACAACAATAACAAACTCAAAATGTTTTTTACCAAAAAAAAAAACCCAAGATCATGCAATAGTTCAGTAACAAACTTTCTTACTAGTAATAACCATATGTTTACTAAATAAGTGGGACAATGGCAGCGATGTTTACCTATAAAATTCGCGTTTTTTAATCACAGAGCATAAGTTGTAAAGGTTTTCAAATCATCAAACCAATATTAAGCTGACTGTAAAGGTGTAAAAAAAAATAATATCTCATGGTTCCGTCCGGTACCACAAGTACATCCGATTACTTCATCAACATGAACGTAACTAAATCATGATCAAACCCACAATTTTGCACTATGATAAAAACCAACTTTGTCATCACTACACACCAGTAACTGGATTAGTACTCTTCACATAAACTTGCACATTCAGCATTAAGTGTGTCAAAGAAAGCCAACAGAATACAGATATCTATAGCAACAGCAAGCAAGTATGAAGAACGGAAATCAACAGATAAGTATTTACTAAGGGAAAAACATATAATATTTCATGGTATTCAGTAGAATCTCCAACCAGGCTAATTTTAGAATCTACTAAGGGAAGAAGTAAGTACATCTAAAACACAATTACGTTCACTTATAATAGTATGTACAGAGGACTAATCTGTTTACCTGATGATGTGACAAGAGACAACCCGGCAGTTTAGAGTCTGGCTACCACTTTGGTAGATTTTGGTTTACGGTAATCATATACTCCGACACCAGACTTTCTTCCGAGACGACCAGCATCAACAAATTGAACAAGAAGAGGACAGGGAGCATACTTCACATCCCCAAGTCCAGCGTGAAGGACCTTTAAAATTGACAAGCAAACATCCAAGCCGATGAAATCTGCAAGCTCGAGGGGACCCATCGGCTGGTTTGTACCGAGTTTCATTGCCGCATCAATGTCTTCCTTTGTTGCCACCCCAGTATATAACGTGAAAAACGCTTCATTAATCATGGGCATTAGGACTCGATTTACTATGAATCCAGAGTAATCCTGAGAGCATACCACAATTTTACCAAATCTGCATAATCAATACACACAAGATGATTGAAAAAAAAGCAGTTACAATCTAAATTATAAGGATGAAAAGAGAAACACAAGGAGAACAAGGAACCCATGTGAGGAAGAAAGTAAAAACAAAAATGGAAGTGTTGCTAAAAATAAGGAACTTTAAAAAGAGGAAAATGTGAAGGAGTATCAAGAAAGACTAGAGTTGGCACAAAATGAGAAGAAATTTTAAGCTTATATATCGAGTCACCTCTCTGCCAATGTTTTTGTTGCGTTGAAAGTTTCATCTGATGTGTCAACACCCCTTATTATCTCCACCAATTTCATTATAGGAGGAGGATTCATGAAATGCATGCCGATGACCTGCAAATTAGTTTATCAGTCTCAATACCAAATCTTCAGAATGATAAATCCATAGCAATGTATAAGGACAGATGTATTTTGATAAGTATCGTAGTCTGAAAAAATCCCAATTAAGGAAAATGACAGAAACAAAGAGTCAAGAGAGAAACCAAAGTCATGAATAATAAAATTAGAAAAATTGATTAAAAGAAGTCAAATTACTATGTGTACTAAATTGTGAAATATTCATAATTACTAATATAGTCCCTATGTGCTGTTTGGTTTGTTGCAAAGAGAAATTTGGTGTTTTAAAGAAAAAAGAGGATAATGGTAATGTATGAAGAGAGAGAATGAATTGTATAGATGAAATTAAAAGAAAGTTAAAATGTATGGATGAGACTAAAAGGAAGTGTAGGCCATTATCCAAAAATAGAAATGATGCAAATTAAGTGGCACAGACCAAAATGGCAAACGCTGCAAATTCAATGGGATAGAGGGAGTACATATTATGGCACGGTCATGGAGAGAAGCAAGTATAATTCAAAAAATTAGCTATAAAAACAATGCAGACCAATATCTCAAACTGGAACATTACTCAATCCTAATAATTTTACTCTCTTTCTATTTTCCAAAATATTCCAAACTTCAGATCAACATTGCGTAAACTTCTTATATCCTAAGAAGTTTACACTTTACTCACCCACATAGTTAGGAACGTGTTTATATAAGGGTAATCTTCTGACATCCTAAGACGTAAATAAGTTACATGATACGGATGGTTTTGTAGTTCCATTGGCATATATTTCGGTCGCAATATGGTGATATGAGCAATATTTTACATTATGGTAGCAATAAACTACCAACTAACTTTATAACCGAGTCGTTGAACATATTTTAACTTTTGAAAAAACATTTTCCTTTCCGGTTGACCTTTCTATGAAGCCTTGACCTATGAGTTTTCGGCATGAGTTAGAAGATTAACTAATGTCAAAACCAATTCATGTAATATCATCATAAGATAAGAATCTTAGGATTGAATCATTGAACAAGCTACATGATATATAATCTAACTCGTTCGTTTAATACCCACACGTGATGTAAATTGTAAACAACAGGAGTCACGTCACTATCCAAATTGAGAGACCATTATTTAAGCTAGCTTCTATGCACCACATAAGTACTCTCAGTCGCTAAACATCATTGAGACCCAATCAAACATTTTAAATTTTCTTTTCAAGATTCAATAAATTACAAAGGTAAAAATTTTAAAAGAGCAGATACACATTTAATACATGATAAAACCATATTAGGGCAGACCTGAGATGGACGACTTGTAATGGAAGCAAGTCTGGTAATGGAGATTGAACTAGTGTTTGAGGCTAAGATGGCAGATGATTTAACTTTCTTGTCCAACTCAACAAATAGCTTTTTCTTAGCTACTTCTGACTCGGCGATTGCTTCAATAACCAAATCTGCAGAATGAAAATCCTCCAGGTTCACAGTACAGTGTAGGCGCTTCAGCGTATCAGGGATAGCATCCTACGATAAGAAACGGACGACATATCAAAATTTGAGCATAATAAACCACATGGACAATAGGTCAGTAAACATGGTGTAAATTTTAGATTTGAGCATTCTGTCTGGAAAGGACTCTCAATTTGTACAAAGTCAAGTCCGACGTCATTCCAAAAGCCAAAACCGGACTTAAAGTGAAGGAGATAAGGTTGTTTTAGGTTGAGCTGTCACAAATGGGCACATTTTGTTCTCGTCCACCCATTGTTGTTTACATGGACGCTTACCACTTGTCTGTTCAAGCTTGGCATTGTGCTCCATCCCTTGATAAATTGCTAAATTTTCAATGCAGGTCACACAAGAACTTTGAGCTCTTAGCCAACCACCCCCCTTCACCCATCCTTCCCAACCCAGTTTTTACTTCTAAATTGACACAACCCAAAAAATGCCAGATATATCATTGATCAGCATATTTCAAGAACAGAGTTTCAGACCCATTTTCCAATATTTATTTTTAGTCAGTTTCTAGACCCAATTTCAATAATCAGAGCCATTTTAATACGCGTGTTAAGTTAGACTGAACTTAGGAGAGATATAAGGTGCACACTATTCATAAGCCAAAGGCTCCAATGGCTTATAAAGTGTACACACCATCTGTAATCCATCAATGTCGGACAAATCTTCCTAAGACCCCCTCACATGCAAACCCCATCAAGTAGTTTGCATGTGAGAGCAAGCAATAAGGGTAGGAACGCCATTCTTTTCGGACTTAGCATTTTAATTTTTTAAAATTGAACCACACACTTCATAAGTCAAGGAGATACTATTTCAAACCATATGGCGACAATGGGAGAATGGGTCTAATGGTTTATAACATTGAAATGCAAGGGTTTGGGATGTTTGGTGAAGAACAAATGGCAAAAAGAATGCACAAAAAACGGAGCAACAACAAAGATGAGCAAACACACAAGATTTATAGGTATCTAAGGATACCTTCCCCCTCAAACAAAGATTACTTTCATTAATATACTCAACAATACATCAGTGACAAGCCTCACAACCTTTGAGAACACTCTTTCAAAGTAAAGATTGAACCTTTGATGTCAATCTCTCACAAACAACCTAATACAAGGAAGAAAAAATTCTCTTGGCTAGACCCTAGTTGTTTCTATGTATTAGGCTCTCCACACTCTATCTAAGTATGTTTTAAGACCAATATATAAGACATATTAAAAACCCTAAGACCAAAGGCCTTGCAGCCCAAAAAAATACGCAACTAAACAGAAAAGTCGACAGTGAGTGGGCTGCTTCTCGAATGAGGACTTCAGTGAGCTTCTGACCTGAGTTGTCTTGATCGTGCAATGCTTCCCTCGAGCCTTCCCTTGATCAAGACACTCCATGCCTTGCCCAAAGCTCTCCAAATCATCAACATTAATCACTTCATCAAGTGATCCAAAGCTAATTCTCCCATACTCCGTTGCACACACTTCATCACCCTCAAGTGTGCATGCAGGTGATCAAAGTCACCTCCAACACTATGAGATTTGGGACTCGTTACAACAATGTGCACACCATCTTTAATCCAACGACGTGGGACAAATCATCCAACACCGCACACCACTTCACTTGTAGGACTCGTGATTAACCCAATAAAGCACTAAACTACCCACAATTTGCTCTCTGTTCATTTCCCATTCGCGAGTAGATTAGCTAATCAAGTGAATTTGAACCCACCTCTCAAAATTGATCAACATTTGTAAACTCCAATTACATTGAAACAAAGAAAACCCAACAAACTCACGAACAATAGCGAAACCAAAGTAAGTTACACAATTCAATATAAAAAGGGTTCATAATCAAATGACCCGGCTCATACCCTAGACAGTCCCAACCCTAAATTACTTCAAAACGATTGATGAAATTGCCATCAGAAGAAGAAAAATACCTGGGTGAATTGGCCCTTAGAAACAAGGCGTTGAAGAGAATAGGTGATAGATTTCGTAGCCTTGGTAAGAGCGTCAGGATCTGCATCCAAAAGAAAAACCTCAAAACCGTTGGCTGCCGCAAGCTGGGCGATTCCGGCGCCCATTTGGCCGGCACCCACCACCCCTATTATCTTCATCTCATTCATCGTTTGCTGTATATTCCGATTCCGTCGCTATTGATGATTTGGGCAAATTCTTGTCGCTAATCAAGATAAGTGTCACAAAATGGAGTAATAACAGAAATAATTTGCAATAGCAACCTTATTTTCGTCGGGTAATGAAGATAAACAGCCAAATACAAAGAATATACGCCACGATTTGCAATAAGTACATTTCAATAAGTATTAAGTACGTAGGTGTAACAAAAATTTTATAAATAAGTGTCACAAAATAAAAAAAAAGTGTTACAAAAATTTTATAAATAAGTGTCACAAAGTTAAAAATAAGTGTCACAAAAATTTTTGTCACAAAAATTTTATAAATAAGTGTCACAAAGTTTAAAGAAAAAGTGTCACAAAAATTTTATAAATAAGTGTCACAAAGTTTAAAGAAAACGTGTCACAAAAAATATAAAAATAAGTGCCACAAAAAAAAAAAAAAGTGTTACAAAAATTTTATAAATAAGTGTCACAAAGTTAAAAAAAAGTGTCACAAAAATTTAATAAAACAGTGTCACAAAGTATAAAAGAAGTGTAACAATATTTTTATAAATAAGTGTCACAAAGTTTAAAAAAAATGTGTCACAAAAATTTTATAAATAAGTGTCACAAAGTTTAAAGAAAAAGTGTCACAAAAACTTTATAAATAAGTGTCACAAAGTTTAAAGAAAATGTGTCACAAAAAATTTAAAAATAAGTGTCATAAAATAAAAAAAAAGTGTAACAAAAATTTTATAAATAAGTGTCACAAAGTTTATAGAAAATGTGTCACAAAAAATTTAAAAATAAGTGTCATAAAATAAAAAAAAAAAGTGTAACAAAAATTTTATAAATAAGTGTCAAAAAGTTAGAAAAAAAGTGTCACAAAAATTATATAAAAAAGTGTCACAAAGTTTAAAAATAGTGTAACAATATTTTTATAAATAAGTGTCACAAAGTTTAAAGAAAATGTGTCACAATAATTTTATAAATAAGTGTCACAAAGTTTAAAGAAAAAGTGTCACAAAAGTTTTATAAATAAGTGTCACAAAGTTTAAAGAAAACGTATCACAAAAAATTTAAAAATAAGTGTCACAAAATAAAAAGTAAAAAAAAAAGTGTTACAAAAATTATATAAATAAGTGTCACAAAGTTTAAAGAAAAAGTGTCACAAAAGTTTTATAAATAAGTGTCACAAAGTTTAAAGAAAACGTATCACAAAAAATTTAAAAATAAGTGTCACAAAATAAAAAGTAAAAAAAAAAAGTGTTACAAAAATTATATAAATAAGTGTCACAAAGTTTAAAGAAAAAGTGTCACAAAAGTTTTATAAATAAGTGTCACAAAGTTTAAAGAAAACGTATCACAAAAAATTTAAAAATAAGTGTCACAAAATAAAAAGTAAAAAAAAAAGTGTTACAAAAATTATATAAATAAGTGTCACAAAGTTAAAAAAAAGTGTCACAAAAATTTTATAAAAAAGTGTCACAAAGTATAAAAGAAGTGTAACAATATTTTTATAAATAAGTGTCACAAAGTTTCAAGAAATGTGTCACAAAAATTTTATAAATAAGTGTCACAAAGTTTAAAGAAAAAGTGTCACAAAAACTTTATAAATAAGTGTCACAAAGTTTAAAGAAAATGTGTCACAAAAAATTTAAAAATAAGTGTCACAAAATAAAAAAAAAGTTTTAAAAATTTTATAAATAAATGTCACAAAGATTAAAGAAAATGTGTCACAAAAAATTTAAAAATAAGTGTCACAAAATAAAATAAAAAAAAGTGTTACAAAAGTTTTATAAATAATTGTCACAAAGTTAAAAAAAAATGTCACAAAAATTTTATGAAAAAGTGTCACAAAGTTTAAAAACAGTGTAACAATATTTTTATAAATAAGTGTCACAAAGTTTAAAGAAAATGTGTCACAAAAAATTTATAAATAAGTGTCACAAAGTTTAAAGAAAATGTGTCACAAAAAATTTATAAATAAGTGTCACAAAGTTTAAAGAAAATGTGTCACAAAAAATTTAAAAATAAGTGTCATAAAATTAAAAAAAAAAAAAAAAAAGTGTAACAAAAATTTTATAAATAAGTGTCAAAAAGTTAAAAAAAAGTGTCACAAAAATTTTATAAAAAAGTGTCACAAAGTTTAAAAATAGTGTAACAATATTTTTATAAATAAGTGTCACAATGTTTAAAGAAAATGTGTCACAAAAATTTTATAAATAAGTGTCACAAAGTTTAAAGAAAAAGTGTCACAAAAGTTTTATAAATAAGTGTCACAAAGTTTAAAGAAAACGTGTCACAAAAAATTTAAAAATAAGTGTCACAAAATAAAAAGTAAAAAAAAAAGTGTTACAAAAATTATATGAATAAGTGTCACAAAGTTAAAAAAAAAAGTGTCACAAAAGTTTTATAAAAAAGTGTCACAAAGTATAAAAGAAGTGTAACAATATTTTTATAAATAAGTGTCACAAAGTTTCAAGAAATGTGTCACAAAAATTTTATAAATAAGTGTCACAAAGTTTAAAGAATAAGTGTCACAAAAACTTTATAAATAAGTGTCACAAAGTTTAAAGAAAATGTGTCACAAAAAATTTAAAAATAAGTGTCACAAAATAAAAAGTAAAAAAAAAAGTGTTACAAAAATTTTATAAATAAGTGTCACAAAGTTAAAAAAAATTGTCACAAAAATTTTATGAAAAAGTGTCACAAAGTTTAAAAAAAGTGTAACAATATTTTTGTAAATAAGTGTCACAAAGTTTCAAGAAATGTGTCACAAAAATTTTATAAATAAGTGTCACAAAGTTTAAAGAAAAAGTGTCACAAAAACTTTATAAATAAGTGTCACAAAGTTTAAAGAAAATGTGTCACAAAAACTTTATAAATAAGTGTCACAAAGTTTAAAGAAAATGTGTCACAAAAAATTTAAAAATAAGTGTCACAAAATAAAAAAAAAAGTGTTACAAAAATTTTATAAATAAGTGTCACAAAGTTAAAAAAAATTGTCACAAAAATTTTATGAAAAAGTGTCACAAAGTTTAAAAAAAGTGTAACAATATTTTTGTAAATAAGTGTCACAAAGTTTCAAGAAATGTGTCACAAAAATTTTATAAATAAGTGTCACAAAGTTTAAAGAAAAAGTGTCACAAAAACTTTATAAATAAGTGTCACAAAGTTTAAAGAAAATGTGTCACAAAAACTTTATAAATAAGTGTCACAAAGTTTAAAGAAAATGTGTCACAAAAAATTTAAAAATAAGTGTCACAAAATAAAAAAAAAAGTGTTACAAAAATTTTATAAATAAGTGTCACAAAGTTAAAAAAAATTGTCACAAAAATTTTATGAAAAAGTGTCACAAAGTTTAAAAAAAGTGTAACAATATTTTTATAAATAAGTGTCACAAAGTTTAAAGAAAATGTGTCACAAAAAATTTAAAAATAAGTGTCACAAAATAAAAAAAAAAAGTGTTACAAAAGTTTTATAAATTAGTGTCACAAAGTTAAAAAAAAGTGTCACAAAAATTTTATAAAAAAGTGTCACAAAGTTTAAAAAAAGTGTAACAATATTTTTATGAATAAATGTCACAAAATTTATCCCAACCCGAACCCATTTGATCGATCCAAAGTTTTGATAGGATCCATAATAGAGGTGATTAGAATAGGAAAGTGCAAATCAAGCTCGTTAGTCGTTATTATCCCTCTTATTCGTTCCACTCTCAAACTGGGGTTTCAAAGTATGGTTTATGACTATATTCTCGTCAATCCTTCTTCAAACCCAAACACTATACCAATACGATGATGATGCCGTCTCAACGCCTATTTAGTCTTATTAAATATTTCCTACGTTCCGTAAAAAAGTTCTCAGACAAAAATAACTTTATTCATACTCATTTAAATATTGTTAATTTTTTGCTTATCTACCCCACATATCCTCCACTAACTTCGAACTTCCATTTAACATTTAATATCCTTTATGTTCCCATATATTTCCCATTAACTTTATAAAACTAATTTTTTATTACTTGTGTTCCCTTTTTTTTTTCACTTTTCTCCAATCAAATTTATTATTTAATTAAATAATATATTTAGTATCTAAAATATTTTATTGTTCTTAATTTTTATAAACATTCTTTTTAGAACTTCATTAGACAATAGATGGAGTATTACGTACTTCCTCCGTTCCATAATACTTGCTACATTTCCCATTTTGGGAAATTTCATATTACTTGCTACATTTCCTTTTTAGTAAAAAACCAATCATTTAAAGTTATACCTACTTCTACTTTTATCCTACTCTATATCTAATTACTCCTATTTTTCTTTTTCATTTTTCAACAAATAGTATTAAAAAATTCCAAAAAAGCAACTTTCCATCTACTACTCATCATTGCACAGTAACTCCTTAATATTTGTGCCCATGCAATGGTAGCAAGTAAATAAGAACGGAGGAAGTATTTATTAATAAAAATTTAAATCATTTGTAAAATGACACGTTTACTTAAATGTACGTGTCAAGCATTGACCGCTGTGACATACGTGATACGACCTTAGTTTCATCTACGTGCCTGTCCATTTGTTTGCTTTCTATTATAAAAGGATTGTACATATCATACATGTTAATATTATTACCTTTTTAGGAGAACAAAAATAAATAAATTAAGTAAATTAAAAATAAACAGAAATCAAGAAAGATGATAAAGATATGTTTGTGTTCAACAAAAAGTGTGGTGAATGTGTTAAACTCAAAGATATGTTATATGGTTTTAAGAGCTACCAGCTTCTCCTCTGTTAACTACAATCCTCAGGCAAGTATTTTACTTTTGTTATTGCGTTTTATAGGGACCAAGTCTGAACATAATGTTAGGCCGTTATAATTCATCACATAATCTCACTGTGGTCCCTTCGTGTGGATACTGACACCTGTGGGGTCAGGCCACAAACCCACGGGATGATCTTTGACTTGCATACAGTAGTAGAAAGATTAAGCCATATATGCAAGTTCACAATAATCCACTATTTTATCGACATGGGATATTGTTCATATTTCCAACACATATAAGTTAGAATAAAAAATAGAATAATTTTGAGCTCGTGCAATATTAGAGTTTTTTCTACTATAAAATCGTCAAATAAATAACTCTACCTAAAAGTTTGAATTTAACATATGTTATATACTCTATCATATTTATCTATAGAAGTGTTGAAAGTTGAAAGTGTGGTTGTAATTTTATTGTATATGGTGATTAATACCAACTTTTCATCAAGTGTACTTTAAATATCAATGTTTAGAAATTAACTCTATTGACTTAGATTTTTTATGAGTATGAGTCGTCATTCTTTCTTCTCCAGACTCTAATCATAGTTAGTTTTCTATGAGCAGAATACACAGGTATGGTGATGATGATGATGGGTTGCGTTATTATCATATCATATTACCACTTAAGACTAATGATATTTATCTTTTTATTTTGATTTTCGATATTAGAACATAGTTAAGAAGAAAGTAGATGTACCATTAGCAAGATCGGATCCAAAAGTAACGACACCGACGTTAGACGAAGACTTTGAGCAATTTCAAAGAGACGAAGAGACGGACAGAATTGGAGGTAAAGCTAAGAAACAAACAAGAAATGTAGTGGAAACAGCATTCAATGTAGGAGAAAAAATGGCTGAAGGAATGCAAGAAACCCTTGGAAGCATAAAGGATACTACTAAGAAAGTTAAGGACACTATTGTTGGAAATTATGATGATGATTCACCAATTGATGATCATGATCATCATCATGATTATCATCCAAAGGTTGATAAACATGTTCAAGATTTGAGGAACAAAGCTGGTGGATATGATAAAAGAATTCATTAATTTCGTTTTTCGTTTTGTACTGTTATCGCTAACTAGGGTATTGTTCTGTTATCGCGAACTAGAATATAGTCGAGTTATTTTGTGGCGTTGGGGTTATAGAATGTTGTTATAGTTTCTTTTCTTTGCTTGCCAAAGAGCAATACAATCATATTGCCAAATCAAGCACTTTTGTCTTTTGAATTTGCAACAAAGTGATACTTGATCTATATTTTCGCTTATAAGAATTATGACTATGGTCTAGAGTGAAGGAAGACAATAATTTATATTCATCCTATCCGATGTAGTCTGCTTTTAAGAACTATTATAAGGGTCTAAAGAGGAAAGGAAAAAGACAATTCAAAAAAGTGATTTTTATAACTACTTGCAGGTTTGCATCTTACAAGTTTAACCCTTGATAACAATTAAAAGCAAATAAAAATAAAATAACTAAAAAACGAGTTTAAAAAAACATTTATCGATTTACAAGTAATGAAAATTTAATCTACAAGGAAAAAAGAGCATTATTGTTACAAGGAAGTTCATATTCATAGCCTTTTCCCTAAACTATACTCCGTCTGGCGGTATAGATTGCACTAAAGAGAAAAGTAGTAATTTTTAAGGAAAAAGTGAATAGTAGTAATAAATGAAGTGAGAGAATGAATTATGTGAATGATATCAAAAGAGAGCTGTAATGTATGGATGAGATTAAAAGAAAGTGGTAGATTATTGTCTTAAAATAGAAATGATGCAAATTAAGTGGTAATTCAGCTGACGAGTCAGGACACGCATAGACAAAATAACTTTCTTTTTTTATTAGGAGTAATATTTAAAATAATTTGTGAAAGTTTTATATTTAAATGACACTAGGAAAACGGTACTTGTGTAAATGGCAGTTTTACAAAATGTAGGCTTTAAACAGACACTGGAATTTTGAGCTGAAGAATAGCATTCTTGATGTTCTCCATGGCTTGTTGAAGGATAGAAAGCGATTCGGCATACGAAATTCGGATGCAATTGTCATCCCCAAAAGCATCTCCCGAAACTAGCGCAACCTGCCAAAACCGAAAGCTAGCTTTCGTTAACTCGTTGATAGTATTTCATGATCGATATAGTTTGAGAAGTCGAATGTACGCAACCTTATCACTGTCGTAACAGAAGTATTATATACCTGAGCTTTGTCGAGGAGATAACGACACAACGATTCCGACCCATTTATGACACCAAACCCTTCAGCTTCTGAACCATAATAAGAGCTGAAATCTAGGAACAGATAGAAAGCTCCCTGCAATAAGTACAGTTATATTAGATTGACTCTCAACTCGAACTCTTCATTTTGCTTAATGTGTCCGTATCCGATCATTGATGCTCGGACATTGGTATGGCACATAGACACTTCCTTTTAGGCATAAATTGGATATACAGACGTATCCGGCACTAGGACACGTGACATGTATGAGTATCCGACATAGTACCCAAGTCTAGTAACATAGCTTGCATGATGCAACAGCTGATCACAAGATTTTACCTGTGGGTCTGATATCTTGACACCATCTAACTCGCTGAATCCTTTGATCAGGAAATCACGTCTCTCTCTAAAAGCTTTGACCATTGTCGCTACTGCCTCTCCGCCAGCCTTGCCCATTCCGAGAGCAGCAACTGCCGCTTTCTGGGATATGCTGCTGGCACCAGACGTAGACTACAACAGCCAAACAAACAGATCAAATGTAAATCGAAAGCTATAATTTGAATCCACGTTTACGACTTTATGTCCCTCACTCACAAAGCTCCATATTATACCTGGCTCTGGATCTTTCCACAAGCAGCAACAAAGTGTTTAGGACCAGCAATATATCCAAGTCGCCAACCGGTCATAGCAAAGGCCTACATACGATTAAAACCCAATACCGTAAACCATTCATTCTCGGAGAATCTCAAAGATTATCCATTAACCACAATACAAGTGAAGTCTAAAAGAGACAAATCTCAAAATCAAACTTACCTTGGAAAAGCCATTGACAGTCAACGTCCTCTCCCACATTCCCGGTAATGAAGCAAAGCTAGTATGCTTTGCTGGTGAATATATAATATGCTCGTATATTTCATCAGACAAGACCTAACAAAATTCACGATTCAATTGTAAATAACAAGCCGAGAGGCAGGCGTGCGTGTTTGTTTGTGCGTTGAGTAGACTGCTATTACCAGAAGGCGTGGATGTCGTGCCACTATTGCGGCAATTTCTTCAAGAAGTTCCTTGGGGTAGACAGAACCAGTAGGGTTGGATGGTGAGCATAGAATTAATAGCCTTGATTTCTCAGTGAGTTTTGACTCCAGATGTTTCGGGTCTAATAAAAAGTTGTTAGATATTTGAGTGTCAACGATCACCGGAGTTGCATCCGCTAATCTCGCCATCTCGGGGTAACTAACCCAGTAAGGAGCAGGGATTACAACCTGGATTTGAATAATAAGCAAAACAAAATGAGACCCAAATCAAATAATCAGCTTTACAACACTAAAAATGAGCAGGAAAAAACAGAAACGATGGTACGTAGCTAACGAAATCAATAAGTGCATATGAAACCACCTCACCTCATCGCCTGGCGAACAAACAGCCAGCACTGCTTGAAGAATTGATTGCTTAGCTCCATTACTCACTACAATCTGGTCTGGAGAATAAGAAAGTCCGTTTTCCTCTGTAACAAGATTACCCGTAAGATAACTGTTCTAAAAAAAGGAACAAGAAACTTGCGGATCAAAACATACATGCCTAGTGCCAACCTTTCAGTTTATGGCAGATGGCAGTGCGGAGTTCTAGGGTTCCAGCATTTGGAGTGTATCTCGTGTGACCTTCACGGATAGCATTAATGCCAGCCTGTGAAAGATAAGATCACGTCGTTTGTCAAAAAAAAATCTTACAAGTATCATCATCATCATATCCAGTGTATCCTGCTCATAGACAACTATGATCAGGGTCTAGAGAGGAAAAAGAAAGCTGCAACTCATACCCGTAAAGGAGAGTGCGGCTAAAGATTATAATAACCCGAAGATTAACAACATTAAAACGTGATATGGTGCAATATATCAGGAAAAATTTGTAACAGATAATTGTGTCATATCGAGCAATACATCAAGAAGAGTTGGTATATGACCTCAGCTATGACTGATGGGGTATCAAAGTCGGGCTCTCCTGCGGCCAATCTAATAACTGGCACACCAGCTTGTACAAGGGAAGTTGCTTGGTCGGTTATAGCGACAGTCTTGGACGGCTTAACAGAGTTAACCCTGGGACTCAACGAGATATCAAGTTCAACAGGATCTGAACTGCTTTGAGATCTCACTATGACACTTAATCGAGGAAAAGTCATTTCTCTTCTGCTCGATGATCTGCTGGTACGTAATGGTTAATTAAATAAAGAAGTCCTTCAAACAATAAATCATAGAAAATAATTGAATTTCTACACCTTGAACTTATTTTCTCAAATACACATAACCAACAAAGAACAAACGCATCACTAGAGCTTTGACGATTACCATGAACAGTATGTGGTATAAGATATGCTAAAAGATTGGACTAAACACTGGAAATCAAAAGATATATGGCAAGTATTACAGTAATAAAGATTTGAAACTACTATTGACCTCAAATTCAATTTTGATTCGAAAAAAGATAGAAATTCACATCAAGTCGTATCCCTACCAAGGCCCAGCTCACGATACCCATGTCCATAAAAGGTACATAATACCCTAGCAGAAGGCCGTAAAACAATGTCGATTGAAATACATGTCTTGACGCGACAACTATATGCCAAGTGAGCCAAACAAGCTACTTTTCTGGTTGTATGGGGGCTAAAGCTCAAGCTAGGAAGTTTTTTGGGACACCATTGAGCTGAAAAATAGATTGTTTTAACAACCAAACCGAATCCAATGCTTGAACATAGTCTCTAATTTCAAAATACACAAAACCAGTTAATTCTTGAACATTTTCTAAGAACTAAATCCATTACTTTTTGTATTTTTGACTTCATAACTTTCACTTGCGCCTCGCGCTCAATTACTAAGGGAGTGGGTGTGGCTCGAAATACTCAACCTTGAGATCTTTTGCTCACTATGATATATATAACTTCAAGAAATTCTACATCTTTTCCTCTACAACTACTGCTATTTATCTGATTCACGGTATATATATACCCCATCAATTACAGCTTTAACTGCTTGCCTTCTAGTATTTTGATAATGCTCGCGACAACTCGTTAAACACATCTCTAAAATATAACAAAATTCACTACATTACAAAATACATATCATCAAAGTAACATTTATAAATGGAATGGAATTCTCCAAACAATGCTTCTAATTTCCCAAATTAAGGAAAATATCAAGAAAAGCATATAATCCCAAGTTGAGTTACTCTAGGCTCATCATAATAGTAACAAGAACACTATATTTTTCTACTTAAACAAGAGCATCTGCATCCAGCCTACTACATAAATTTTTAAATTAGGGCTACATTCATGATTATTGGATATGACCAGGGCTGTTCCTGAGGGTAGTTTTAAGGTGCAATCGCCTAGGCCCAGTTCAAGAAGGGGCTAAATTTGAGTTAATCCTTATTATTCAAAATTGTATTTGCATAAATAGCTTCTAACATGGATCGATTTACCACATTGAGTTTCTTAATTCAGTGTATGATCACTAAACTACATAGAATAACAAACCGAAACTTTAATTATATAAAGGCCCTTTTTCTATTTTTCGCCTAGAGCCTATAAATTGTAAGGAACGGCACTGGATATGACTATCATGGATCAAATTAAGGGAGAGATCAAATTAAATGATTTTATGAAAAATTGTAAACAGTACTAGCAACAAAATCACAAGCACTTCCAGAAACCCTAGTCAATTGCTAAATAAAGTCGATTAAGCAAAGAATGTAAAGCAAATTAAAGGGTACATTATAATCTACACATTATCAAATAAAATAACAAAATTTTCAATTGAAATATTTTCAAAAATTAAAACAAATAAAGAGAATGAAAGGAAAATCTTACTGGAAATAAGAAGAGAAGGAGGCAGGTCGAAATTGATGAAAAAACGAAGCATCTTGAACAATGCAATGGCGGTGAGATTGCTGGGAAAGGGTTGCGGAGCATCCATGGAGTTGCATAGTTACAGGGTCGGATCCACCAATATTGAATCGGGTAATTCACCGCCTGTTAGAAACTAACATGGATTGTAAATTTGTAATTCGAGAATAAAATTGAATACACCATTGACAAATTCCAGTAAATTTCAAGGTAAATTATCAAACCAAATAGAAGCAATTTATCAAACAAATTGACATAATAAAACCCAATAATTGTACATATTAAAGTATGGAAAAAAAAAAAACCCATTTATAGATATAAGAACAAGATAAGCATAAATTAGGGAAAAATTAAAATTACCTAGAAAGATATAAAATTGACTTAGATTGAGCAGAAGAGATGGGAAGTAAGGGAAGAGAAGATGGGAAGCTAAGGTTGAGGAGAAAAGAGTGACAAAGTAATGGGGTTAGGTGTTGTTTTATTCCCATAGTGGTTTTGGTAGGTGGAAGTGAAATACTTTCTTCCTTCCATATTAATCCCTCCGAATCATTTTAGATGTCTCATTTGAGTTTTTACGATTATTAAGGGTGGTGTGGGGTTCATTAAAAAGTGGTTGTTGGGTATTTTAATTGATTAAATTAATTGTAAAGGTGGTAGTTGAGAATTGGAAAAATGAGGGTATTTAGGTAAAAAAAAAAAAGAGACAAACAAGGAAATGGGACAATTGATATGATTTTGCCAAATAAGAAACATCTAAAATGGTTTGGAGGGAGTACTTGCTATTTGCTACTTGCTACTGTCTACTGATAGTGACATTTTCCCACATAATATGTTACATTCAGTAACAAGTATTATGAAATGTTTGTCATTGATAGTGACATTTTCCCACAAAATAAGTCACAATCAGTTACAAGTATTATGGAACGAAGGAAGTACTATAGGAGAATTAAAAATTCCTAATCAATAACCGTGATTTGTAAATCGCTACAAAAAGACAAAAAATATTTAATAAAATAAATAAAATCAAAAAAGATAAATTAAAATAATAAAACTCTCAATCTATCAAATCCTAACACATAAGGGTGATTTGTTAATCTCGTAAATAACCGTTATTTAATAAGACTTTCTCATAGAGAAGGGTGAAAATGAAGATGAGGAGACAAGGAGTTGGTAAAGCAAGAAATTACACATCTCTCTAACTATAACAATTAACAAATGCTTAAACAACTAGCTCAATAACCAACAAGTCAGTCGATTCTTCTTGCTAGTCAAACCACTCATAAGTTCAATAAAAAGAATAGTTGAAATATATGGATGAAAATATGAGGGCATTTCAATACAAAAAATTATAGCAAAGTAAAATTGACGAACTAAAAAGAAAAGTGTGACAATCTCTTAAGAACAGAAGAAACAATTACTAAGAGTATGTTTGATTTTTGAAGGTGTATTTGGAGATATGCAAGTTTCTAAATAGATTTGTTGAAGTGCCCATGTATTATCCTCATGTGAGTTGTCTCACATCGGAGAAAGAGAAGAATATGCATCACTTTATAAACTCAATAGTGACTCCTACTATCACCAATTGGTTTTAGTAGTGAACCTACTTTAAATTTATGAGTGGACTACTTCTTCTCCTCATTGTTTGATGATATTAGTCGGATTGAGCTATATTGTGACAATATTGATGCCAAATATTATATTAGGAAAAAAAATTAAGTCCGCACAACAAGTCCAAACATGTGTTCATAAAATTTTACTTGTTTGAGTTGAATTTTCGGACTTCTATGAGATCGAGTCGACTTGGATATCCACATTATAGTAGTAAAGTTGGGTTTTCCTTCGACAAATTCAAATTATATACTAAGTCCTATTCACTCATTACTCTTAATTTGTATTTTACTCTTAATTTTTTAATTTTTTAGCACTATTCACTCATTACTCTTAATTTGTATTTTACTCTTAATTAATAATTTAAAACATAGTCATGTGAGATCTTGTTTATTTCGTCTCAATACAAGAATATTAATATCAATTTTTTTATAGTTTTTAATTAAGAATAATTTGAGATATTAAGAGTTAAAATATTGTCTCGGTAAGTGTGAAAAACTAAATGGGATACTTAGGCTAAATATGAGAGAGTATCTTTCTCAAGAGTTAAAATAAGGTCAAATTTCGATTATCATCCCTAATCTGAATTCTATAAATCAAAAAGGACTAGGATTGTTGCAAGCAAGTCACATTTGACTAAAGTTCAGTATTACCAAAGGTATGAGTTAGAGATGGGCATGGGTCCCTAAGGGCCGACCCGACCCTAATTTTGAGGGTATGGGTCCACCTTTTATTAGACCCTATGGATCCGGGTCGAATCTGGGTCCAGGACCTTAGGGTCTGGGTCCGGGTCTTCACATCTAAGACCCAGATTCGACCCAGATCTGACTCATGGACCCATTTACATGTTTTTTTTAAAAAAATTATATATTAGGCATTATGTGTATTTAATTGCTTGATTTGAATTTTGTTATATTTTTTAACATTGCGTTATTTTGAACTTTGTCGGTTCATGTAATTTAAAATTCGGTTGTTGAATCAATACTTTAAAAATTATAGACTTGATAAATATTTCGTTATAAGAAGTTGAATGTTGAAAAACTTCATATGTTTCGCTCAATTAGTATAAAGTATTAGAGGATCCTCATTAGTCGAAAATGTTTAAATAATTTTATGCAAATGGTCGAAAATTGCACTTCATAATATATTTTTTAAAAAAATTTTTGGAAAAAAAGAATAGAATTGTGTTGGACCCAGATGCAGACCCTAAGGGTCTGGGTCCGGGTCCAAAATTTTTAGATCCTATGGATTCGGGTTTGGGTCCAATAAAAAAATTAGGGTCTGGATTTGGGTCTCGCTGGACCCGATCCAGATCCGACCCATGCCCATCCCTAGTATGAGTGATTCATATTCGACTTTTTTGACCTATTTTTCAATTTTGGTAATTTTTCAGTTTAACGTTATAATTTTTCGATTGTAAATCATGACCCACTATATCTAAAAAAAAAAATCATGAGTACCACTATATGTATTGTTAATTTTTGTATATAAAGTTTATATTAGTTTGTGAAGCCTGAAAACATTTAATTAATTCTTTTTTAAAAGCATTTTACATAATTAAAATGAATTTTTTATTTTGTAAAAGGTAAAAGTGTTAAAATGTACCTAATAAAAAAATCAAAAAAGTACCTAATGAAAAAAAAATTCAAAAAAATACCTAACAAAAATTTTTCTTTTCAAAAGAGTACCAAGTAACGGCTAGGGTTAAGTTTTCTGTTATCTTTTTTGCCCATTTTTAAAAAGTACGGTACCTAATAAAATTTTTCTTTTCAAAAGAGTACCAAGAACACAACATATTTATCTAATAAAATTTTACTTTGGGGGTTTTTTTGTGACAAAATGTAATAGTATTGTGTATGATTGGAAGGGTTTTAGGGTTAAAACATCAGAAGAGGATAATGAGTGTTATATATTATGTTGATTGTTGTGTTTGTATTGGATAATTATAAAGTGTTCTTGGTACTTTTTTGAAAAGAAGAATTTTATTAGGTACTTTTTAAAGATTGGCAAAAAGATAACGGAAAACTTAACCCCCAGCCGTTACTATTGGTACTCCATTGAAAAGAAAATTTTTTGTTAGGTATTTTTTTGAAAAAAAAAAATTTATTAGGTACTTTTTGACACTTTTTTCTTTATAAAAATACTTTTGCGATAATTTTAAAAAGGTCTTAATCTATTGGGTCAACCTAAACCGACCAAAATCGAATATTCTATTCCAAAAATGATCTATCCCAAAATTTCTTGGATTGTCTAGCTAACAATCATAGTTCACAAATTAGATTGCAAGATTTGCCAAGTTTGAATCGGATTCTTGATGGATAAAAATTGTATAGGATTCCAATCTAACAAGATAAGATGCTCTAGATATGATTTGTAGAAACAGTCTTTTTTAGATTGCAACAAATAAACTTTGCATAAAAATTAAGAAATTGTGAGGTTAAAGAAGTATTAATATATGTGAATGACAATAAAAAAAATTAAATAATATTAAATTACAGTATAATATAGAAACGTATATAAAAATAAATATAGCAAATTTAAAGGATAGAGATTAATTTGTAGACATAAAGGACAAAAAGGATGATGTATATAGGAGCACATAAAGAACAAAAGAACATCAAAATTTATAACCTCATATGGCTTAACATTCATGTTTCACAAAGTCAAGAATGCACTATATCAATTACCAAATATTGTCTTTTAGGGGACACTATCAACCTTAATTGACCCTAGAATCTCATTTTCTAAAACAAACCCTCTCTTGAGACACCGTCTATAGACTATACTATAGACGTATCTAAAGAGCCCAGTTCATATCTCTCTTTTAACTTACAAAATTACCGATCAGTTTTTTTTTAATTTATCAATTGAGCCAACCCCAAAACTTAAGACGTCTATTGTATAGACGGTCTCAAGTAAGAATTTGTATTTCTAAAATTATACTCCTAAATAATAATATCTTTGTTTTGGATCTCTTTTTTAGTTTTTAACTTGTGTCATTTGGCCTTTTATTTGGTTTTTTATTATTTTATATTATAGTTGCTAATAAATTATATTGCACAAAAATAAGAAAATTGGGCAGAGTAGAAAAATAAAGCAAAAAAAGTTTAAAATAAAAATGAAGCAACATAAAAATAATAAAATTGCAATTATTTATATGATTTTTTCCAAAGAATGGCCGCTACTTAGAGACTGAGTATAAAAGATGTTATGTCGTTTTTATCTATTTTTTCATGTCATCTAACATTTTTGTAAGGAAAAATTATCTAGAATAATACAATTTTTTCATGAATTTCCTACAATAATTTCAACTATTAATTAATCATGAATAAAGCCAATTTTATGGGGTATTTGCCTAGAGTAAACTTAAAATTAATATAAAATTAGAGAAAAATTTTGTAAATGATTTAGCATTTTTTAAATATTTTTCAGACATTTATTTATTTCAATTTATCTTTTTTTTAAAAAAATAAAACTTGCTATAACAGGTCATCTGGTTACCTAAGTTCGCTATAAGCAAATACCCCATAAAGTTGAGATTATTCATGGTTAATCAATAGGTGTGATTATTGTAGGAAAATCATGAAAATGTTGAATTATTTTAGATAATTTTTTTTAACTACCCCATAATATAATATTATTTTCATCTAATTTTTAGTTTTTTGATTAAATACCTAGGAAATTTTGGTGAAACATATAGAGTATAAAAGGTGTTGATGTCATTTTCAGAAAATATGATATTTGGCATTTGAGAATTTCCTTGTTCAAATTAAATGCAAACGAACAACTTTTTGCACTTCATACGGTTCTAATTCAAAGATAGAGACTCTTTTAAGATTTTGACTAAAAGTGGGTCGAATAATATATATGTGACTTTATATTTATGAATTTGTTTTACTTTTATAATAAGCATTTCTTTTTTAAAAAATTGTTTTTTTTTTGACATTGTAAAAAATTCCTATTAATTGAATATTTTCTAAAGTAGAACCTTTTTGTTTTTTTTTTTTTTGTTTTTTAGATGTTTAAGCAAGGGAAATAGGGAAATAGTCAGTCTCCTCAGAGATTGTCTCTTTGAAAAATGTCTTTTAAATCCAACTCATTAAAGCTTAATTAAACAACAAACTTATTATAAGCTTAATTAAAAATGTATTTTCAGAAAATGACGTTTTAGCCGAAAAGAAAGTTAGCTTTTTCAATTGATTTTGGTTTGTTAGCTCAATATTTCGTTAATAAACAACAAATAGTCAATACCTAATTTTACCAAACATCTCTCTAAACAGTTGGTTTATACGATAAGTTTAAAAGCCACCAAAATTAGTCAATACTTTTAATTGGTCAAACAAACCAACAGTCAAATAGGCAACAACTATTTGTCAAACACTCCCAATAACTCTCCAATAAACTTTTTCTTTAGATTTAGGAGACACCTTAATCATACGCTTTTTATTTTTGCCATTCATACTTGATACAGTGTCTATATTTATCACATTTGTAATAAAATGTTATTGACAAACAACATATATTAATATACTAGTATAAAACCCGTGCAATACACGGATATTTTAAATTTTTATTTATAATAAAATTTAATTTAAATTACTAAAATAAATAAAAGACATATCTTTTAAAGTTCAGTCAAAGGTTAATTTAAACAGTTATAAGATATCTTAAAAAAATTACAACTTATGTTTAAATTTATTTTTGAGAAAATGTTTATTAACTGAATAACTTTATGTCACGCAATCAAATAAAGTCTTGTAAAATCATGACATTTGGTAAAGCTCTAAAGAGCCGTCATTTGTCATTATACAGTTCTTTTAATAGTATTTATGATATGATGTCTTTTTGAAAAGATTGGGACCACAAAAAAATGCATTAGAATTGAACCTAGATATAGGTGAAGACAAATTTATAGCTATGTTTTTTTAATAAAGTTTTTGTGACCATAGAAAAGGTTTTTTTTGTGACAAAGAATCCATTTTCAAATAATTTCTAGACCTTTCATTGTTTTATAGTATATGATGAGCTTAGGATGTGACAAAAACATGCATTATTTATAAGCTACAACTAATTACGATAGTGCAAAAATACGGTAACGGGCGCAATTTTGTATTAGATTGATAATACTATCACAAGATCATGAATTCGTGATGTTGTTATCGTAACACTTAAATTTCAGTCAAATCATAAAATATATCTTGAAATGTTCCAAAACGTGCTTTTCTACACTTTCAATTACAAAACAAAAATATCGAATCATTTTTCAAAAACCTTTACAATTGCAGTGCGAATGCGATACGATCTTATTTCTATACTACGTATGCTAAGACCTACTTTTGCTTATATAACGACAATGGTAGAATAACAACTTCACAAAAACAAAGAAACATAAACATCAAACCAGCTTTTGGTGGTTGGAACCAAATACTGAAAAGGAAAGGAGATGAAGGTATTAGTACTAGCAACTGGCAATACAATGGACTAAAGAAACACGGATTTTAAGAAAATGGTAGTTCGGGTATTTTAAGTGATTATAATAAATGTAAAGGTAGTGGTCGGGTGTTTAAGTGATTATAATAATTGAAAAGGTGGTAGGTGTGGTATTTTAAATAATACTCCCTCCGTCCCTTTTATTGTGTCCACTTTTGTTTTTGGTTACTATTCACTAATCACTCTTAATTTGTATTTTGTTCTTAATCTATAAGTTAAAATATAGTCATGTGGGATCTTATTTTGTTCGTCTCAATGCAAAGATTATTAATATCAAATTTTTATAATTTTTAATTATACACAATTAAAGATATTAAAGATTAAAATGTTGCCTCGGCATGTGTGCAAAATGAAAAGTGGACAAAACTAATGGGACGGAGGGAGTATAAGTTAGGATAGTTGAGCGTATTTAAGTAAAAAAATCTTTGCCAAAAATAAAAGTGGACAATTAGAATAAATTGACTAAATAAGGAAAGTGAACAATAATTTTGAATAGGAGGGAGTATTAATTAAAGCTTTCATAAGTGGACAAAGCAATAGTAGACTTTACTCATCATGATCAATTCATGAATAGTACTTGTATTGCATTCTTGCATTCATTACCATCCAAGGTGCTATGAAATTCAAGATTGTGTAATAATGCACCAGCGGATTCAGAATTTTAACTATTAAGATCGTTAAAATACGATGAAAATGTTTGGTAAAATAGTTTATTAGACAATTTCTGTATATTTTGACGCAATTTCTGTATATGTTTGGTAAAATACTATGGAAGTGTTTGTTAAATTAGGTGGTTATATAGCTTGTTATGAATTGACTCTTCATGTTTCTTCAGCCGGGAGACTCCTTTTGGTCACGCTCTACTTTATGGGAATGAGTTGCCGTCATCCTTTCCTACCCAGATCATGTCCATAGTTTTCTATGAGCGGGATACATTAGGTATAGGATGATGATGATGATGATGAGCTTTGTTAAGAATTGACTATTTTTGAACAATCTCTTTTTTTGAGATAATTAAACAATCTATTTTTTGAGATAAATTTATTGTTCAATATCAACTAGTCAAATCAGTCACTTTTGCGTCTAGAGAGCTTCAAACCCTACACTACATAGGTGGATGTAATGAAGAGCCTAAGCAATAGTTGTAACAAATTAGAAGAAAAAGGTGTACTTCACCTACAAGACTTGTCCCACTCAATGGATGTCTTCCTCAATTTAGTTACTTACAATTGCTTTGCATCTCAACTTTGGAATCCAATCATCTAGGCCCTCTTCTTGTTTTTTTCTAGGACTTCAACTTTGGTTCAATTAATTACAAGAAGTTTGTGCATTGTCTTTGTCCTCAATTTGGAGGTAATATCATAGGATGGGGCTTTTCTATTATTTAGTATAGTTGGATTATATAGTAAGTTGTAACAAACCAATCTAGAATTACTCTTGTTAAAGACCGTGGGGTGTTTGGCAAATGGCTGATAGCTGATAATAGTGGCTGATTTGACCAGTTGATTTTATTAACTGGTTTGATCAGCTGATATTGAATCCGCTGCTATAAACAACTTGTTCAAAAACAGCTTATTCGTCAATAAATTGTTTCAACTAGCTAATTCACCAAACACTAACATTAGCTGGTTTGACCACTCAACTCTTTATTAATATCAAAATAAGCTAAAATTGTTTAATAAGCTACTTTCCAAACAACCCCTGTGTTTTAGTGAGACGACCTTAAAACAAGGAACTCATATTAAATTAGTTCACCCCATGTATGAAAAACGTCTCATAATAACACTTTTTACACAAAAATCTGTGATTAAACTATTTATAAAACTTAATATTCGATAAGTGGGTTGAACCTAGGTGTAATACTTATAATCAACCCAAGCCCAACATAATATTTGACCTCTCACTATATATAAAAAATTTTAAGTTTCCGTTCTCCTCTCTTTTACTTATAAGCGAGTTATAAAAGAGCTCAATAAGGATGAAAAATGGGTGTTTATTAATAGCATAACTAATATGGATAATTTAAATATTATAAATAACAATGTTAATGAGGATTAATAATATTTTTTGAATTTAATTATATATTATAAATGATAATTTATTTGTTATAAATTGATAAATGGGGATTAAAATAATTTGATAAAGCCCATATCAAATTTAAAGGGCCCTTATCCGATTCGGCTCATATATATTTACTTAAGTCTAACCCGGGTCGTACCCATTGAACACCCCTACTTATAGGTAATTTTTTAACTTACCCCAATCATGTTGACGAGTAAAAGTAATTACAAAACTTCAATCATAGGACAAGAAGCTTATTAAAGTAGAACTAGACAACAATAGGGAAGTAGGGATACGTAGCAATAATGTACACCCTCACTCATCATAATTTGCAACAGAAAATAGTGGAAATCATCATCATCATCATCATACCCAGTGTTCCCGCACATAGATACTCTATGGCCAGGGTCTGGGGAAGGAAGGTCGACGGCGTCTCATACCCATAAGGAGAGGGCGGTCATAAGAGTCCTTCGGCTCTAGAGGAGTCTTCAAGGATAGGACCTGCAAAAATCCGAAAACCTGCATCTTACACCCATGTTAGCCAAGCATAGGGATTAAAAAAAAAAAAAAAAAAAAAAAAAACCTATAAGCGATATAGGTAAAAAAGGAAGTGAAAAGCGATGACAAAAGTCACAGAACAGTATCAAACTAGTCTAGTAATCTAGGACGTGAATAAGGCGCCGCCATGTGGCTCTATCCCTGGTCAGGTCCTTAGAAAATAGTGGAAAGATAAAAACAATTAATTATGTGAATATTAGTATAAGTGTAAAAAATATAAAATCAATATATATGTGAATAAAAGTTATAAAAAACATTATTAAAAATAAAATTATTATAAAATAAAGCAACGCATGCATTACAATAAATTTAACTTTTTACGACATTGCATTTAGTGACATTAAAAATATGTCACTAATTCATATTTTTAGTGTAATAATTATTGATTTTTATTTTAAGTTTCATTATAAAGTAAATTAGCGACACTTTATTTGATTTTTAGTGGCATATGTAATTGTTACTATTTGTGAGAGATGTCACTAGATCCTATGTCGCAAAAAGCATTAGTGTGATTTTTTATTATGTTGTTAAAGGGTCTAATAAATGTCACTAAATTCTCTATATATACGATTAGAAATTTAAAATTGCGACATTTAAATTAAATGTCGCTAAATATATTCCACTAAAAGCGTATTATGTTGTAGTGATGTTTCAAAATTAAAATGTTAGGATCTAATTAAGACCAATTATGTCCAATAATTATTGCATTAGATCACCAAAACTCACGCGTGATGAAGGACGAAGTAAAAGTAAAAGAAAAGGATAAAGGAAACTAGCTAGTAGCTACCAAAATATTTTCTATGTTTTTTTGTAGATCAATTAATTTTATTTTATAACTATTTCCAAATATTATGTAAAGATAAACATATTTAAGTGAAATTTTATTTAATATATTTGTATTAATGCATATTTTAATTATATCAACTTTTTATATTATTATACACATTTAAAGATATTTAAAAATTTCTAAAAAGCGCTGTGGAAAAACTAGGAGTGCAGTCAAAAAAAACCATATGAAGTACTTGCTCTATATCATTATTATATTTAACCATATAATAGTCTCTCAATTGTATTATAATTGATACATTTCACTTTTAATGCAATTTAATTCGTAATTTTGATCGTTTATACCTTAAGTTATGCTTGACTAAAATTATAAAAATTTGATATTAGTAAAGAATGCGATTAGACGATTCTAATAATATTTCATTTGACTATATTTTTTTCTTACACATATAAGTATTTAGAACAGAGGAGGTAGCTACTAGCTAGTATAAATGTGTTCCCTTTGTTACTTTTAGTCTTTTACTATTGCATTTGCATGTAGAGCAAAAGGTTTGGGGTTCGACTCCTACTCGGCATAGGTATCAATTGGGGGTTTTTTGACTGCACCCATCTCTCATTACTTCCTCATTGGGAGAACGGGTAAAATTTGTCCGCATCTTTCAGAAAAACGAAAAACCCCCCCACCCGGACCCTGCCTTGTGCGGGATATTAGGAGTGTCCAATACATTTACCTTTTTACTTTTACTATTGCAACCACTAATATAATAAATTCTTGGTCAATTTTATATTTTATTATTCATCGTCACTTTTAGTTATTGCACATCAATGCATGCAGGATGTACGTACATTGCTCATTATTATTTTGCTACTGAAACATAGAACATGTTCAACTAACTAGGAATAATGGGATATATGGAGCTTGTTCAGAGATTATTTGTTAATTAGAACTCAAATTAACGAAACAAAACAAATTACTTGTAATATATAAATATGGAGCATGGGCGGATCTAGGTGTCGCCCTCTTATGTCCTCGCGTGAGGGCACTGCATTTTAAAAAAATTTACATAACTGGCTACAATAGTATTTGATTCTTCAACCTATGGGTTGTGAGCAAGGACTAAACCTATTCCGCCCGTTTGGTAGATGGTAATAAACGGTGGCAATGAAAATGAAAAACTAGCATAATTTTGGTTGAAAAATCTTTTGGCTACCTTGATGGTCATACTTGTCGTCCAACTTCAATTATCTCATTTTCTTCATAAAATCAATTTGTATGCATTACCGTTGGGAGAGGTGGTATTAAGTGGAAATGAAAATTGTAAACAAAAGAACATTTTTGTGATTTCATTACCATGGGAATAGTATGGAACTTTTGATGAAATTTGACGCTATAAATCATTCCCATTACCATAATTTAATACCCCTAACCAAACAGGCCGATTGTGCTATTCAATTTTCTTTACTAATACGAGATTCTAATTACACTTAATATGTGTTCAACTGTACAACAAAACTCAATTAAATGCAGTTATAATTTCCAATCAGCAAGTCTCCCAAGAGACTGTCTTTTTGATAGACGTCTCTCAGGCCCAATCCATTAAAGTTTAATTCTTACTCATATTCTATATTTTCCTTTACGGACCGACTCAATTAGAGTAGGTCTCCCAAAGAAATCGTCTCTCACAAGAATTTGTGATTTCCAATACCTTTTTAAAACCCAATTAATTTTTCTTAACTATCTCCATTTCCTTCATGACATTATGGTTCACAAACATGACATATATAAGAAAAATCGTAAGGAATTTGAATATTTAAAATAAAAAAGCTCACGATCTCTCCAATTTTCCGTTCAGCTCAGTAAAATTTAATCACATCTCATAATCATGAAACAAACCCATAATCGCCCTAATCTTTTCGAATTAAATTTTTGAGGAGAACATGTGTTGCATCTACACTTCTATCCCAAAAGACTCTTACATGAGAGAACGTGTTATAGACTATAGTATAAGTTTTTGATTGAGTTGGTTCGTTACAGGAACTAAACTAAGAGGTCATGCAATATGTACTACCAATAACCTCTACCTTTATGGTGGTCCTCTTCTTTTTCCTCCAAAAATTCACAAAACTTTTCTCATTTTTTCACATAAAAACTCACCACAACATCCCACTTCCATTCTCACAACATTCTCTAGCCACCCAACACAATTTCCTTGCATAATTTCCCCATTTCCTCATGGAATTCCGCAAACCAGAACCCAACAACAACAACAAAAGAATGATGATGAAGATGATACAAAAAGACAAATCAACAACAAACAACAACAACCCACCATTATTTAAGAACTCTTCATCATTATCCAATAATCATCATCATGATCAAGATCATGATGTTGATGATCATGGGTCTGATCATGATGATGAAGATGAAGAAATGATGGGTTTTAGTACAAGAATCATAAGTAGTAATAATAATAGTAATAATGAACAAGATAAGAAACAAAAGAGATTAATGGGTGGTAGAAAATCAGGGAATAATAATAATGAAAGAGGAATAAATATGGTAAATTGTCAAGCAGAAAAATGTACGGCAGATCTGATTGATGCAAAACGTTACCATCGCCGTCATAAGGTTTGTGAGTATCATGCTAAGGCTCCTTCTGTTCTTGTTGCCGGAATTCCTCAACGCTTTTGTCAACAATGTAGCAGGTTTTTTTTATTTTCTTCTCGTTATTTAAAGTTTTTGGTTGAGTTAGTTACTTAAAATGGTATCAGAGCCACGTGACAAGAGGTTATGGGTTCGAATCTCAACCACCCCTCCTTCAAAAATGGAATATTTAGCGCGGAGGAGAGTCTGTGATGCATCCACACTTCTAGCCCAATGGGCTCTCGTGTGAAGGGGCGTATTAGAGTATATAATGGGCCCTCGACCATACGCTTAAGCTTTTGGTTGAGTTGGTTCCTTAACAATCATTACATCTCTAATTTCAAAGTTTATTAATATTCAAAATCGGATTTTATTTCAGTTAGATTGGAGTATGCATGACCATCGATTAGCAAGGAGCGGGCTAGTTTAAACTTTTTTTTAGTTCAAATTTTTTTTCAACTAAAATTTAATATATTAATTTGAATTAAATTCAGATATAATTTACATTTTTACTAAGTCGGAGATTTCAGCGTGAATTTACTTTCCTAAATTCAATTTTTGTTGTCTCCTATCTTTTCCTTAATCTGCCATATACTAAAAACAAAAAAAAAAAATCATAAAATTATAAAGACGAAGTCAGAATTTTAGGTATCAGTGAGCTCAAAATTTCTATTTTAACATTACCAAGAGATTTATGATCGTGTCTTGTATGAAACAGTCTCATCATGAGATGAACATATACAATCAGCTTCTTTTTTTCATTGACCACTTTAAAATAAACTATAAGAGATTATTTTAAAATTATAAATATTTAGTTTAACATTACAAGGGGTGATCAAATTAATACTATAAGAAGTGAGAATTTTTCTAGATTTTTAGGTTATGATTGAAAATTGCTAGGAGTTTATAATGGTAGAGTTAAATTTGTGGGGTCATAAACTCATATGATAACTCATAATACTTCTACATGCTATTTGGTCTTAACTTTTAAGAGGAGAATTTTAGTATGGGAATAAATCATTAGATAATCTCAAAAAAATATAATTATAGATGTGTTATTTAATTTGTATTTTGAATTTTTTAGACTTTATATTTTGATATTGTAAATTTTGCTATGTTTTTTTTTAATAAGTGAAATTCACTATGAAGGAAATAATAAAATTAAAGTTAATATAGTGCCTAATATTACCCATTCATAAAATAGATAATAAAAATAAATATAAATGGAGCAAAAGTTGATGTAGCTAACATTTCTATAGGTTATAATTTTTGTTATTACATGCCCAAGCTAGCTTGATCTTAAAGTAAAATTTTGAATAAGTGTGAAAATTATATAATTCAAATGATATGTGAATATTTTGGTGTTTTCCTTTTTCTTGTTGATTATCAAATTTTAGAAGTCATTTTATTTAGTAAGAAATTTGTTTTTTTATTTATTTTGAGGTTAGGAGTTTCTAAGAAAAAATTTGGAATTTTTTTGTTTGCTTTGTTTTTTCTTTTTGTTTTTTTATAAATGAGTCCATGAAAAGTACTTCTATCTTTTTGGATTTTATACCATATTTTCATCTTATCTCCACGTGAAGTATGATTTAAGTGATGTTGATTTAGAAACTAGGTTTTATGTTTTTTTATCACAAATTATTGTGAGAAACGATCTCTTGAGAGACGCATCAGAAATATGGATTAAATAGTCTTCAGTTAATACAAATTAAAAACAAAATAAGAATATAGAATTTTTATTTTGAAATCGTCTCTTTGAGAGACGGTCTCTCACAAGAATAGCCGATTTTTTATTAATATTAAACAATGTAGTTAAATTTTTGAAAAGATAAGCAACCGTTACATTTTATTTAATATGGTAAAAAACTTTGTTTAATAATCCAAATCATTACTCCCTTTCTTTTCTTTTTTTTTTAAGTTTTTCATTTTAATTCGTCTCATGAAATTTGTTAATTTTTATGTTCATATTTAATTTATCTTTCAGCTCATTCACGCAACTATTCTACTTTTCCATTATATCTTTGTTTTCTCTTCCTTTTTGATATTTCCAATATCATATTTGTATCAATTTATAATCTAGGCTTCTATTGTTAGAGATAATATTCATATCATAAATGTTGGAGATAATACATTATAATATAAAATAATTAAAAGTAATAATACTTCTTATCTTTTTATAAGTTTTCTAATATTTTTATTTTGGTTTATTTCTTTTACTTTACAATATTTTTATCATGAATTATGTTTTCATCACTTATTTTGTTAGATTTGGAGGTAAACTAGAAAATTTTTATGAATAAGGGGGAGAAGATATCAATTCTCTCTCTCATCATAATAACTCAACACATGTCACAACGTTAAAAGGGCAAACTGTTGACCACTAAGACCTTAGGCTAAACCATAATTCACCATGATAGTATATTCTTTCAAACATAAAAATACCTACATTAAATAAATATTTAACTTAGGAACTAATGGTCCTTTTAGTTGTTTGTATTAAATTGTGGTAATAAAATTGAATTGTATCGTAAATTTGCATGAAATATACTGTGTCGTCATTCCCATAATAATATAACTTTGATCATAAAAAGATTTTTCACAATTTTCCATTCTGTGAATTTTGAAAAAAAAAATAAAATGTTTGGAAAAAGAAAAAGCAGAAAATATATGGACAAAATCTGGCCTTATAAAAAAGAAAAAGAATTGAAGAAAATAGGTCAGCGGTATAAAGTAAAGGGTCAACATCCTATATCTTACCCTCCCCACAACAAATTTTATTTTATTCTCTAAGAAACAGACAAATGCCAACTCAGCTTTCAAGTCGAATTAGTGCACTTTACATGTCAAACATATATACTTCATTGCTAAATTAACATTTATATTTTTATTGCGAATTTAAGATATTAGTATAGAATGGGTTAAAAAAACTTGTTTTAATAGTAAATACCAACTTAACTGTCATTATTTTGTGTTATATGTTACACAATGTAATATTAATAAATTAATCAAACTATACTAAATCATAACTTACTTGGCCTTATTTTCAAAAAAAAAAAAAAAAACTTAGTTGACCTAGGCAGGTTTGAATCTGAATTCATTCAAAATACTTCATTCCATTCACCCTTGGATCCAATTTTGTGATGCATAGACATGTTAAAGTCAACATCCTTTTCTTAATAACATGAGTTTTACAAAAAATTGCTATTCAGTTGTCAGATCTTATATATAACGATCGTAGTTTTGTTAATTTTGAATTATCTTTAATTAAAGTTGTTATGTACTTGCTAATTTTTATCTCTGATGTAGATGTCGTATAACTCTTTATTAATGAATCAGATATTATTCAAAAACAGTCGCTATTCAATTCAGTTCGGTTTATTTTGATTTATCTTTAGCCATTATTAGCTTGTGGTTTTTACATACATCACATGCTTTGTATATAGTTATACTTCCAAAATTAGATCGTGTGTCGATTAATAACAAACATCATCAGAAACTTCACATAAACACAAAACACACGTATATTTTTAATAACTCATTTTACATTAGTCGATCATATTCATACAAATTAACACCAATATTGACAGGTTTCATGAGCTAGCCGAGTTTGACGAGACGAAAAGGAGTTGTAGGAGGCGGCTAGCCGGGCACAATGAGAGGCGTCGGAAAAGCTCATCGGAGTCTCAGATAGAAGGCGGTTCGTCGAGCCAGACAAGAGGGTCTAACCCCAACACACAGTTAGAAAGGGCAGCTAACAGAAGCAGTCAAATTTCCTATTCTGGTGGGAATGTGAGCTCTATTTATAAGCATTTTCAACTGACTTAATTAGAAATATGGCTAAATGTTGCTCCCTCTCTTCTGTCATTATCATGATCATCTGATCACTAAATATTGGAATTATTAATTAAGACTTTGTATTTAGTAAGCTAGGGTTGGAATTTGAAGGACAAATTTATGCTACTTTTATGTTTGGATAACGGATTAGAATATTTATTATCAACTATCTATCGCATGCAAAATCTTGTCTGAATTTTCGTTTACCAACCACAATCTCCTTTGATAAAAGTATCGTCTGTCGTTATTTTTTTTTTCTTTTCGGATCCTACATAGCTATTATAAGCGAAATATATTGAATATAATGATACTACCTGCAATGCAGTATGCAGTCATGCACTAATAAAGCTTTTTCTTAACTATAGAATTAGCAAAAATTTTAACCTACAAACTCAAAGAAAATGAACAAAATCATTGGGATGGGCCGCGGATCCAAACCCTTGCCAGCTCTCATATAGCTTCGCCCATATATATATTAGACCGTCTCTCACAAGAATTTGTGTATATATATATAGTATATCCTTTATTTTGTTCTGTTTTTTTTTTCATTTTTGTTTTAAGAATATTGATCAAATAATTAAATTAGTTTTGATTGATGGTGATAATTAGTTTTGAAAATCATCAATTAAAGCACTAAGCTATACAAAAAGTTTTAACATTCTGACAAGAAAAATCTTCTATCTGTCAAGAGTAATAATATTTATCGGCTATTTTTGTGAGAGATTATTTTTCAGTAAAATTAATACCTAAAAAATAATCTTTATTCATATTTTGTAAGAATTGTGACGTTCTCATACCAATTTGTAAATATTTTTAGAATTTTTTTGGGTTAGAAAAAGGGTAGACTGTAGAGAATAGTTCAATTTTGGATCTAGAGTGAAGGGCTCTTTTACTTCTTTATACTAGGCCCAATTTTCAATGAGACCTTTTAGAGCGCGTGGGTGGAAAGAAATAGAGAGAACGAAAAAAAGGGATTTTGGGGGACGCAAAATCTCTTATTTAGATAACAGAATGAAAGAAAGAATTTGGAGAAAAATATAGAGAAATTTGATGAGTGATTTTTGTTAAGATCATAAAGTGAAAACTTAATCATTTATGTAAATACTGAGAATTAACCTCTTATTACAAGAGTAGAAGAAAAAGTAGACTGTAAACCAAACAACATAAAAGAAATTCATACTCTTCAAAACTGAAGTAATATATAGATGAACTGAACTTATATTACCAATTTTTGATCCGACTCAAAATTAGCCTAAAAGTGAACCGAAATCGACATATTATCTAGCACAAATTCTTGTGAGAGACCAATTCTAATTGGGTTGGCCCATAAAGGAAAATATAGAATAAGAGTAAGAATTAAACTCTAATGAACTAGGCCTGATAGGAGTCTCAAGAAGACAGTCTCTCAGGAGACTTGCTGTCTATTTAGTGATAGTTTACACTTTATTAGACTTGTCAAATAATATGTAACATGAGAATTGAGAAGGCCAAGGAAACTTGAACTAGAATTATGTTCCCATAAACTACAATAAATTGGTGAAGAAACTTGGTTAAAACATAACATAAGTAAAGAAAACAACTAACATAAGCCTAAAAGTGAGAAGGAAAAGAACAGTACATAAACAACAATCTAAGAACAAAACCTACTAATAACTAAACAAAAAGAAAGAAAACTAGCATAACCTAGTTACAAAGTTTCCAACACCCTCATCCCATTCTAACATATTGATTCATCCACTCTTATTATTGATCCAAGAACGTCTCCATTACATCGGGGTACATTCCCGTTTCGGGATTTCGGTATTCCGGAGGGTTCTGAGGATGATGATCGAGTGAAGTTGAGGAAGCTGAAGAAGTCATTCTAGCGGGTAATGTAAAGCTCCTTTTGAACTTGTTCTCCATATTTTTTCTCATTTGTTCTTGATGGCTATCCAAGCTTAGGAACTCATTTGGGTTCCCTCCACCCGCCCCTTGCATACTCGGGTTTGGACCCTCAGGGTTAGAAACTTGATCGGATTTGTGTCCCATGTTTTCCGGGCTAAATAAGAGTTTTGCTTCATCGGCCCTTCCGGTGAGAGCATTGAAGAATGAAAGTCCGTTAGGCCATTTGATATCCGACTCGTGTTCACCCATCATTTCTCCCATCCGATTTTCGGCCGAGTGAGGCATTAAAAACATGTGAGGCTCATCTTTTGTAGGTGGGAACCCAAGAGGTCTTTGAAAATTTGGAGGTGCAAGCATTGGAGCTGGAGACGACATAGGCCGCGGGCCCCAATTGAAGAGCGGAGGAGGGCCCAAAGGAGGGCCGGGCTGCTTCGTGGGGAGAGTGGAAGAAGAGGAAGCATTTCTAGTTGAAGAGAAAAGTTGTGATAAATAGAAGCCGGATTGGTAGCCTAGAGATTCAAAGGTATGCCTCATTCGTAACACGAAGTGGAGGTCTTCGGGTATCTGAATCACAAATTTACACATTTTAGTAACATCATCAGCAATTTGTTCTAAGACAAGACGGTTTATCCCCAAATATTTTTCCGGGTTTTAAAATGAAATTTTAATAAAGGTATTTCTAGTAATTTATTTTCTAAACTATGCATCATAACGGATACATACATACATGATGTTTTCTACCCAAAGTCCATCGAAGAAACCTCGTTGTTATTATAAGGTTAAGGTTGCGTACATCTGACCCTTCCAAATCTACCTTAGTGGAAAACACTCAGTGAGATTCGCGTAATGAAATACTGTAACAAAAAAAGAAACTAAGGCACCTGGCTACCTTAACTACACAGGATTAAGTGCATAAAAAGTTGCTTTAGCTTAAAAAGGTTGCTTAGTGCTAACAAATTGTTTAGCAATCCCATCTGAAAAAAGGGGCTTTATAGTATAATTGTGCTGCTAATCAAGCTCTAATGACAACTAAAGGTTTGCTTTTTGACTATGTTCTCCATAATGTATTGTCTAATGTATATCTAGTAATCTCAAATACTTGCGGATCGAATATCAAGGGGAGGTTTTGAGCATGTTCGACCGCACAGGGCCCCACAAAGTTGGGGGCATCAATATTACATAGTATATGTTAAGTGTTTAAAGATACAAAGTCGTTAAAAAAACATCATAATCTTTTAAAATTGCACAGGGTCTTCAACGAATTCGTCAATTTTTCCTCCGGCCCTACGAGTATCCTAATTACAAGTGACTATACCACGATGATATACTAATAAGAACGTAAAGAAAACGAGAAATGAGTAAAGAGAAAAAAGAAGACGAAGCTACTCACAATCTTGCAGGAACCTAATTGAAGAAGTCCGTGACCAGCTTGAATCACAGCGATTGTCTGTTCATACGACATAACAAGAGCACACGATATATACGGTCAAAACACAAGTAAACATAAGAATTAGCGCAGATAATCAAACCGAAGTTAAAATTTCTAACCTGGATACCAGATTCAAATTGGTCGGTCCATTCAGGAGGAAGCTGTACGAATACAACGATCAAATCATAAGAACAGTTACTGGCCCTAAACATAATTATTAAACATATATACCATGAAATGATGGAAAATCTAAAATTCTAGTTGAGGGGCCATATAAAAGCATTAGCAACCAAGTGAGCCCAAATATGTCTTAATCTTCCATTCCTTTCTAATATACTAATCTTAGTGTCTTTAAAGTAGACCATAATAAAACAAAATATTGCTGAAATATTTAATAATCTCATCATTCGGTATGCAAGTGTTGGTAAATAACCCACATCTGATCCCACATCGAAGTATTAGAGAGATGTTGACTATCATATAAACTTGATGGCCCACTCCTCCTAATACCAATTGGTTTCAAGATGGAACCTCACCGGGCTTGTGTGCAGTCAACTCTCCTTGTGTGCGGGTCTTGTTGTGTACAAGGCCAAAATGCTTGGTAGATAAAAATCGAAAAATCGTAATTCCCTCCTCCCGTTGATAAATGATGTACTAGCTTTTACATATTCCCTCCTTGCATTTCAGAAATTCTTCACTTATTTTCATCTTAAACTCCCAATTCTACTACGTATGTTTAATATTTATTTTCCAATGCACAATGATTAATTTTGCACCTAATAGTACGATAGCAAAAAATCTATAGTTCTTTGGATTGAAATACTAAAAAACTAAAGTAAAATGACTTATTAAAGGATATGCACTTATTTATGCGTAGTTGTAGATAAGGTTTACTATCAGAAGTCAAACAAAAACACCCTTTTTCTTATTACACCAATAAGGCGATAAGGTTACGTACATGAGACTCCTAAATCTGGACTATGTGAGTCATTTATCGACATTGGGGGTGATAAAATGTTATTTTTACAACATGTTAGCTATCTCAATGGTGCTAAGATGTGCTTATCTGACCGAGGATGTACAGGGTAAAACGGTATAACTAAAAACAACGCAAATTTTTGTGGAACTAAGTTATAATAAAAGCCAATCAAACTGTAAGTAATTATATAAGTTAAAAATGACTTTATAGTACATACAGCATCAAATGAGCTCTGCCAATAGTTTGAAATATTTGGTTCACATTCTGAAGGCTCTTTAAAAACCCATTTGTGACATTTATCAGAAGCAACCTTCCCCATTAACCTGCATTAATACCGAACAATTCAAATCGCAAATAGAAAATACATTTATGCACGATATTAAGTCCAACAAAACACCAAAAAGCATAACATTTGCATCTATGGGACCCTAGATGAATAAATTATGCTGGTTTAGCGATAAAAGTACTTTTAGGAATTATTTTCGAGTTCAATATTGGAGCTATATAATATTCTTTTTCTCGAGGACAGACATATAACAATGTCAAAGCTTTAATCCCAACAATATCGGGTTTTTCTAAGGGTAGATAAGGAGAGGGAAATGGAGTACACATATAATAATAACACCTACCAAGTACCCACCCTTCTCCATAATTATATAACTGAATGGACATTTTGCTGAAGGACTTCCTGACCGGATCTTCACTATCCATCTCGTCCAAGCAATCTGCTACTCCTCTTCCTCGGCAAAACCCGTCTTCCCACATCAACATCCTTCACCATTTATTTCAAATATGTCAGTTCGAGTTCGAGTTCAACTGACTTGGGTGTCTACCATAAATAAATAAAAAACAAAATTTCCTAGAAAATTAAGGTAGCAGCAATAACTAAGTAATAACAAAAGATTGGCAAGTTGAAATTCAAAAAGTACTTAAGAAAGGAGTATAAAAATAACAAATTGAAGAAAAAGGGGAAAGGGAAAATGAGTTAAAAGACCATAAAAGCATGATTTTTGCATAAACAATTGATTGTTCAAGCAAGGGAGAATCTAGGTCTGAGCCTGCCTAGTCCATGGCCTACCCGGACCACTATCATTTGATTAAACATTCTATTTATATTTGTTGGAATTGGTGACTCGAGTGCACCGTCCAAAGGAACAAACTCAACCAGGATATGTTATATACTCTAACAACGTGGTGTTGCATTTCAATATTAAATTGTGCAACATATATCATAGAAAAATTGCACGCAAGACTTCTGTACATATGCAAAGATGAGTGTTTGCCCACCCTATATTAGTACCTTGAATTCGCCCTTGTTACCTAGCCCTAGAAAATCCCAATATAACAAGTTCATCAATCATGAATACTTTACTCTAATAAGGCCTAAATCATCAGGGCACTTAAAAATCAAATTGATCATGATAATGATCAAATTAGAGTGCTACTTCTATTATAATCAAGACCAATAATAAGGTAAGAAAAGGGAAAAGAGATTAACAATCATTTAAAGCTAATCATCATTTAATGTGCCAAGAAAATCACAAAAAAGATTTCAACATCAAATTAATCATGGAAAAAAAAGAATGAAAACACTCAATATTCAATGGTCCCCTGTAACAGCTCTGAGTTTTAGAGTGAAGACGAAAGAAGAATAATTACAAGCTTCCATTATCATCTCCAACTTTGCAACCATTTCCACCTCTTACTCTCCTGCAATAATGGAAAAAAAACAAGTACCCATTTCAGAAAACTTGATAATAATCATAAAAAATGAAACAATTACAACTACTACTTCTTCTTGGAAGTTTTTCTGATTTATTGTACTTGGTGGGCTTTCAAGAGAGACAAAAACAAGGGGACATATGTGGGGTTTCTATAGAGAAAGATACAAAAAGGGAAAAGGATTGGGATTTTTGGTAATACCCATTTGAAGTTAATCACTAATCCATCCTAATCAAGAAAAACCCACATCATTTTTGCCATTAATTAACCCTAGAAAAAATTTATACCAAAAGTTATAGAGGGAAATTGGAATGATTTGTAGAGAGAGAAACAATTAACAAGAAAAAGAGTGGGATTTTTGGTACAACCCATTTCATAAATTCATCTTATTCAAGTAAAACCCATATCATATTTTCATTGTTAATCATCCTAAAAAACAAAGAAAATGAGAATGGTTGTAGAGAGAGAAACATCAAAAGAGGATAAGGGAGTGTGATTTTTGATAATCACTAATTCATTTAATTAAGTAAAACCCACATCATATTTTCACTAAAAAAATCCCAAAGTAACATATTGAAGAAGTTATAGTGAGAAAATGAGAATGATTTATAGAGAAAGAAAAATTTTAAAAGGAAAAAAGAAGTGGAATTTTAGGTAAAAACCCATTTGAAGTTGGTCACTTATTCATCTTAATCAAGTAAAACCCACATCATATTTTCACTAATAGTCATCCTCAAAGACCAAACAAGAGAAAATGAGAATGATATATAGATAGAGAAACATCCAAAAAGGATAAGTGAATATGATTTTTTGTAACCCATTTAAAGTTAATCACTAATCCATCCTAATCAAGTAAAACCCACATCACTAATGATCATCCCCAAATAACATAATATACAAGAAAAAATGAAAATGATTTTTAGAGAGATAAACATCCAAAAAGAAAAGGGAACATTTTTTTTTTTTGCTAACAAGTCTAACAACCCATTTGAAGTTGATCACTAACCCATCTTAGTCATGTAAAACCCACATCATATTTTCACTAAAGAACATCTCCAAACACCATACAATAGAAAATGAGAATGATTTATAGAGAGAGAAACATCCAAAAAGGTAAAAGATTTGGTTTTATTTAGCACAACCCATTAGAAGTTAATCACTAATTCATCCTAATCAACTAAAACCCACATCATATTTTCACTAATAATCATCCCCAAACACCATATAGAGAGAGAAACATCCAAAAAGGAAAAAGATATGGTTTTTTTAGCACAACCCATTTGAAGTGAATCACTAACTCATCCTAATCAACTAAAACCCACATCATATTTTCACTAATAATCATCCCCAAACACCATATAGAGAGAGAGAAACATCCAAAAAGGAAAAAGATATGGTTTTTTTAGCACAACCCATTTGAAGTTAATCACTAACTCATCCTAATCAACTATAACCCACATCATATTTTCACTAATAATCATCCCCAAACACCATCCAATAGAAAATGAGAATGATTTATAGAGAGAGAAACATCCAAAAAGGTAAAAGATTTGATTTTTTTAGCACAAACCCACTTGAAGTTAATCACTAATTCATCCTAATCAAATAAAACCCACATCATATTTTCACTAATAATCATCCCCAAACACCATACAAGAGAAAATGAGAATGATTTATAGAGAGAGAAACATCCAAATCCAAAAAGGAAAAAGTTTTGATTTTTTTAGCACAACCCACTTGAAGTTAATCACTAATTCATCCTAATTAACTAAAACCCACATCATATTTTCACTAATAATCACCCCCCCAAAAAAAGCAAACAAATATAGAAAGAAAATGAGGATGATTTCTAGAGAGAGAAAGGGAAAGTGAGTGTTTACGGGCGAGGACGGATGGTCCAGAAGACAGAGTAAGTCCAGTCTGAGTTTAAACAGACATTTCTGAGGGCCTCATGAAGGGCCATCATCCCTACTGCTTCTTTGCTCCTATCTCCTGCTCCTGAGCCCACCATTTCTAACTTTCTCTCTCTAACTTTTATTCACTTCTCCTTTCTTTCTCTTACTCTGTCTTTGCCCTTAACTTAACACTGAGGAAGATTGTTTTTTTTTTTTTCTTTTTTCTTATTTTGGGTAGAAGAAAAACAGAGGAGTAGTTTAGTTTTTAGCAAAAGCTAGATTGTTTATAGCAAGAATGAACAAAAAAGGTGCTTCCTTTCTTCATGTTTATCACTTGTGAGTTGTGACATTAAAAAAAGAAGGGTTCTTTCTATTTGATTGTTGCAAACAAGAAGGAGAGATTTGGTAAAAACAATGAGATGAATTAGTAAATGTGAGGATATAACTACAAAGTTTAGTAGGGACTAGGGACTAGGGAGACCATAAGAGTATACCATGAATGATACAAGTATAGAAGTATAGAAGTATGAATAATATACTCCTTTATCACTAAAGAATTGCTACACTTCTAAAATAGGTAATCCCACTCTTCAATAGAAAAGGAAAGGAAAGGACTTTCTCGGTATTTCACACAATGCAGGGTTCGAGTGGGTTTTTTTTTTCCTTGAAAGATGTGGACAAATTATACCCGTACCCCTAATGAGGGAGTAAAGAGATATGCGCAATGAAGAAACCCCAATTAATACATGCGCCCAGTAGGGGTTGAACCCCAAACCTCAAAATATAAAAGATAAAAATGTAATTATATTTTATAACTATGCGGGAGAAATATGCGGTTAAGATTAAAATATAAGTCTATACGATTTATGGTTTGTTTTTAATAAATCTATCTAAGGGATTTCTTGCTGAGAATAAACTCACCTAATATTTAATGGGTTATCAAACATGTAATTAAGATTTCATTCTTAGCTGATTGTGAATAAATTGTACTCCCTCCTATTCTCCCTATTAGTCCCATTTCTAAATAGGGTTAAGTCATCTTATTAGTCTCATTTTTATTTATAGTATGTATTTTTTACCTTATTACCCTTATTCACACTACCTTATTACAATAAAATTAGCAATTCACTTAATATTTTTTCTCTCTCCTTTTCTAAGTGATCCCATTTGACCCACCTAAAAATCGATAAAAAGTCAAATGGGACTAATTCGAAGAATAGAAAGGAGTATTATTTTCAACAAGAAACCCTCTTAAATGAATTTATTCAAAAATAAATTATAGATGAGTTTATTCTCAACGAATCGTAAATAGACTGTATTATACTATTATTAATGACAACTTCCCATATTTTAATTAGGACAAACTAGAGAGTAAAACTATTTATTAAGACAAAAAGAAAAAGGTGGGGACAGCTTTTATCCTATCCCCAAAGAAAAAATGTAAGATGAGACTTTGGGAAAGGAGATGGAAGAGGGGGGCAAAAGAGAGGTATTTTTTGCTCACATTTAGGGGTGGGGTGGGGTGGGTGGGGTAATATTGTTAAATGACTATTTTACCCTTTTGTCTGTTAGGATCTTTTGGTTGGATACAATTAGTAAGATCCAACAACCAAGTGGGCTTTGTTTGTCCAAGGAGGTGTCAATTAGCTAAGTTTAGTTCTTAAGGGTTGAATTGGCAAATGGCATCTACTTCTTATTGCTTTGGTTTAGAGTGTGTCATATTTGTCATTTTCTACTACTACTATATTAAAATAATAATAATAATAATAATAATCAGGACCGGCCCTAAGGGTGGGCAAGAGGGGCCGTCGCCCAGGGCCTCATGTCAAAAAAACAAAATTAATGATTGTAAAATATCTATATAAACTATAAATTGCAAAAGAAAATAGCCCCAATGTATTATTTCGCCCAAGGCCCCCAAATATCTAGGGTCAGCCCTGATAATAATAATGATAATAATAATAATGAAAAATTACTTAGAATAATCCAATCTGTGCATGATTTTACTATAATAATTTCACCTATTGATTAACCATGAATAATCTCAACTTTAAGGGGTATTTGCCTAGAGTAAACCGGGTGACCGGATGGCTTGCTATAGCAAGTTTAATTTTTTAAAAAAAATAAAATAAAATGAAATGTCGAAAAAAAATGTTAAAAAGTTGTTAAGAAAATGTATGATTATTTTTATTAATTAGAATTTTTTATGTTAAATTTCAAAAATTTTCTCCAATTTTAAATTAATTTTCAATTTAGTTTTTTGGTGAATTACCTATAGCAGGTCATCAGGTTATCTGAGTTTACTCTAGGCAAATACCCCTTAAAGTTGGGATTATTTATGATTAATCAATAGATGGGATTATTATAGGAAAATCACGTCTAGTTATTCTAGGTAATTTTTCATAATAATAATAATAATAACCTGAGTTTGTGATACACTAAAGAGAAACAATATGAATTTATCTAAAATTATAAAATTGTAGTAATTTCATTAAAAACAAATATTTATAATCACGTAGTATAACTATTAGTAAGAAACGAGTATAATTATACCATTATAGCACTTTTAGTTTGGTAGGATCATAAGATGAATCAAGGTGTCCAAGGGTGACGTTCACAAAAATCTTTTTTGGTTCACCAAGTTGACATCTTTTCTTCAACAATACTCCCTCCGAATCATTTTAAATGTCTCGTTTTTTTATTTGGCAAAATCATATTATTAATTGTCCCATCTTCTTTTTTGTCTATCTTTTTTTACCTAAATACCCCCACTTTTCCAATTTCCAATACCCAACTACCACATTTACAATTAATTTAATCAATTAAAATACCCAACTACCACATTTTCAATTGACCCCACACCACCCTTAATAATCGTGAAAACCCAAATAGTACATCTAAAATGATTTGGAGGAAGTATAACTTTTGATTGTTCAATTAAGCATCCTTATTTATGTGAAAATTTGATTATTTTAGTAACAATTTCGTTGTGTTTTGCATTCAAACAATATTTATATTCATGTTTTACATGAAAATATCTTGAGACTCTAAGTCTAAAGAATTTTGGGGTCTAGGAGTTGCTCAAAGTCCAAAAGGACATTTATATGTGTCAATATATTCTTGATTGAATTGGTATTTGGCCTCAAAGCAGAACTTGTTATTTATCCAACATTTTCGGCTTATAAAGTTAGGGAAATTCTATGTGTTAATTATGAGATTTTGGGTTTTTTATATGGTAATCAAAATTTTTAAAAAATTTCATATAGTAACCCTGAGGTTTGCCAAATTGTTCTACCATGACCTTTTTGCACACAAAACGTTAGGAAATATTAATTTCAAAGCTTTAAGGTTGTTGTACGCCTATTTATGCGACTCACATTTCAAATGTCATCAGTTCTAACTTTTCCCCAAAAATATAAATCCAAACTCTTTAAGAAAAAAAATGATTTGGATGAAAGATGGTAGAGTTGAGGTTTATGTTTTGGGAAAAAAAGTTAAAACTGATGGCATTTAAAATGGTGAGTAATATAAATATACATACAACAACCATAAATCTTCAAAATTAACGTTTTCTAACGTTTTTATGTGCAAAAAGGTTACGGTTGAACAATTACGTAAATCTCAGGGTTACCACGTTGATTTATTAAATGTTTTGGTTACCACGTGGAAAACCCAAAACCTCAAGGTTATCACGTGGGATTTCCCCAAAAAATTTTATAACTTAAATTGTTTTTACTTTTTTATTGTATTTATATGCGTGTTATTTAGCTCTCACGTGGCAGGAACGTCTATTTATCTTTCTCGAGCCGAGGGACTCCTTTTGACCGCACTCTCTTTTTGTGAGTATGAGTTGTCGTCGTCCTTTCTTCTCCAAATCCTGTCCATAGTTTTTTATGAGCGGAATATACTATGCGATCAGAATTGCACAATTTCAATGTTTATTACAATGACATTTGTTGACCTTTTATTTCTACAACAATTTTAATAAAAAGAGATAACGATCAAGAATATATAATAATAAGCGAAGATTTGTCTTTTGCAACAATGCCTTAAGGCAAATGGTCAACATGTAACGGAATCTATCAGCTAGATTTGTTCATTTTTCTATGTAATCTAATCTAATGTTTCATTAATAATTCTAATTATTTATGCATCATTAATTATTGAGTAAATGATCATATAATGGTGAATATATATATTATTTCAGTTTTATTTTTCATAAAATGTATTATGTGGCTTTTATATCATTTCGTAGTTAGTAGTAAAGCTCACATCTTCAAATTTTTCTTCTTTTAATTTAACATTATCACTTAATGTCACATTAGTAAAATTAGTAAATAATTTTAGGTAGAAAAATAAACATAATCATTTTTTATTTGAAAATTGGGAAAAATATTGAACGAAACAAAAGGAAAAATCACTGAAGCTTGAAAATCCCAAATCCGTCGGCATGAAAAACCCCGCGAAGGGAAAAAGCCATTGGAAGAGAGGCATCAAGAGTCAGGCCACCCAAAACAGTATAGGGATGGACTATGCATCAATGGACACAATCATTTAACATCCTGTCAGGTAGTTTTTTAATTTAAGCGAAACTACGTTAACCTATAATATCATCTTGATTATTTAATAACAACAAGCCTACAACTAATCATACATTTTACAATTTTATGATTTTATCTATCTATTTTACTTAGAAATATTTACCTAAAATAACACGTATAAGTTTCAAAAAAAAAAAAAATACTTCATATGTATGACTTTTTTGTTACATTCACTTTTGAGTCAATGTTAAATAATTATTTCAACCACAAATTAAGGATAATGATTAGACATTTAACATGTGTTATAAGTGTAAAAATAAGCTAACGGCGGATATCTAAACAAAATACTTAGCTTCTTTCATTGTGTTACTACAAAATTTTTAAAAATACATACCTATTTAGAAAATAAATAGTAAAGTAGATAAAAGTTTTAATAATAGGAAAAATTACCGAAAATAATATATATTTTGTCAATTTTTCTAAAATAATATTAACTATGATTAACCATGAATAATACCAACTTACAGGGATAGTTTCTTAAAATAATACTAACTTTAGTTTATTAACTAATATACCAAATTTTTCTTGTCTTATAATCACATATAGTTTGATTTTTAACATGTTAGGGATTTTTTAAGAAAACACCCCTTTAAATTTGTACTCCATTATTTATGGTTAATCAATAATTGATATAATTGTAGAAAATTTAAAATTGTATTATTCAGATAATTTTTTCTAATTATATCATAATTTTAAAAAATAGAATTAAATAATAGACGAATTGTAACACCTCTCCATTTTCTGCTATACACAGCTAGCTAGCCTTGTAAGAAGTTGGTATGGTATCTTTTCTGGTCAAATTAAAGGTTTGAAAATAATATTTCATGACTATGAGATATCATATGATATGGCATAAGATCTTAAGGAATAAGGAGTATTATATAGTCTTTTACTCATTCGCCCTTGCGAGACATTAAGCATCAAGCATTATCACAATAAACAACATATGTATTTTCCCTGTTTCATATTAGTTGTAACATTTGACAAAATAACATAATTTATTCATCATTCTTAATCTGTGATTAGTTTTTAATCTATAAGTTAAAACATAGTCAAGTGAGATGTTGTTTGATTATTAAGGATTGAATTAGAGCATTGGACTGTGTGAAAAAGCAAACGTTGCAAGTAAATTGGAACGGAGGAAATATTGATCTATAGAATATTATTGATCTACAACCTTCGTTCCAATTTACTTGCAACATTTGCTTTTTCACGCAGTCCAATGCACTAATTCAATCCTTCGTTCCAATTATGAATAATAAAAATTTAATACTAATGATTTTTGCAATGAGACGAATCAAATAAGATCTCACATGACTATATTTTAACCTATAAATTAAAAATTAATCACAAATTAAGAGTAATTAATAAATAAATAGTGTCATTTTTATTAAAGTTGAAACTAATTTGAAACCGAGGAAGTATTATATTAGAAAACTTTTTTATTCAATGGGGTATGCTAGAAAATTTATACAAGAATACGAGAAATTTGTTTGTATGTGGGGAGATACGAACTCTTGATATTAGGATGAAAATAAAAGAATCTAATAACGACAAATTAATTTAAAATTATCGATCTTTTTAACAATTTTAAGCAAAGAAAAAGGTAATAAAGTAGTGGTTTTTCCTTGTTCCTAGTATGGACATCAACTTTATTTTTTTGTACAAAGAATAACAATATTGAACTTGTTTCTTAATCTTGAAGAACCATGTTTTTTTATACAGAAATACATCTAAAACATGTTTTTTTTTTAAAAAAAAGTACATCTAGAACAAAGCCTAGAAAGTTAGGTGATGAATTGAATATTTTCATATTAATATCCCAAAAGAAAGTTAGGTGAAAGAAGACGAAAATTGTTATTTTTAGAATATTTTAAGTACTTTTTTATATTGACCGTAAAATTAACAACTATTATTGTGACTTAAACGTAGAGTAAAAATAATTTGTATGTCAAATAAAATCTTTGTGTTTGTAAAAATTCTACTTTTTCACTAAATTTTTGGAATGGGCCTTGGTTGAAATTCGCCAAGATATAGCGTCCCGCCTTTTATGACGCATAAAATGCTTTTAGAGCATGTTTTAATATCAAATTATAAGCTTTAGGAAAATTTTTCTCTAGCTGAATTACAATAAATTTTCATTTTCATTTCTATCTTTTAATACTTATTCTAAACAACTCTATTCAACTAGAAGAATGAAATACTCAACTCACAAAAACATAAAAAAAATTAATTAAGTAAATTTAAATTAAAAATTTGGACATTGCATAGCTTTTAATTCAGTAAACAAATTAAATATTCAAAATAAAAAAGTTAAAAGTGAGGATGGAAGCAAAGGTATCACGTGCGCACGTGACAACGCAATGGTATTGGACAGTCGGTACATCATCATTTTTTAATAGAGAAAAAGGTAATACACCCGCACGAATTGCGGAAATAGCGTTTTGTCTTCTATATTCTACTCACGCGCCAACCTATTCTCGTGTTTATCACTCGCCATCTATATGATAATACTTTTCGATCAAGGGCTAAGGCTAAGTGGTGTTCATTCGCGTCATCGGTTAAATTTCAGACTACGCGTTTCAAGTTTGATCATTTTCACGAATGACATGAATTAATTAACTCGATATGTTTTTCTAGTTCTTTTCTTTTTGAATCGTGTATGTTTTAAGTAAATCAAATTATTTTCTATTCGATTTAATTTCAATCTAGTTGAACGATTTTATTTCTATAGCTTCACTCATTTTACTATATTATAATAAAAAATTTCAGCAAAAACATGTATCAAAATAAATATAACATGATACTATTCGTATAATAACCGTTTCATACATACATGATTTACATTGATACGTTTTTACTTATATCATAATATTGAATAATATGTAATATTTAAAATTATCATAGCTTCAGACTAATTAATTAAATTGGGACGACTAATTAATTAAATTGGGACGAAAAAAATATTAGGATAATATCTTAAATATTAATAAAAGTTTGTACTTTTACTTTATCAAGGGTCAAATTATACTCTTTTCATGAATTTTTATTTTTACCACTTTTTATAATTTTTTTTATCTTATTGATTTTTCTATTTTTAGCATGGTAGAAAATGATTTGAAAAGGGGCGCGTGCGAATAAAAACTGAAATGGTGGTCAATCCGAAGTACTGTGCTTCTCCGCATTGACCGGCGTTGGTCTGAAGACCGTATCTTTGCGGGACCCACTTTGTGCTAATGTTACTGCTACTCTGCTACTCTTTTCTGTTACCTTCTGTCTTAAAAACAGGTTTACATTACCATATTTTAATTGATTAATTAATTAAAGGTGTTCGATGAGCATCTACATCTGCATGTGCAGCAGAAGGTTAGAGGTTTCACTTCTACTAAGCGCAGTTATGAGTTGGAGGTTTCTCGAATGCGCATCTCATTTTACTCTCTTCTTAGAGGAATGAGTATGATTTGTCCGCATCTTTCAAGAAAAAGAAAACCTCCACCTAAATCCTACCTTGTGCGGGATATTGAAAGCGTTATTTATTATTTTAATTAATTAATTATTATTATTATTACTTAATCAAATCAACAATCTTTAAATAAATTATACTAATCCATAAACAATGAAAGGTTCTCAACTGTTCTAAAGTAAAAGTCATCAAATTGATGCCACTAGCCTATTCTATACACAATACCATTACATGAAATTCAGAGGACAACTCATATTTTAAAGAAAGAATTTATAAAGTGATTTTTTTGGCCCATGGTTGTTAGCTAGGGTAGTTCTCGGATTGGTTGTAGAATTAACTGATTAATAAATTATTAAAATTAAATGTGGAGTAATTAATAAGATGTTATGATAAGAATTATTTGTTAGTTCACTACAAATAAGTGTTGAAATAGTGTCAGGAAAAAGCGTCCACTTATATTTTAGCGACTAGTGATATGGCGTCCACTATGTAGTCCGTCGCCCGGTCAACTTTTTGACCATTTAGCTATCAAATGGCGATGAAAACGGTTGTCGCTATTTTATTATTCTTTTGTAGTGAGTTTTGTTATACTTATGGTTTTGCGATAGTTTATCATTGGTTTATGAATTATGTGTATCTTGTTTTTTCCGATTATTTATTTATTGACAATAAGTCTAGCTAAATTTAACATTATCTGCTGACTGTTTGCTGTTTATTAGAAAAAAAAATTAAAGCAAAAAAAAGTGAAAAAAATTATAATGAGCAATTTTTTGATATTGACTTAAACGCCATCTTTTTAAGTGACTTAAAAATCAAATACATTTTTATTATTTGACTAACAAAAAAACCAAAAGACAACTTAAACAACAAAAAATTCCACTTTCACTCTAATAAGGATTTGCTTAATTAACCTTTAAAAGTTTCTTCTTACTTATTTAGATTTATATTAAATTAGTCATCTAACTTAGATTGTTTGAGGATTATAAATATTTTTCATAGTACTATTTTTTAGATCATAAAGTCTCATAATATTAAATAAAGAGGTGAATTATATTCCACTTGTCACTATTATATGCGAGTTAAGTGTTTACGGATTATAAATATTTTTCATCTCTCAACAATCCAAATCTACCATAAATATTTTTTATCCCTATATTTAACATTTTATACTTTATTATTGAATGCTATCTTGTGGAAAAAAAAACTTATAAAATGTTAAATTAAATGAAATTTAACAAAAACTTAATGAAAAATACTACAGCACTTAGATAGTACATAAACTTGATGATACAATGTGAAATTCTTTTAAAAAAGTGCTATCACTGACAATTCATAAAAATTGGATGCTACCACGTGAAATTTTTCTTTATTTTAAATATGCCTTATAATACGCGATCTTGTAAATTTGATCTCCCATGAATGGTTATATTGATATTATGATAAGTAAATAGAAGTATTAAATATTAATGTTATGTCACTATCCTTTAGTGAGAGTGAGGGAAGCAAATCTAATTTGAATCTAGACATGTCCCTTTTCCTTCTCTAATGGGTAATCTAATGGTTTGTGACTATATATGAAATATTATTAGCTACATGTATTGTTCCCCATTCATTTATTGGTAATCACTAACTATAAATTTTGTGCAACATAAGTCAATGACTTGTGATACAATAGTAGAAATTATAGTCATATAGCCGGAGTATAGAATAATAGTCACATCTCACTATAACTTGAATTCATTTCAAAAAGAAATATTTGAAAAAAAAATGAGACGAAATTATATAATCAGTCTATTAATTTAATTGATTATTTTACAATTATATTTTATTAATTTAAGATTATAATACTTTTTTGTTACATTTCAAATGTCCCATTTTATTTTTTGCATGTTTGTTGATGTACTAATTCAATAATTAATAACGATAATCGTTTATAACTAAAAATTATAAATTAGATATTAATAAATAATATCTTAAGATGAATCATGCAATATCTCATTTAGCTATGTTTTAGTTCATTGATTAAAAATAAAATACAAATTAAGAATAATTAACAAATAGTTACTCAAAAGCAAATGAGACATTAAAAAAAACGAAGGGAGTTATCTTGTTGAGATTATAATTAATCACTTTAAAGTCTTAAATGGTCAGTTTAATAATGTAAGTGTATATTGGGTTAACCAATGAAGACAATTTTGACGTGAAAGTGTCTCATTTGAGAATTTGTATTTGAGAATTGCTTCCGCCGTTCCATAATATTTTCTAATTATTGTGATATTTTTCCACACAACATGTCACACTCATCAGCAAGTATTATAGATACAAGGAAGTAGATTCTAATTGGTATTTGGACTTAGGTGTCCAATCCAAATAGAAAAGTTGGTTAGCTGGGTCTTAATATTTGGGGCCTTATTCTTTTTACTTGTTAGTTGTTATGTAGCCCACCTAGTTCAGTTGGATGCGGTTTCTTGAAGTTTATGTAAGATTCTAAGCGAATGCTTGGAATCCGATAACTTAGGGGCAATTACCTTGTTATCAATACCAGTTAGTTTCATGAGCGATCGTCTATTTGAGAAACGTATCTCAAAGTCAATTCATTTAAGATTAATATTTACCATCGTATTTTTAATGCCTACTTACATTATCCTTAATGCGTATTTATCGAATCCTTAATGCCTACTTTCAATATCTTAAATGTCTACTTACATCATTCTTAATACTACTTATAATATTTTAAAAAATATATAATGGATCAGCCTAATTAGAGATAGTCTCTTAGGGAGTGTTTGGCAGGTGAGAATGAGAATTAAGAGACTTTAATTTGAATGAGACTTGAATTGAGACTTTAAAAATAAATGTCCTATGTCCTTGTTTGGCAAATGATAAAAAGAGATAAAGAATTGGACAAAAATGGTTATATTTACAAAATTGTCCTTAAAACTCTATGTGTTTCTTCACTTACATTAATGGCAAAAAGGACATTTTACATCTAACACAAGTCTCAACCCAAAATGCCACCCTCTCCCAAGACATTTTTTATGTGACTTTTTCCTAAGTCCCAATCCTCAACCTTTGTTAAAACCCATTCCCCTCAAATAAATAAGGTACTTTTTACAATCTTAATCCAAATTCCCAATCTCTAACCTTAATTCCCTCCTACAAAGGTTCGAACTTATTTATTCTAAAGATGCGGATGACCCCCAAAGTTCGAACCTTTATAGAATAAACGAAAGTTTAAACCTTTAAAAGCAAATGAAGCAAAGTTCCAACATTTAAAATCAAATTTTCCTAATTTTAAAACTTATATAATTACTGACAAGTTGCTGACAAGTCTTGCGCGAGTCGATTACTACCAAAATTTGCTCGTTGTAGACAATTACTCGTTAGTCGTTACCAGAACAAAGGAAACGGTTATTTCAAAAAAAAAAAAAACAAAGGAAACGGTTAGAATGTCGGGAATTTCACTGAGTCATTTGTTCAAACACCTTACATGCACTACTTGTCTCCAAATTCCTAGACGCACAAACCACCGTCTTCTTCATCGTTTCCTCTCGTCTTTCTCTCCCCAAAACCTCCCTCAACATAGTTCTTCATGTTCGAAGCTCAAACTCACCCTACAATGGCGGCGCTTTTCTTTCACTCCTGCTGCTACGGGTTCACTCTCTTCCAAGGATTCTAGTTTGCCCGCTTATCTCTCTGTCCTCATCAAATGCCGTAAGGATGTCGCTGTATGTTGTTTCCTTCTTTTCACATTACCATATACATATTTTTACTTTTTATTGAGATAGTTAGTTCTTGTTTATGTTTAGTGGTTGGTTTAGAAATGTTGGGTGTTCTTTCCAGATTGAGAAAAAAAAGAACAAACGTTTTGAATTTCTACTATTCCCAATGAAAATGTAGCAAATTATTGAAATTTACCCCCTTTAACTGTTGTATTATATTTTATGATTTATAATTGGATATTATGAATTGCTTAAAAATGATGGAACATCTTATATGTAGGGAGGTTATTTTTCTGAAAAATATATTGAAAAATTTAAGTAAAGGGTTTTATTGGCAATGTGAGCCCTGTCGCAAGAATGCAAATTGCATTGAAAAAATTTTGAAACCGGCATGGATAATTAGAGTATATAACCTATCTTGAGGCCTCAACCATCAGCATAAGCTTTTGGTTGAGTTGGTTCCTTGACATGTAACATATCCTGAGGTCTCAACCATCAGCTTAAGCTTTTGGTTGAGGCCTCAGGATATATTATATACTCTAACATGGATAATGTTTTGATTAACTGGGTTGTTATTTTGTTATCATGGAGGACCGAAAGAGGGCGGATGGGAGAGAATGGAAAGGCAAATGAGAGAATTATAGGGGTAATCTTCTTTATTTAGATTTAGGAGGAATAGAAGGGGAGAGGAAGAGAATAAGCTTTTCTTTTCAAATAGTTCCTCATTTAGACCGGGGCGAATCCAGAGAAAATTTGTTAAGTGGGCTAGTATTATATGATCTCTCATTGGCATGGTGTAATTAGCTGAAGATGCCTTTGTCCAAGCATATAGAAAATTGTGGGTTCGAACACTAAACATCAGTTTAACATAGTGAATATTTTCATGATCCGGGTCATGGCCCATGCCAACACAAGTCTAGATTCGCCCCTCAGAGAGGTTAGAGAGATTGGGTATTAGTAAAATTAAGGAATTTTATTCCTTTAAATCCCTCTCCTAGAATGTCGGCATCCAAATTAAGAACATTATATCCCTCCGAATCCCTCAATCCAAACAATGCGTTATTGTGCCATTGAGGGGAGGTCAAGGCCATAATATAGGTTCAAGATGTATTTGTGTGATTTATTTCATCCAGTTTGTTGGGAAGACATGTTTAAACTTTGGAATTCAGAAATTGGACGATATACCTTTGATTCTTGGGCTCATTCTTTCTGATGCTAAAAATTGCGTTAATTTGTTTCAAATTCATTACATTGACCATCAACAACTGTACTCTTATAGTCTTATATGTTCCACTAGAATTGCGAAAAACACGAAATACATAATATCAAGCTTCAGTGATTATATCTTTACTTCTTGTGGTGAAACCTTCAACTACTGTAAAACACTAAGCTACTCTTCTATATTACTACTGGACTGATCATAAAATGTTTAGTTTAGTGCAAACTTTTGCAAATTTTCTGATTTGTACAGTGGATGGACTTGTGTCCAGTCACCAGTATGTAGTAGCCAATTCAGAGCATCAAATCTAATATTTGATCGTTTCAAGGGATAAGTAAGCGATTTACTTTTATTAATTTTAATGGGATAGAGAAAGCATATACATTAAACTGTTGGTTATGTTTGCAACTCAGCATATTTGGAGATGGGAATGCTTCTTTTTTCTACTTTTCTTATACAAGGAAGAGGGCTAAAAATAGTTTCTCAAATACTTGATTTACTCTTGATATGTAGGACTCATTTTCAGAAGCTCTTTTAAGTTTTGGTGCGAATTCTGTCAGTATGGATGAGCACGATGACTACGAGGATTCTGATGAGGTACGTTGAATGCAAAACCTTGACTAGTAGTTAACATAAAGCTAATTCAGCTAACAAAATGTTTTTAGTACTACCCTAACCAGTTACCAACCAAAATCATTCTTAACCGAACCAATTTAAATCGATATTCAACCCAATTTAAACAGTTAAGACTGAATCTTACCCGATCGATCTTCAATGGAGTCGAATATATCTTCGACCTGACTAGTTTATCAAGTGTTAACTCATCATGGCTTACCATGCTCTAACCATATTTGACTTTGGCTCGAACCGACTTCAAATTAAACTCGAGGTTGCATCGAACTCAATCTTAACTGGAATGAACTGCAACAGATCCAAATCCGAATATATAACCGAATACACAGCTGCGCATTAGACATTTACTACGTTCAGTCGTTCATCATCTGTAATTCTAGTTTAACTTCAGTATGCTACAGTGTACACTCTGCTATGGGCATGGCTCAGGGTCCAGGGGTATTTTATGTGAAAAGTATTATATCTGACATCATGCCGTAACTGATGTATGCAGGTAAGCATTTGTTCAATATTCTCTGGGAATGGAGATGTGGCTTCTTGCATATCATATGCTGCTGATTCAATTGGCATCGAAACGCCAACTTTTGAACTCTTGAAGTATGATCCATATGATTGGATAAAAAGAACTCAGGTTAAACCCCCACTTCTTTACTATTCCATTTCATTGCGAATTCTACATTTTGTAATCCCAATTCACTTCTATTTCCTTGTGTTTCTAATTGCTGATGCTGTTCTATGCCCTCCCTAAATAACAATGTATTTTAGTTCCTGATGTAGTTCATCACTTTTCGCAGGAATCATTTGATCCCGTGGAAGTAACCAAGGGCCTCTGGATTGCACCCGAGTGGAAAACTGCTCCGGTATGAGTGTTTTTATTTTTGTTTTCTTATCTTCTTTCTAAGAATACGATGTTAATATTCTTTTAATTCGGTAGTTGTCTTGTTTGTGTTGGCTGTCGATAAACGAGTTTCAATTACACTCATAATTTCCCCTGTTAATACACAAGTATATTATAAATTTAAGTATCTAATATTGGTGTGATCATTCATAATTAGAAAAGTATCTACCTTCCTGCAGGATGCACGAGCAACAAATATAATTTTGAATCCCGGTTTAGCTTTTGGAACCGGAGAGCATGCAACAACCAAGATGTGTCTGCTGTTGCTACATCAGACTGTTAAAGGAGGTGAACACTTCTTGGACTATGGCACAGGGTCTGGAATTCTCTCCATCGCTGCATTAAAGGTATAATATCATCCTTTAATCAAAAGTATATTCGGGTAGACCGAAGACTAGTTTCTTTATATAGTATATTTGTAACTTGTAAAGCCTAGTACTATGTTATTTGGACTCGGGTACTGATATTGGATACCTGTACGTGTCCAAGTGTCGGATACTACTCGGATACGTCTAAATATTCAATTTTACACTTAAAATGAAGTGTCTATGTGCCATACCAATGTCCAAGCATCAAGGATCGGACACGGGTACGTGAAGCAAAATAAGGAGTCCGACTGATGTAAACTGCTAAATGTTGTAAAAAGGCATACAACATCTCATTACTCCTACCCTCGAAATTTTTAAGAACTATGGCAATGTACTCCGTTGGATTGTCTGTGGAACTTGTACTGGGTAAGGGCTGTGAAAAATGATAGACCGTACAGCTGAATCTTATCTCATGCTTTTCGTCAAGCAATGATCCTTTCTTAGTATCTATTGACGTGCAAACTGACGTTGATTCCTGAAAAGACGGAGTGTTAGTTGACCTTGACGTCTAAATCTTATATTTTGTCCTGGGAGAACTTGCTCTATAGTTACCGTGAAATCTCGCAATGCCTGCTACTTTATTTGCTTGTTCAATTGATCTTGTGTTTGGCTGATGATAACTCTTCTGTGGACTACAGTTAGGTGCTGCTTTATCAGTTGGAGTTGATATTGATCCTCAAGCAATCACAGCTGCCCGTCAGAATGCTGAACTGAACAATATACAACCTGAGAAATTGAAGTTGATACTAGTTCCTTCTCAAGATGAAACTTCTATCGAAGACGAAAAGGCGCAGGACGATCTACACACTAAGACATCAGCTACGGACCAATTCATACAAATGCATAAATATGACATAGTCATTGCTAATATATTGTTAAATCCTTTGCTGGCTTTGGCGGATGAGATTGTTTCTCATGCGAAAGTTGGAGCAACTGTTGGTCTATCTGGGGTTTTACATGAACAGGTAATTCATTGTCTTTACTTTTGCTCTAAAATAGCTGCAACATATTTCTTTATGTGCCTGTGGCTGTCCCAAAACAATTGCAGAATTTTCGTATAAGAAAATTGTCCTCGTTCTAGTTCCTATCCGTGCCTTTGGACAACCTGACCCTAACATAATGACTTTTACTACTAAAAATCCGATCTGGTGGGCAACTTAGATTGTTCTAATTTAGAGTGGTATTGGTGCAGGTTTCCTCAGTCATAGAACGATATTCCTCATTCTTGGAAGAAATTTCAGTCTCGGAAATGGGAGATTGGGCTTGCATAAAGGGAAAAAAGAAGGCATGCTATTGATTGCAATTTGAACGACATAGAAGTCTTCGAATATGCAGAGAGCCGAAGGATAAATTTCCATCAAATCTTTACAAACGAAGAACAAACCACTACAACACAGGTGGTTCTGTATGCTGCACACTGAGATTCTGTAGTTCCTTGCTGTGCTAGACAGTTATTACAGCACTTGCTTTGCTTTGATATTCATAGTTGGAGCTTCAAGGAGCCATTAGATAGAGCTAAGCTAGACGCCTAAGCTCTTTGGTGTCGAATGACGTGATTGCCCTTTGCCGATTTTTTTTGATGGTAAGGTTTTGAAGTAGTAAATCAATTATTTCTGAATTTTTCACTTTTTGTAGGCTATGCAATCTGAAGTTATTTGTTGTATACACTTCTGTATTTAAAGTTTTCTAGAGCTTGTAAGTGAAGCCTATATTTGCAATTTGCAGCGAGGCCGTATAAATCGAACTTGGGTTTATGTTTAGTATCTAGAAATATACAAGGATTCTACATACCGATAACAACAATGACAAAGCCTTGATCTTAATGTATAATCACATTTAAAGCAATGACATAGTGTGTTTTATGTTTTCGAACCTTCAATTTTGACTACTACTCTCAAGTTACAAACTACATTTAGTTTTTAGTTTGCTTCTTGTTTGGAATTTGGAAGACGATACAAAAAAACTAGACCTTGGAACTTTGGTTGTGACCGGGGGTGCTAGTAGTTTCATCGGGTGGTGGAGGTTCAATTAATGTTACATTGATCTGTTTTGGTTTATGTAAGCGACTAAATATAGTTGAAATTAAGTAGGGAGAATAAAAGTATACAGCCATTTGGCTAACTCATAATCGTCGTGACACAATCCAGTTAAAATCAAATAACAAGATACTTTTTTCAAAAATCAAATACTTTTTACTCCAAAACTTGAGTTTTTTGTAAGAACTCTTAGACTGGTCAAGAACAGTCTTCACACTTCCATTTAAACAAGCCAACCCTGTACATTGTCATCTTTTTTGGATACCTAATCTAGAAGTCTTCACAGTTCACACTACTATAAAAAAAAAAGGACTACTTGAAAATTTGATCAGTGAACACAGTTACAAAGATAAAACTAGTCTTCAGCCGGAATTGGTTCTGCAGGTGGAGGTGAATCCGGAGACTCATCCGAGGGTGGAGCAGGAGGTTGCTCTTCACCAGACGAGTCCTTTTTCTCGTTTGCCTTCCTTTCTTGCCACTTTCCCCATGCCCAATTCAAGACAATGAACCCACCAAGAGCATAGATCTGTCAAAGCGTTCAAACTATCAAAATTCTGGATCTCAATGCCATTTTTTTACAAAGAAAAAGTTTTATCAAACACAATGACGGAAGTACAAGAATACGGATAAGGCATCCCGGATACATAAAATAAATTACGATAAGATTACTCCTACATAGATCTCCCAACGTATATCCAAATCTCAGGTGAATCTTAGTTCCTAAACCAAAGTATCTCATCGAAGGAATCTGCGATCGCTGATGGTTCCAATCAATCCTAACTCCTAAGTAATCTATTCCAAATACATCTTGCAAACTTGCACAAACTTCCTCACGAACTATTTTACTCATACTAGACTCTACAGTATCAGTGTCAACCTCAAGTGTGTGTACAAACATCCGAATCATCTATTGTGTGATTTTTTATTCGGATATGAGCTAATGAAGTTCCGAAATCCCAAGTGCCATACCATTGCCCGGATACAAAATCCAAGGTATTAGACGCAAAATAAAAAGTCCAAATAACATATGCTACGAGTATAAATCATTCAACATATTGTACTCACACTCATACAAGAGCCTGCATAAAAGTAAATCTTTAAAGGAACCTAAGCCATTGAAAAGAAATTTTAAAGGAACCTGCATCATATATCAAGATGAAAAGCACATACATGAAGGCTATGTAATTGAAAGGATATTGGCTTAACACCTCTAATGAACAAACTATTGGTAAATTAGTTCCACACAAATATTCTAGAAGTCGCCAAACAAACTCGGTGGCGAATTCAGGATTATGTTAAAGGGTGGTGGACCGAACGCTATCATCGTAAAAACAACTCGGTTGTGTAATATGTTACACTGACACAATTAAATATTAATAGGGTTTTTAATCAAATAACAGTCAAGCCTAGATTCATCTACAAACAAAGCAGCTAATCCTCATGTTTAGACCAATAATTTCAACTAAACACCACCTCAGTGAGACCAAAATTATCTTCATCACCTCCCCAAAGCATTTCTCAAGTAAATTACCAACTAAAAACCTCACTACAATCTATATCTAATTGCACCAAAAATTGAAAGATTAGATAATTAACATCAATGAATCAAGATCAAAATCACCACTACAATATCTCACTGGAAAGTAGAGTAATTTTAGGAGATGTTAGTTATTTTTTGAAGTCATTATTTATTCGGTTCCTAAATATATCGAACATTAATGCCAATGAAACTAACCAAAACGACACAAACCAGAACCAAGCCAACAACTAATCTCAACGTAGCAAGTATTACAATTGTTTAACAAATGAACAAACCATCTCTTACCTCCAATAAAACCTCAAACCAAACAATTAATCTTGCCTATAAACTTACCCATCAAAATCAACCTAAATGATAAAGTTTCATATACTTGGCCATTAGTGAAAGGGAGAGGCTCAATCACATCATTGCCAATAATCCCCTTCTCAATCCGAACCCGAATACTCAAAATGGATACAAAGGGACTCTAGTATTTTCATGGATTATTGAAAACATTCATACAAATCTAGTAAATCAATATCTTGACAATTCCACAGCCAAGACACTATGGAAAGATATTGAAACCTTATATGGTAGTGGAAAAGATGGCTTCCAAATTTACAAGAATATCATACAAAGAAACCAATTGTATCCAATTATATCAATTTCTTGTCGGAGTTAGTGATTCACTACCAAGAGATATTCCCACATTTTGAATCAAGAATCAAGATCCGTTACCTACTGTAGAAATGGCATATGCCCAAATCTGACTAGAAATCATACGAGGTATTATGAACAGAGAACCATTAATACCTCGGATATTGGAGCGGGATTAGCCTCCATAAAAAGGTTAGAAAATAATTTTCAACGTGAAGAATGAAGATCATTGTGGGGAAGCTAGTCGGCTACCCAGAATGGTGGCCAGAATTCAAGAAATCGAGCCGAGAAACAAACCAAAATGCCATTAAAACCGACAAGCAAAGAAATCAATGGGAATCTATGGAGGAAGCTAAGGGGAGAGCGAATCAGTTCCGAGAAGTTCTTGAAAACCTTGAAATTCTTTCTATTGATTTTGTGATTTTGTCATACCTATCAACCAATTTCTTTCCCAATCGCATAAAGAAACTAAGAAATTGAGCAGCAAATAAATAGAAAAATGGGTGTTTAACAAGAAAATACCTGCCAAAGAATGATACGTTTAGTATCCTTTTCAGCATCTTCATTCTCAACCTTTAATGGAGGAACTTCAGACTGATTCTTGCGAAACCTCACAACATTTTGGATCTTAGTTTTGGTTCCAGAAGCTTCTACGCCATCACCCCTTTCCGCAGATTTCTCATTATCATTACTAGTGTGATTGTTACCAAAGGCTTGTGAAAGAAACTTAGGAATACGAGATAGAAAATCAAAAGAGTTATTGGGTGATGGAGATTCCGATTGATTTTCGGTGGTGGATAGTCTTTCAGCCATGTCTACAACTCTTACGGCGGAGTTTTATCAATGGAAGAAACTTAGGAATTAGAGATAGAAAATCAAAAGTATTGCTATTTTGTCTGAAATTATTTTTGGAAATTTATGGTTTAAATGGGTTTAATTATAGCTTATCTCAAAACACTCAATTACAATTGACTTTTTTATTCAAAAAAAAAAAAAAAAAGATTGCAATTGACTTTTTTTCAAGTTTTTCTCAAAATAATGACTCAAATAATCTAACATCAAAAAAAAAATGACTCAAATAATCTAATTTCCAATGGTGCCCCATCAAATATAAATATATACTTCATATGTTTTTCAAAAATATTGTTTACACATATATTAGAATCGCTAAGATTGTTTGTTAAAGGGAGGGTAAAACCTCGGCCATAAGGCTTTGTTAGAGCACCCTTGCTCCACGCATTTTAAGCATGTTTGCTCGTTAATCGGTTCAACTCCCCACCTGATATTGTCTTTTGCTCAAATTTGTTCGAAAAGTAAACTTTGGATCTAACAAGATAGGTAGTGATTTTTACATCACGATAAATTGGACGAGACAGTTTCATTATGAGACCGTCAATTTGGGTCGGCCAAATTTGAGCGTGTACAACAATTTAATTTTCTGGGCATTTATCAATTTTGACATTTAAGGTATCAATTTTGAAAATTGATACCTTTAAGATTAAAATTAAAAAATACCTAAAAAATATATAAAAAAAAAACCCAAATTGTTACACGCGTAAACTGGACCAGCTCAAATTGACAATCTAACATCCAAAACAAGCTGGTTCAAAATCTCTTTAAAAGTGATGTATTTAATATATATTTATAATACATCTATACAATTAGTGTTAAGGATAATTTGACAAAACATATTGTAGAGTATACGAGAAACAAGATGTTAGTCCCATGAAGATTGCTTGTAACAAGGGACTTTCAACTACCACTTTTAAAATTTTGAAGTATATAATACTTTCTCCGTTCTATTATACTTACTACATTTAACTTTTTACGCAGTCTAATGCGATATTTTGTCTAAAATTATTTGTGGAAATTTATGGTTTAAATGGGTTTAATTATAGCTTATCTCAAAACACTCAATTACAATTGACTTTTTTATTCAAAAAAAAAAAAATTGCAATTGACTTTTTTTCAAGTTTTTCTCAAAATAATGACTCAAAATAAACAGCCTCAAACTTCATTTTTTTACCAACAACAGCCTTCAACTTGGGAAACATGACATCGATACAGCCACTTCACCGGATGACCTGCTAATGAATCGTTGACCATGCTCAATGACCTTTGACTTTCCCTTAATTTCATTAATCAAACCAATTACCCAATTATTCCTAACTAATTAAATTCTCCTTTCCCAACCTCTCTCTAAAACTACATCAATCCCGGCCCATTAAAATTTGTTCAATATCACAAAACATTGCTTTCATTGAATCTTAAAGGGGTGAAGTTTTTAGATCTTGACCATGGAGGAAGGATGAAGGATGAATGAAGTTTTAGGGTTTGTTAATGGAGAAAGGATGAATGAAAAACAAGATGGAGAGGAAGAAAGGCTAGGTTATACTAATTTGATGAAGGAGAGTTTAAAAAAAGGTAAAAAAAAAAACAAAATTAATCAAAAAAACCTGCTGCAACCGGTTAAGAATAGAGTGGGAGTGTTTTTAGACTTAATCAATAGTTAGGATTATTAAAAAATAATCAATAATTGAGATTATTTCTGGCCAACGGGTGATAGTTGGGATTATTCTTTACAAATTTTCCTTTATATTATTAACAATACACCTTATTTATATTTATTATTGAATGAAATTTTATAAGATTTATATTGTTAAAATTACTTCTTATTCACCAATTTGAATATTAAAAAATTTAAGGTGTTTATTATTAAATTGTTTGTAAATAATAATATATACTTAACTTCATTACAATTTACAACTGTTAGAAAACACAAAATCTCACAAGAGACGGTCTATAGGATAGACCACAAAATTGGGCCAGCCCATTTCCCTTAATTGGTTTTTTTATTATAATATCAATTATATTATGTTATAATCCTAAATATAAGGTATTATAACCTCGAATATACTATTCTATAACCCCAAATATAAGTTATTATAACCCCAAATAATTTATTATAACCCCAAATATAATATGTTATATTTTGAGCTGGGCTTCATGGATTCCGTCTATAGAATAGACCGTCTCCCATGAGACTTACTTGTTAGAAAAAAGAGAAGAAATTTATGTTGGCATGCTGAACGATGCTACACAACGGGCCAGCATATACCAGGGCAGCACGGTCATGGGCTTTTCATGGGAGGAATGACATGGCCCATGTCCAAGGTTGCACTTGAGTAAAAAGTAAAAAGTGTCGTGTCTCTTTGAGAGACGTATCTCAACTCAATCCATATATGAGAAACATATGGGGATCATAAGGAATAATAAAATGTTAAATAAAGTTAGTGGAAGATATAATGTAGGGACCATAAGCATTATCAAAACACAAAAACTTGGACGAGACGGTCTCATTGTGAGACCGTCAATTTGGGCCAACCCAATTTGCGCGCGTAACAATATTTAATTTTCTGAGTTTTTATCAATTTTGACATTAAAGGTATCAATTTTGAAAGTTGATACCTTTAAGGTCAAAATTGATATTTTTAAGATCAAAATTGCAAATTACCCAAAAAGTACAAAAAATGTCCAAGATGTTGCCCAAATTAACAGTCTCATTATGAGACCGTCTCGTCCAAGACTAGCTGTTATCAAAATATTAAAATGCGGATGAATAATGTTATTTTTGTCCAAAATTTGTTATATAAATGGAAAGATTTCTTATGAGAATAACAAATAAAACACCCAAAAATAGAAAGTGAGAACTTCTTTAAGCAACGGAGAAGGAATATGTATTAACTATAAATAATTTAGTTACATGAAGTATTTATTTTCGTTAGGTGAACATAAGATAAGATTATATATTGCAAGAAAGATATGGTAGAGTGAGTTTGCATTGTGTGATTGATATTGATTAAAAGGTAGAGGCTATAAAAGGGGAGCTCACTCTACTCATTTAAATCATCATCAATATACTTCCTCTGTTCCGAAATACTCGCTACATTTCGTTTTTGTGCACTTATTTATCGTTCAAGCTTATTTTACATATTGCGACTAATGTGTAAGTAAAAATATAGTCAAGTGGGATCTTGTTTGAATCGTCTAATCGCATACTTTCATAATATTATATTTTTATAATTTTTAGATAAGTGTAGTTTAAGATATTAATGATCAAAATTGTGCATTGAATTGCGTAAAAAAGTGAAATGTAGCAAGTGAAAATTAGATAAGTGTAGTTTAAGATATTAATGATCACAAGAGATTGTAAGAATCATTGTACGTAGAATTGCCCTAAGTGTCAGTACAACATAATATATTTTTATGTAGGATATATTTGGTGACATTTAATTTAAAGGTCACTATTTTAAATTTTTAATGGTATATAGTGAATTTAGTGATATTTTTTAGATCCTTTAGCAGCATAATAATAAAAATCATACTTAAAGTTTTGCGACATAGGTTCTTATGACATATCTTATAAATGTCACTATAGACTATAGTAACAATTATATAAATCAATGACTTTTTTAATGTAGAATTTAAAATAAAAAATCAATAATCATTACATCAAAAGTATAAATCAATGACTTTTTAATATCACTTAATCTTATGTCACAAAAAATTAATTTTGTTATAGTTTGTGAAAATCATGTTTTATTTTAGGAAAAATAGCCTAGAATAATCCAAACTATTAACGATTTTCCTACAATAATCCCACATATTGATTAACCATGAATAATCCCAACTTTAAGGGGCATTTTTCTAGGGTAAACCCGGTGACCAAATGACTTGCTATAGCAAGTTTTATTTTTTTAAAAAAAGATAAATTAAAATAAAATGTCGAAAAAAATGTTAAAAAATGTTCATAAAAAATGTATGATTTTTTTTTTATTATTTAGAATTTTTTATGTAAATTTTTAAAAATCTTTTCTAACTTTTAATTAATATTTAATTTATTTTTTTGGTGAATTACCTACTAGAGCAGGTCATCGGGTTACCCAAGTTTACTCTAGGAAAATCTCCCTCAAAGTTGGGATTATTCATCGTTAATCAATAGGTGGGATTATTATAGGAAAATCATGAATAGTTTAGATTATTCTAGGTAATTTTTCCATTTATTTATTGTGATCTTACAAGTTAAATAATTCTTTTATTATATTTTGTTTGTTACACTTTTACTAACAATATACTTCCTCCGTTTCGAAATACTCGCTACATTTCGATTTTGTGCACTATTCATCGTTCAAGCTTATTTTACATATTGCGACTGATGTGTAAGTAAAAATATAGTCAAGTGGGATCTTGTTTGAATCGTCTAATCGCATACTTTCATAATATTAAATTTTTATAATTTTTAGATTAGTGTAGTTTAAGATATTAATGATCTAAATTGTGCATTGGATTGCATAAAAATGTGAAATGTAGCAAATATTATGAAACGGAGGAAGTATTTCTTACAATTTTGTCAAATATAACAAACAAATTAAAACAAGAGAAAGTACAAGTGATGAATCTGCGTGAAAGATCTATTTGGGACTTCAGAATAAAGGAGCCTGGAACAAAGATTTTCTTTTTAATACTCCGTCCTATTCAGCCTAAATGTCCCATTTAGTTTTTTCACATTTGCCGAAACAACATTTTAACTCTTAATATCTCAAATTATTTTTAATTAAAATTATAAAAATTTGATATTAATAATCCTTGTATTGAGACGAATCAAACAAGATCTCACATGACTATGTTTTAACTTATAGATTAAAAGTAAAAGTACAAATTAAGAGTAAGTGAATAGTGCCAAAAAATTAAATGAGAAATTTAGTACTCCCTCCTATTCTTTAGTTTTGTCCACTTTGGGTTTGGATCGGATTTTAAGAAAAAATGATAGTGGGGTATTTTAAGTGATTATAATAATTGAAAAGGTGGTAGTGGGGTATTTTAAGTGATTATAATAATTGAAAAGGTGATAGTGGGGTATTTTAAGTGATTATAATAATTGAAAAGGTGGTAGGTGGGGTATTATTAAATAATATAAGTTGGGATAGTTGGGGGTATTTAGGTAAAAAGTTTTGCCAAAAATAGAAAGTGGACAAGTGAAGTGACTTTACCAAATAAGAAAAGTGGACAAAACTAATGAATAGGAGGGAGTATAATTTAATTGTATGGACCATAAATTTGGTTTTATTAGGTGAAGATGAGATAAGATAAATATTATAATTTCGATGCGATTGGTGACGTGTGTGGTTCTTCATTACTCCCTTTATCATTAACATGTTAAGTCATATTCATGCTACCACCGAATCATTTTAGATGTCCCATTTTTTATTTGGCAAAATTATATTAATTGTTCTATTTCCTTTATTGTTACTTATTTTTTTTACCTAAATATCCCCACTTTTCCAATTCCCAATACTCAACTACCACCTTTGCAGTTAATTTAATCAATTAAAATACTCAACTACCACTACAAAAAAAATGCAACTTACCGACCAAAAAACTACCGACTAACCGAAATAGTCGGAAATTCCGACTAATTTTCCGACTAAAAGGCGTTAGTCGGAAATTCCGACTATTTTGCTACTAAATTTGATTTTGGTCGCAATTTAAAAAAAAATTTAAAAAAATTAATTATTTTCCGACCAACTTCCGACTTAATTTTAGTCGGAAAATTTTCCGACTAAAATGTGGTCGGTATTTGGTCGGTGGTATTAAGAAATTATTTTATCTTAATATTGGCCTAGAGGACTAATTTATAAATGTTAGGTGCTGTATCATAGCCGGATTATTATGTTATAAGAGTAATAACATAGCAAAGAGTATCACTAAGTAATGTTTGGCCTACTGGTTGGAGTGTTAGTCTTGTGTTCAAGAGGTCTTGGTTTCGATCCCTGCGTGAGGCATTGTGAGGATGCTGCTGTGACGTGGCGTCTGGGCATTACGTGGGCTGCCATGTGTACATGACCTGGCCTTACTTTTCAAGCCAGTTTTTTCCGACCAAAATGGTGGTCGGTGACTGGTCGGTAGAATTAAAAAAAAAAATTCTCCTCATTTTGGATTAAATTCCTGAAATAGTGTTCTCCGACTAAAAAATAGTAGGAAATTAGTCGGAAATTTCTGACCCATTTCCGACTAACCAAGTTAGTCGGTAATTCCGACTATTTTCCTACTAAAACGATTTACCGACCATTCTATGCCGACTGGATGGATTTAGTCGGAATTTAGTCGGTATAGCTCTATACCGACTAAATTCCGACTATTTTGGGTAGTCGAAAAATTGCAATTTTTTTGTAGTGTACCACCTTTTTAATGGACCCCACACCATCCTTAATAACCGTGAAAACCCAAATGGGACATCTAAAATGATTCGGAGGGAGATCACTGATTTTGTCTCCTTCTTAACCACTCATTTCTATACGCTAAAGTTCTAATTTATTCTTTAATATATTTAAAATTATGTATAATTAAAAATTATAAAAATGTTAATATAAAAATTTTCATTGAGACGAATCAAATAATGTCATTTGAGTATATTTAATGTTCTAATTTATTCTTTAATATATTTAACTGTGTATAATTACAAACTATAAAAATTTAATATGAATAAATTTTACATAAAAACCAATCAAACAAGATTTTAATTATTCATATATTAATTAATTCATTCATTATAAATTAAAATAAAAAAATTACAAATAAAGAGCCAGTGATAAACAATGCTATAGCAACTAACGGTTTTGTATCTATGTTGGAGTTTATGATTTAGCCAGTATAATTAGATTTAGATTGTTAGTTAACTAAACTTATTGAAACGAACCTATATAATTAACTCATTTCTCTAATTGATCATTACTTTATAATTGATCACTTTGACTAAAGTTATATGATCAATTTCATCGAATCAGTCCAATAAAAATGGTTTCATAATATATAGAGTCCATTAAAACAATTTTGCACCTTTGTTTGTCTCACAAATGTTAGGTGAACATAAGATAAGATTATAAATTCAAGAAAGATATGGTAGAGTGAGCTTGCATTGTGTGATTCATATAATTGAATGCCAAAAATTAAAAGTGCCAAAACACTTAATGATGATGAATTTAGTCATTTAATCGAACATGTTTTAGCTTGTAATTTGAAGAAGATCGATCCATGAGGTTCTTTTAAGTGAAATAAATGAGGCTTCACTAATGGAATGGTTTTGTTTTCTTATCCAATTATATTCAACCAAACATAGAAGAAAACAAGAAAAAAATATCATTTGTAGCAATTAAAATGGGACGTAGAGCAAAGTAATATACTCTCTCCAACTCAATCAAGTTGTCCTATTTGGGTTGGGCACGGTTTTTAAGAGTGAAATGGTGGGGTATTTTAATTGATTATATTAATTATAAAGGTGGTAGTTGGATATTGAGAGTAGTAAAAGTGGGTATTTGAGTATTTTAATTGATTAAATTAATTGTAAAAGTAGTAATTAGATATTGAGAGTAATAAAAGTGGGGGTATTTAGGTAAAACAATCATTGCCAAAAATAGAAATGGGACAACTTGAGTAAATTGCCCATAAAAGAAAATGGGACAACTTAGTTGAGTTAGAGGGAGTATTTAAATTATTATAATCACTTAAAATACCCCACTACCACCCCACTCTTATTTTCCATGTCCAGACAAATTGGACAAGTAAAATGAATTGGAGGTAGTATGAAATATGATAGAATTTAGAAAATTGGTCTGGACAACCCAAACAAAAAGGAGAAGAAGTAGTCCACTCATAAACCCAAAGAAAATTCACTACTAAAACCAATCTGTAATAGTAGGAGTTACTTCTCTGAATATATAATGAATGATGATCATTAATGTGAAGATAAGAAATGTGTGATTGACATTAACTAATATGAAAAATTAGAGGCTATAAAAGGGGAGTTCACCCAACTCATTTTAGTCATCAATCAAAATACAAAACACAAAAATATTATAAAATGAAGAAAATAGCAATGGTAGTAGTAGTAGGAATGATGATGATGATGATGATAAGTAATAGTACTGCCGCAAGGGGAATGGGGGATGAAAACCCACTTTACAACATTATGCGGGAGGATCTGATGAAAAGCGGTATTGGTATTGGTACTGGTACTGGTAGCGTGGAGAAAAGTTGCTACGGAGATTGTAAAAGTGACGAAGATTGTTGCTTTGGTGAAACGAGATGCCTGACGTACAAATATAGACCACATTGTATATGGTGCCCAGCAGAAGGTGATAGTTGCGGTGCATGGGATAAATGTTGTCCAGGCTTCCAGTGCATCATTTACAGTGGATTTACGGGTACATGCAAGCCCAATAGTTGGTGCGCTAAACAAGGTGAAACATGTAGTGGAGGTATACCGTGTTGTAAAGGCCTTTCATGCAATGGATTTTTTAGTTTATCATGTGAAAAGGAATAATAATATAATTAATAATTAATGATATATGAATTAAGTATGTTGAATAAGAGGTATATATATATATATTCCTCATTAGTATTCTATTTGTGTTTGCACTTGTATTTGTATTAATACTATATTTGTTATGTGACGTGTTTCATGTTTGTGTTTTTAAATCAGAGGTATTACTATTATGTATCCTTTTGTTATTAATTTTTGTTGTTTTTGTTTACTTTTTGCATTGTTTTTTTTTAAATTTTTAGTTTTAATAAATATATCTTGGAGCAGAAGGTGTATTATAAACATCAATAAATAATTCAAAAGGCACATTTTAGGAGCTCATAAGGTGTATTCCAAGCACTAATACATATCTACTTAATTGTTACAACATTTAAGGGCGTTGATAAATTAATCGGTGAATTAAAAGTTAAAATGATAAATTAAACATTTGAGAGCAAAAATTGGATGATAACATGTGAAAAGTCTTACGAAATGATGAATATGTGGTAAGATCTAGTTGAGACTTGACTCTTGAGCGGGGTTTTTAAGAGTGTGAGACATGATCAATCGCACATGTTTCCTTTTTCTCTCGTATATGAAAAAGTTAATCAAATAAAATTAAATTTAATAATAAACTAAAATATATGTACTATAAAATATAAATAAGACGCAAATTAAAAATTTCATACAAATCTCTTAAATTTTATAATTTTCAAGACGGCTGTACTATTAAACAAATATTTTCTTCCAATACATGCATTTTAATTGCATGGACCATAAATTTGGTTTTTTAGATGAAGATATAAGATAAGCTTATTAATGTGAGAAAGGTGACTTGTGTGGTTCTTAAAAATATATTATAATATTTCCAAAATATATATATATATATATATATATATATATATATATATATATATATATATATATATATATATATAATATATATATATATATATATATATATATATATATATATATATATATATATATATATAATATATATATATATATATATATATATATATATATATATATATATATATATATATATATATATATATATATATATATATATATATATATATATATATATATATATATATATATATATATATATATAGATATATATATATATATATATATATATATATATATATATATATATATATATATATATATATATATATATATATATATATTATAATATATCTTTGTGATAATGTGAAAGATTAGTAACAACAATCGGGCAATAATTTTATGTGAATAGTTCTAAGTTATTGTTAATGTAATAACTCAATCCCTAATACTTTTTATGTTTCTTAAAGTTGTTCCCATTTGTTATTTAATTTGAGTTTATCTGTTTGTAGTTTCCATAAAAAATCTTTCTATATATATCACAAATTTTGGACATAATTAACCATGATCATTCTCATCTTAATATGATTAATAATACTTATTGTACGATCAATCATATATTTTCTACTAATTTATTTAATATTTTTACATTGTTTAGAATCACCACATGTTTTCTCACTAATTTTGTTAAAATATTTTTTGTCCCCATATGTTCACTAACTTTATTTTAATATTTTTTTAATGATTATGGTTCCTATTTTTTCTCTGTCAAATTTATCTTTCAGATTCTATTTTTCTTAATTTTCGTAAATAATTCTTATATGAACAACGTATTTTAAGGACCAGAAGGAGTATATCTATAACTATAAATTATAAACATTTAACATTAATAATATTTATATTGAGATGAATTAAATAAAGTCTCACTTGACTATATTTTAACTAATTCATATATTATGAATAAATAACAAATAAATAGTAAGTGATAAACAATAAAATGTCAACTAACAGTACAATGTTGACTCTTTTTCGATAAAAAGTAAATTTCCAATTAAGGTAAACATATATCATTAGCAATTTTAGGAAATATAGAATATAAGTGAAAGTAACAGTTTCTTTTTTTTTTTCCGAGTTATTAGTGAAAGTAACAGTTTTGCACGAAATAAACCACAATCATATCAAGTCTAATTTTACATTGAAAATATTCTCAACATTATGTTTATAGCTGATCTATTTTGAAATAATACGGAATCAAATTAACACTATTTTTATGAAGAAAAATCAAAAGTTGTAAATGAATTTATAATTTATACTCCCTCCGTCCCTTTCTTGTTGTCCACTTTTTCTTATTTGGTTAGTTCATTTTAATTGTCCACTTTCTATTTTTGGCAGACTTTTTACCTAAATAACCCAACTACCCCAACTTATATTTTTTAAAATACTTCACCTACTACCATTTCAATTATTATAATCACTTAAATACCCCAACTACCACTTTTACAATTATTATAATCACTTAAAATACCCCACGCTATCATTTTTCTTAATTTGCGTGCCCACTCAAAAATGGATAATAAGAATGGAACGGAGGGAGTATTTCACTAGTTGTAATTGTTTAATGTAATTTGTTAAGCTCAAATAATGATGGAGTATTTACAGCTACAATAAAAATGACAGAGTTTTAGATGACGATATTTCTCAATTACAAATTACAATAGTATTTCCATTATCTCAATTTTTCTCTTATAACTTTATAATATCTCTTACTTATCTCATTTTTGTAATATAAGATCTATTATATATATACTTCAAAAAAAAGATCCACGCACTATATTATAATCAATAAAACAAATAAAATAAAAAATATTTTAAAATCTAAACCCAATATATCAATAGGGCTAAATTTTAAATTTGTAGTTTTTATTTTGAAATTATAATAAAATATAACTAAACAACTCATCAAATTATATGCACTATTTATATAACAAAAAGTTTTTAGTACTCCCTCAAATCTTTTTTGTTTGTCCACTTTAAAGTTTGTCCATTCTAAGAGAGAGAAATTTAAATTAGATTTTTAAAGTATGTATTAAAGATAAAATATATTCATATGAGACCTTGTTAGATTTGTCTTAATGTAGACTTTTTTAATATATAATTTTTATAATTTTTCACGATACGTTCTTAAAGATATTAAGACTTAAAATTTGCTAAATAAATACATGCAAAAGAGAAAGTGAACAAATAAAGAAAAACTGAGAGAGAGTATGTGTTAGAGTATATAACATATCTTGGGGCCTCAACCATCAGCTTAAGCTTTTGGTTGAGTTGGTTCCTTGACATAGTATCAGAAGCCAGTGTGACTAGAGGTCACATGTTCGAATCTCAACCACCCCTCATTCAAAAGTGGAATATTTAGCACCAGGTATGAGGAGGGCCTGTATTGCATCCACATTTCTAGCCCAAATGACTCTCGTGTAAGGGGACGTGTTAGAGTATATAACATATCTTGGGACTCAACCATCTGTTGGTTCCTTGACAGTATGAATCATCAATCAAATACACCCCACTCTATTTATGATTGGAGCCGAAATAATACTGCTGGAGTGATAGTTACTGGTTCTTCATATATAACGTGCATAATATACCTATCACACAACTAGTCATCTTTCGATAGTTGTCCTATCTTAATTATATTCACCACAAAAAAAGGTAGATAATGGTAATAAATGAAGAGAGAAAGAATGAATTGTACTGTGGTTGAAATTAAAAAGATAGTTAAAGTGTGTGGATGAGATTAAAAGTAAGTGGTGGACTATAATCCAAAAATTGAAATGATGCAAATCAAAAGGGATGAACCAAAATAAAAAATACTGCAAATTAAATGAAACAAAAGGGATGAACCAAAAATTGAAATGATGCAAACAATATTTTTAAACAAGAAAGTGTCAAAAAATTTTAAACTAAAAAGTGTCACAAAATTTTAACCTAAAAAGTGTCACAAATTTTTTTAAAATTTTAAAGTGACACAAAATTTTAACCTTAAAAGCTTAACAAAATTTTAAACTTAAAAGCATCACAAAATTTTAACCTCAGAAAGTGTCACAACTTTTTTCATAAAAGGTGTCACAATTTTTTTTATAAAAAGTGTCACAAAATTTAAAACTAAAAAGTGTCACAAAAATTTTTGAAATTATAAAGTGTCACAATTTTAACCTTAAAAGTGTCACAAAAATTTTAACTTTAAAAGTATCACAAATTTTTAACCTTAAAAGCGTCCCAAAATTTTAACATTAAAAACGTCACAAAATTTTAACCTTTAAATTGTCACAAAATTTTAACTTTAAAAAGCGTCACAAAATTTTAAACTTAAAAACGTCACAAAATTTAAACTTTAAAAGTGTCACAAAATTTTAACCTTAAAAGCATCACAAAATTTTAACTTTAAAAGCGTCGCAAAACTTTTACCTCAAAAAGTGTCACAATATTTTAAACAAGAAATTGTCAAAAAAATTTAAACTAAAAAGTGTCACAAAATTTTAACTTAAAAAGTGTCACAAATTTTTTAAAAAATTTACTAGCGTCACAAAATTTAACCTTAAAAGTGTCAACAATTTTAACTTTAAAAGCGTCACAAAATTTTAGATTTAAAACAAAATTTTATCCTTAAAAGCGTCACAAAATTTTAACCTTAAAAGCGTTACAAAATTTTAACCTCAAAAAGTAACACAATATTTTTAAACAAGAAAGTGTCAAAAATTTTAAACTAAAAAGTGTCACAAAATTTTAACTTAAAAAGTGTCACAATTTTTTTAAATTTTAAAGTGTCACAAAATTTTAACCTTAAAAGCATCACAAAATTTTAACCTCGGAAAGTGTCACAATTTTTTACATAAAAAATGTCACAATTTTTTATATAAAAAGTGTAACAAAATTTAAAACTAAAAAGTGTCACAAAAATTTTTGAAACTTTAAAGTGTCACAAAATTTTAACCTTAAAAGTGTCACAAAATTTTAACTTTAAAACTATCACAAATTTTTAACCTTAAAAGCGTCCCAAAATTTTAACCTTAAAAGCGTCCCAAAATTTTACCCTTTAAAGTGTCACAAAATTTTAACTTTAAAAAGCGTCACAAATTAAACTTAAAAGCGTCCCAAAATTTAAACTTTAAAAGTGTCACAAAATTTTAACCTTAAAAGCGTCACAAAATTTTAACTTTAAAAGCGTCGGAAAATTTTTTATCTCAAAAAAGCGTCACAATATTTTAAACAAGAAATTGTTAAAAAAATTTAAACTAAAAAGTGTCACAAAATTTTAACTTAAAAAGTGTCACAAATTTTTTAAAAAATTTACTAGCGTCACAAAATTTTAACTTTAAAAGTGTCACAAGATTTTGAATAAAAGCGTCACAAAATTTAAACTTTAAAAGTGTCACAAAATTTTAACATTAAAAGCGTCACAAAATTTAAACCTTTAAAAGCGTCTCAAAATTTTAACCTAGAAAAATGTCACTAAATTTAAACCTAAAAAGGGTCACAAAATATCATTAAAAGTGTTACGAAATTTTAAATTTAACCTTAAAAGTGTCACAAAATTTTTAACATGAAAAAGTGACACAATATTTTAAACTAAAAACTGTCACAAACTTTTAACTAAAAAGAGTCACAAAATTTTTTAAAATTTTAAAGTGTCACAAAATTTTAACCTAAAAATGGTCACAAAATAACATTAAAAGTGTCACAAAATTTTAATCATAAAAGCGTAAAATAAATTTAACCTTAAAAGCGTCACAACAATTTAAACTCAAAAAGTGTCACAATATTTTAAACTTAGAAGTGTCGCTAAATTTTAAACCAAAAAGTGTCACAATTTTTTTTCAAAATTTTAAAATGTCACAAAATATTAACCTTGAAATTGTCACATAATGTTAACCTTAAAAGTATCACAAAATTTTAACCTTAAAAGTGTCACGGAATTTTAACCTCAAAATGTCACAAAATTTTAACCTTAAAAGCATCACAAAATTTTAACCTCAGAAAGTGTCACATTATTTTTTCATAAAAGGTGTCACAATTTTTTATATAAAAAGTGTCACAACACTCTGGAAAAAAAAAAAGCGTAAAAAATTTTTAAACTAAAAAGTGTCACAAAATTTTAACCTTAAAAGGGTCACAATATTTTAACCTTAAAAGGGTCACAAAATTTTAACTTTAAAAGTATCACAAATTTTTAACCTTAAAAGCGTACCAAATTTTAACCTTAAAAGCGTCACAAAATTTTAACCTTTAAAGTGTCTCAAAATTTTAACTTTAAAGCGTCAGAAAATTTTAACCTTAAAAAGTGTCACAAAATTTTAACCTTAAAAACGTCACAAAATTTTAACATTTAAAGGCTCACAAAAATTTAACCTTAAAAGTGTCACAAAATTTTAACTTTAAAAGCGTCACAAAATTTTAACCTTTAAAAGTGTCACAAAATTTTAACCTCTAAAAATGTCACAAAATTTTTTAAAAGAGTCACAAAATTTTTTAAAATTTTAAAGTGTCGTAAAATTTTATCCTTAAAAGTGGCACAAAATTTTAACCTTAAAAGTGTCACAAAATTTTAAACTAAAAAGGGTCACAAAATATCATTAAAAGTGTCACAAAATTTTAATCATAAAAGCGTCACAAAAATTTAACCTCTAAAGCGTCACAAAATTTGAATTTCAAATAGTGTCACAATATTTAAAGCTAAAAAGTGTCGCAAAATTTTAAACTAAAAAGTGTCACAAAATTTTTTAAAATTTTAAATTTCTCCAAATTTTAAATTCGAATCTCGTCTCATTTGGAACGTGTATATATATGGTGCACGTAGAGGTGTTCAAAACATATTAGATAACTCGATAGACACCCGACTTAATAACCGAACTCGATTTGACCTGACTTAAAAATGGATCTACAATTATGTAAAAAATCAATGTGAACACAAAACCCGATTTTAAACTGACCCGAAACACCGAACCCGAAATCAACCTGATGACCCGAATGAACACCTCTAGGTGCACATTACTTAAGATTTGTTCAAAACAAAGTAAGGCGTCGCTTGCATAAACTAAAAATGACTCATTTCTAAAAAAAATTTTTTTTTTTAAAAAAAAAACCTTAGTTATGATATCCATGTAATTTAAATGTATTACGCTCTATGTACCATTATAATTGTTACAATGATTGTGTTGTTGTTTTCGAATTGGTTATGAAAATTAATTGAACAAAATAAGTAATTTTCTTTTACACAATAATACTCCATTACTAAATGCTACTCGTGGTTATTTAAAAATATTTAGTACAAAATATAAATTCTTTTGAAAGTCAGCTGATATATATATATATATATATATATATATATATATATATATATATATATATATATATATATATATATATATATATATATATATATATATATATATATATATATATATATATATATATATATATATATATATATATATATATATATATATATATATATATATATATATTATTTGTATTTTATTTAGTTTTTATTAATTATAAATTAATGGCTCAGATTTCATACTAGAAAAATCAATATAGTAAAGATTAGATATTATACATGGTGTTTAATTATGAAAATTAACGACTATAGAATTACCCTCTAAAAAATTTGTTACTTTGGTAGCTGTAATTTACAAAAAATACATTTTGACGTTGTAATTCGCAAAAAACTATAAATTTAAAGGTTGTAATTTGCAAATTATTCTAAAATTAAACTAATACAATTAGAAGGGCATGACGAAGGATTTTTCGATCATAATTTGGCTCTACGAAGTTTTGACCCTATGCTTTTTGTTGTGGTCCTATATGAGATAACTTTATCGTTTCAAGGAGATATTTCTTGGTGCATTATTAAAAATATCTAAAATAGAATTAGTGGCCAACATATGAAGACCACAACTATTAAACTAATTAAAATGTTTTAATAAAGCTGGCGCCAAGTTTTTCATTTTTCTATTGTCTTGAATTTTACATTGTTGAAAAATGGAAAACAATGAAAATATATTACCACCTGGTTTTAGGTTTCACCCAACTGATGAAGAATTAATAACTTATTATCTTTTAAATAAAGTTCTTGACTCTAATTTTAATTCTCGTGCTATTTCTGAAGTTGATCTTAACAAATCTGAGCCTTGGGAACTTCCTGGTACGTCGTTCTTTTTTACTAATTAGTACTAATTTCTTATTTGTTATTTTGGGTTGTTTCATAAATAATCGTTGTATTTATATCTCAAATTTTGAATAAAAAATTAACCTAATTCAAGTCAAAACACAAAATTCCATAGAATTTGTAGGTCACTGGTCGGTGTTACGTGTTTTTGGCCCGAACTTATAAACTTTAATACTTTGATAGTTGTAATTTGCAAAAAAAAATTAACTTTGAGACTCTTATACGTTCAAGTGCTAAATTTTAAAGTAGTATTTTGCAAAATATTCATTATTTTGTTTAGTAGTTACGGTGCCTAGATTTTTCTACTTTAACTCTCTTTTAACATTTTTTAATACTTATAACCTTTATTTTTTCATCCTTAAATTATTTATTAAATAAAATTAGAGTATATCAATTACTGAAATATTTATTTTTTTTTCTAAATTCTCATGAACAAAGCTTATTATTTATTAAAAATTCTTTAAGAAATAGAAATAGAAGTATTTATAATATACTAATGATAATCAATGATTGATGAAAATGGAGTGCAGAAAAGGCAAAAATGGGAGAAAAAGAGTGGTACTTTTATGAATAAACGATAATTTATGAATAAACGATAAATTAATATACTCTAACCGAAGTAATAATTTTTTTATGATTAGAAATTTGCAACGAATTAACCAGCAAAAATATTACTTTTATAAATTTTGCTCATACTTTTGTAAAATTAAATTAGTTAACAAGGTGTTGTTTTTATATTCAGTAATCAAATAGGACTTATATTTTAGATCTTCACATTTTTATGTTGATGTCATTGGCTCATTGCGTGTTTTAGTTATGGAAATTTTATTATTAGAATATGTAATATAAAAATGTTAAAATGAAGTTGATAGAAAATATGTAATATAAAAATGTTAAAATGAAGTTGATAGAAAATATGTGGAAATTATAAACATTATTAGAATATTATATTAAAATGAGAATGAATAAGGTTAACTAAATGTAAATTTTGTAATATAAATTGTTGTATGGGAACAAGAAAAGAAACCGCTAATACCTAATAAACTACATTTAACTTATGAACTATAAGGTGTTTGTTAATATACGAGTTTCTTATTTTCAAACTTTTTTATTTTTGAGTTTTTTTTTTTTTTGAAAATGCATAGAGTAATAAGTGTCACATACAATTATTTGCATAATATAAGTTTTTAGGAAAAACGTTGTCCGAGACAACCATTTCAAACCTAATGGGCTGAAAACTAGGTTTTGGGTACGAAAAAAAGAAAAACATTGTAATAGGTGGCGTTTATCACAAAATGTGAAAATTAATCTTTTTTTAGCTCTCAAAAATAATGAGAAACTTGAAACTAGACTTGGGAAAGTCTAAGGGTGAAAGAGAGCTTTATAGAGGAAGCGAGAGAAAGAGTTGAGTTTAGAGAGAAACTCAAGGTGACTTAGTTGAGTGTGTATAATGTAATTGTAACGAATTACCTAAAACATAGTGAAGCATTTAGAAATCTCAGGGGTTGTGGTTTTTCCTTCTATATAGGCATATAAAGTTTCCACGTAAAATTTTATGTCTCTTTCAAAGTTTTTTTTTACAAGTTCTAGTTTCAATTACGCAAAATAGGGCAAAAACGCTCAAACTACTTCAAACAACAATTCACCCTCCCTTGGCCTCTTGTTGTCTCTAAACAAACCTACAACTCTTTCCATCTTCTTATATTCTTCTAGTTTAGAATGTTCCACTTTAAGGAGAGAGAAATTGAATTAAGGTTTTTAGACATGTATAGAACGAAGAGATCTCGTTAGATTTGTCTTAAGATATACTACCGTTTTATTATACACTTTTCATAGTTTTTTATGATGCATATTTAGAGGTATTGAAGCTTAAAATTTACTTTAAAAACTATGCAGTTTGAAAACAACAAGAACGAAAAATTACAAAAGGATATAATACCTCTTATTCAGAAATACAAACCCATCACATACAAGTACAAACACAAATAGAAATAGAAATAAAATACAAATACAAATATAAATATATTCCTAATTTTCAAAAAAAAAAAAAATACAAATACAAGTAGTATTTGTACTAATGAGGATGTATAATTAACCTCTTATTTATAATACTTAATTCATATCATTGATTAGTTATACTCCTCTATCTCTCTGAATTAGCACCATTTGACTTAAAAGGCTTTTACATTTTTTGTCAAAATTAAGTGCTATCTCAGAGGTACAGTGAGAGTAATAATTAATCAATTTTTTCTGCATGTACCATTAAAAATGATGCCACCTTTGCATTTGTAGCCGGAACAACACGGTATACTATTACTGCATTCCTCACCTTCTTTTGGGCACCAACCCTTGGGCTTGCATACACCACTAAATCCAGTGCCGATGCAATCGTAGCCGGGACAACAAGGGTCAAAGGACCGCAAGTCTTACCATTACCTGCAGGGGCGGAGCAAAAATTGAGAAATTTTATAAAGGCCCTGTGCAATTTTTAAATAAATTATGATATTTTTCTAATAATTTTGTATCTTTACACACCTAACATATACTACGTAATTTAATATTAAGGCCCTCTAATTTTTCAGGGGCTATGTGCGGTTAAACATGCTAAATATGCTCAGAACCTCCTATGATTACCTGGGCACCATTGACACCAAGGTGTTAATTTGTTCTTCGCACATTTGCTTACACCTTCGCAACAATCTGCGTCACTTTTACATTTTTCGTAGCAATTTTTCCCAAAACTTTCCAACTCCAAATCTTTCAGGATTATGTCATAAATTTGTTTTTCATCTAACAAACTTATCCTTGATGCCTCAGCCTGTACTACCCAAGTTTTTTTTTACTAGCATCATAAATTTGTTTTTCATCTAACAAACTTATTATCCTCATTTTAGTCATAATATACCAATCACACAACTCAGTTATCACCTTTCAATTTTAGTCCTATTATATCTTCACCACAACAAAAAATCTAAAAAATAAAATCTTATTTATGATCTTTACGCTCTACGTACCATTATAATTGCTACTGTTGTGATTAAGTGTGACTTGAGTGCACAAATTAAAAGATTGACTTAAGGGCTAGCATCATTCTTCTTCAACACTTCTAATGCTTCGAAAATTAAACCTGAAACCTTCTATCAATAATGAATTGTTCGAGTACTCTGTACTCCTATTCTAAGCAAATTAAACTTATGGTTTCAACTAAATGTTGGGTTCTAAACTACCCTGAGTCGCGTGATTCAGATTATGTAACGGTAATCTAAGTTATGAATACAATGGCTGATTATTGGGTGACCAAAGGATAGCTCGTGTGAGCTTTTGAATGCAAGGGGGGAGTGGCTGGGGCAGACAACTTGCACAGGAGAGCAAACTGCAGGGGACAATATTAGGATCAAATGAGAAGGATGAGAAGGATTTTTGTTTCATTTTTTTGGTTACTATACATACAAAAAAGGATATTATGTTGTAAATTAAGAACATTCTAAATTTTATGTCATAGTTACCCTTCTGCGTAACATAGTTACTTTTATAATTATGTGTTTTTGGTGTAATTGTAACCATAGCTTTTTTTATTTTAGTGAAATCAAAGGTGTAGAATCCTTCTCACCCTTCTCATTTTCAACCCCCTTCTCATTGGATCTCTCCCATATATATATATATATATATATATATATATATATATATATATATATATATATATATATATATATATATATATATATATATATATATATATATATATATATATTTTGTTAGGTGAACATAAGATAAGATTATAATTGAAAGAAAGCTGTGAATTTGTGTGGTTCACAACTTCACATACATAGCGATAATAATTAGTTAGATTTTGTTTTGTCAGGTGAAGATAAGACTATAAATACGAGAAAGCTACGTATATGGTGAGTTGTGTGTAGGGATAGTCATGGGACGGGTTTGGAGCGGGTCCAGTCAGATTTAGATTCGGACACTTTTAATTTTTTGAGATTCAGACCCAGACCTTCCGAATCTGATAGGTTTAGGGTCATCAATGGGTCTACAAAAAAAACTTTTTGACTTCTCAAATTTGAACTATTTGTAAGTCATTTTATTTTTCGTATATCTGTAAGAGAGTTATTATTGTATTATAAATTCTATTATAAATATTAGTTCAAGTCCATGAAATAACGTTAATTAGCATGTAGCATATATATTATCAATGGGTCTACCGCGTAGCGATTAGGCCGGCTTTGTTGTACGGAACGGAGTGTTGGCCTGTAAAGAAGGCTTTCGAGCAGAGAATGGATGTAACAGAGATGCGCATGCTGAGATGGATGTGTGGTAAGACAAGGATGGACAAGATTAGAAATCAGAAGTTTAGGGAAAAGTTAGGGGTTGCACCTCTCTCTGCAAAGATGCGGGAGAACAGGCTCAGATGGTTTGGGCATGTGCAGAGAAGCACCCATGACGCCCCAGTGAGAAGGGTCGAACGCATCATAGTGGAGGGCAAGAGAAGCCGGGGAAGACCTAAGAGGACGTGGGAGGAGCAGATTAACAGCGACCTGCTCGAACTACACCTCTCTAAGGACCTGACCAGGGATAGAGCCACATGGCGGCGCCTTATTCACGTCCTAGATTACTAGACTAGTTTGATACTGTTCTGTGACTTTTGTCATCGCTTTTGTCATCGCTTTTTTTTTTTTTTTTTTTTTTTAATCCCTATGCTTGGCTAACGTGGGTGTAAGATGCAGGTTTTCGGATTTTTGCAGGTCCTATCCTTGAAGACTCCTCTAGAGCCGAAGGACTCTTATGACCGCCCTCTCCTTATGGGTATGAGACGCCGTCGACCTTCCTTCCCCAGACCCTGGCCATAGAGTATCTATGTGCGGGAACACTGGGTATGATGATGATGATGATGATGATGAGTAAGAATGGTGAATAGTTCATCAATGGTGGATGAAAACGTTAACCCAGTTTATAATATAATCCTAAAAGAGATAGAAAGCATCAGATCAGGTAATGTCGGGAAAGGATGCTACGGAGCATGTAAAAGTGACGCAGATTGTTGCTTTGGTGAAACGAAATGTCCGACGTACAAATATAAACCATATTGTGTATGGTGCCCTGGTGAAGGTAAGCAGTGCGGATATTTGGATGCTTGTTGTCCCGGCTACAGGTGCATCGACGACGGCAGCCTATTTAATGGTAAGTGCAAGCCCAATAGTTGGTGCCCAAAACTAGGTGAGAGATGCGGTGGACGAGTACGATGTTGTCCTGGCTACCAATGCACCGGCATATGGGATCCAAAATGCACAAAGGAATAATTTTTTATTATAACTAATTAATCATATATATATATATAAGTATTTTAAATAAGAGGTACTTCATTATATATTCCTCATTTGTACAACTCCTATTTGTATTTGGTTTTCGTATTTCTACTTCTATTTGTTACCGAATGTATGTGACATGTTGTGTGCGAAAATGTCACTATTAGTAGCAACAGATACTTACGGAGGAAGTATTTGTTTTTGTAATGTGATATGGGTTTGTTTGTATTTCTAAATAAGAGGTATTATTATATCTCTCAGTTATTTTTTGTTCTTCTTGTTTACTTTTTTAATTTGAGTTTTTAAGTAAATTTTAAGCTTTAATATCTCTAAATATGAATCACAAAAAATTATAAAAAATGTATGATAAAAAAAGTACTCTATCCGAATCATTTCAATTGTCTCATTTCCTTTTTTGTCTATTGTTTTTTTTTTTTTACTTAAATACCCTCACTTTTTCAATTCTCAATGCATAACTACTACCTTTACAATTAATTTAGTCAATTAAAATACCCAACTATCACTTTTTTAATGGACCCCACACCAACTTTAATAACCGTGAAAACCCAAATGGGACATCTAAAATGATTCGGAGGGAGTATATGTAAAGATAAATTTTAGGGAAATTCCACGTGGTAATCCTGAGGTTTTGGGTTTTCCACGTAGTAACCAAAACTTTAAAAAAATCCACGCGGTAACCTTGAGGTTTACGTAAATGTTCCATCATGACCTTTTTGCACATAAAACGTTAGCATAACGTTATGAAACAATGTTTTTTGGCGGATGACCCCCAAAGTTCATGCCTCTAAATATTAATCGAAAGTTCGAACGTTTAAAAGCAAATGAGGCAAAGTTCATATGTTTAAAATCAAATTTTCCTTTTTATAATTATTAGTTCAATAAGCATAAGTGATAATAGTGGTTTAAACTTAAAAACTTAAAAGGAATGACTATTTAAAATTTAAATTTATGATTGATAGTTGTCGGTTACGTGAAATTATAAAATTTAACAATGTTTTAATATCTTGATAAAAAAATCATTATACTAATTAAAGTATTGATAAATAAATTTACAATTACCAAAATGTAATAGAACGTAATTTTAGATTTTAGGAGCCTATAATTTACATTTTGCTCAGGGCCTTTAAAATGTCGAAAACGGCCCTTATTATAAGCCTTATTTATGTAACATAAAATGTTTAGTACCAATCATGAATCAAAAATACCCCACTCTATTTATGATTGGAGCCGAAATAATACTGTTGGAGTGATAGTTACTGGTTCTTCATATATAACGTGCATAATATACGTCACTAAATCAACTATCTATAGTATTAGAAATTTAGAGTAATTGTTATTTAAATTAAATGTCGCTAAATATATCTCATTACAAGCAAAATATGTTGTAGTGACAATATTCCCTTACTAAATGAAACTAATTAGAAATTAAAGTTGCATTCTTACTATATTAATTCTATTAGAATTTATACATTTAATTTTTGTTTACATTAATGTATGTTTTAAAAACATAAATTTTCATATTAAATTAGAGAAATATAGCAACAAATTTGAAACAATTAAAAAAATAAATATATATCTAATTTAGGTCTACCAAAAACGAATATATAGCGCGTGTTTATAAATTACGTACACCGGCCAGTCACCTTTCTCATATTTATTATACTAGATATCTTACTTTAACATAAAAAAACAACTTATGGCCCATGCAATTAAAATCTATTACTTCATTTGTCTCAATATAATGGTAAAAGTTATGAACTTTCTCTAATTTGTTTTTAAAGGTTTGAATTTTCGTTTGTCTTTTGAAATCTTGAATTTTGGGGTTCTTCCGCTTTTAATTAAAGATTCTTCCGATTTTGGTAACCTGGAATATCAGGTTATCTTCTTTCTCAACCTGATTTTTCATCTGATTTCTTCCTTAAACCATCACCATGGTTACCTTCTTATAAGACGGGTCGGGAATGCAGTTCACGTGTAAAGTGTTGTCCTGGCTACAAATGCACCGGCTTTTTTTCTCGATGCACAAAGGAATAATTATAACTAACTAATTATGATGTTTAAATAAGAGGTATTATATATTCCTCATTTGTACAACTACTATTTGTATTTGGATTTCGTATTTCTAGTTCTGTTTGTGTTCCGTAATATTTGTTACTGAATGTATGTGATATGTTATGTACGAAAATTTTACTATTAGTAGCAAGAGATATTTACGGAGGAAGTTTTATATCTCTCTGTTATTTTTTGCATAGTTTCAAGTAAATTTTAAGCTTTAATATCTCTAAATATCACAAAAAAAAAAAAATTATGATAATGTATGATAGAAAAATATATATAAAGATAAATTTTATGAGATCACTTCGTTTAGTAAATGTCTAAAAACCCTAACTAAATTTCTCCATACAAAGACCGGCAATCAATTTTTATTTTTCGAAATTGTGTGGATGAATTAAAAGAGATTTAAAGTGTACAGTAAATCTCTTGTAGACGGTCGCATACGTGCGACCACTCACAGGTCAAGCCCATACTTTTGCAGTTGCCATTTTAAAGCATGAATCGGACATTTTGGACCTTGAAATATGCATTTTAAGTCTTGGATTTGACAAAATTTAAAAAATTGAAATAGACATTCTAAGTCTAAAACAGGATATTTTACAGTTAGAGTAGGTAAGTAAAATATAAAATTAAGGGTCGAAGTATGAGTTTTAAGAGTTATAATTGTCATTTTAAGTGGTAAAATGGATGTCTTAAAGGTTGAAGTCGATAACTAAAAAATTAAAATAAGCATCTGGAGAAAGAAGAATGAGGCTTTTAAAGTCTTGAAATGGGTGCTTTAATAAGGCTTGAATTCGGCAAGTATAAATTTTTTTTTGGTCGCACGCGAGAACGCGTAAAGTGTTCGCGTACAAGTTTTTATGTAAAATGTATGGATGAAAGTAAAAAGAAAGTGGTGCGCACTCATTTAAAAATAAATTTGATGCAAATTAAATGAGACATATCAAAATAGAAAATAATGCAAATTTAATAAGAGAGAAACAATACATTTTATTGCATGGACCATAAATTTGGTTTTTCAAATGAAAGTAAGATAAGATTATAATTGTAAGAAAGGTGACTTGTGTGGTTCTTACTTCTTAGTTACTTCCTCCGTCACAGGAGTACAATAATTGCTACAATAATTGCTACATTTTTTTGATTATAAGATTATAATCGGTTATTTTTGTTCTTCTCGTTTACTTTTTTGCATAGTTTTTAAGTAAATTTTAAGCTTTAATATCTCTAAATATGCATCACAAAAAATTTTAAAAATGCATGATAACGTTGGACAGCTGTTCTCTAACAACTAATGTAACTAGTGTATGATAACGCTCTTGACCTGTGGGTCTATGGCTTCGAGTCCACCAGTATCCTATGTCCTCACTAGTGGACCCGCGGTTAGATATATGAACAATAACGTTGGACAGCTGTTCTCTAACAACTAATGTAACTAGTAACTACTCAAGAACCTTATATATTATGTTACATATTTTTTTGTTAGGTAAAGATATAAGATGATATTTCATCCTTCCCATATAATTTGAAGTAAAGAGAAAATTAATGTTTTTTTTGAAAAAAGTTAGATAATTGTAATAAATGAGGAGAGAGAATAAATTGTGTGGTTGAAATTAAAAGAGAGTTAAAATGTATGGATGAGATTAAAAGAACGTGGTGGACCATAGTTCAAAAATAGAAATAATACAAATTAAGTGAAACCGAACCAAAAATGCTGTTAATTAAACGGAAGGGGGAGTAATTGCGAGAAAGCTATAGGGTACGGTGAGTTTGTGTGATTCACAATGATGAATGTGAGGCTCTAAAAATGGATTTCACTACTTATTTTAATCATCAATCAATCAAATTTAAAAAGTTTATTAAACATCAATAAAAATATAAAAAAATGGGAGTGACAATGAAGAAATTAGCAATCACTACAATATAATTTGCTTTTAGTAGGATATATTCAGTGACATTTAATTAAAATATCTCTATTTCAAATATCTAATAGTATTTATAGAATGTAGTGACATTTGTTTGAGCATTTAGCAGCATAATAAAAAATGGCACTAAAGCTTTTTACGATATAGGATCTAGTGAAATTTCTCATAAATGTCACTATAGACTATAATGACAATTACATATGCCACTAAAAACCAAATAAAATGTCGTAAATCACGTTATAGTGAAACTTAAAATAAAGACCAATAATTATTTCACCAAAAAACAGATCGTTCTATTCAACAATTGATATTGGGGCTAGATTTTAATAGAATGATGAAATAGAATATTTTATATATCTTGTAAATCTTTTATATATATTTTGATAATTATTTTGTAGATATATTTAGTTACCTAACCTTGTAGGCTCGCATGTTTTTCAAAAAAAAAAACCAGAAAAAGCATAAGGTCGAACCGTCGTAGAGCCAAAAAAAGACCACAACAAAAAAAGCATAGGGTCGAACCTTCGTAGAGCCAAATTATGATCCAAAAAATCCTTCGTCATGCCCTCTAAATGTATTGATTTAATTTAGAATAATTTGTGAATTACAAGCTTCAAGTTTAGAGTTTTTGCGAATTACTATGTTAAAATTTATTTTTTGCGAACAGATACCAAAGTAACAAAGTTTATTGAGGATAATTCTATAGTCGTTAATTTTCATAATCAAACACCATGTATAATATCTAATCTTAACTATTGATTTTTTTCTAATATGAAATCTGAGCCATTAACTTTTAATTAATAAAAAATAAATAAATACAAAAAAAAAAAGATTAAAATATACTACCTCCTATTCAATTACATTGTCCACTTTCCTTATTTGGTAAAGTCTCTTTACTTGTCCACTTTCTATTTTTGGCAAAACTTTTTACCTAAATACCCCCAACTATCCCAACTTATATTATTTAATAATACCCCACCTACCACCTTTTCAATTATTATAATCACTTAAAATACCCCACTACCACCTTTTCAATTATTATAATCACTTAAAATACCCCATTACCACCTTTTCAATTATTATAATCACTTAAAATACCCCACTACCACTTTTTCTTAAAATCCGATCCAAACCCAAAGTGGACAATGTAATAAAATAGGAGGGAGTATAATATATATCAGATGACTTTCAAAAGAATTTATATTTTGTACGAAATATTTTTTAATAACCACGAGTAGCATTTAGTAATGGAGTAATATTGTGTAAAAGAAAATTACTTATTTTGTTCAATTAATTTTCCTAACCAATTCAAACTTAGAAGAAGAAAACAACAAAACAATCATTTGTAGCTAAAAACGATGCTATATAAGAGATAGAATGAAGTGTTTTAATCCCTAATAATAAATTGATGTTTGTAGAAAATAAAAAAGCAATAAAATGACACAAAAATTAACAAGGTTCACCTAATTTTAGTATCTCTTATGTTATCATAAATGAAAATTACAATTAGAGAGAAGATAATAAGGCTAGTGTTTGGATTAGGTAATTTTGTGGATGTGTTTGGATGATTACTCTTGCTCACTATTTATATTGGTAGATACTCTAAGAGTTACATATGATTCAATATAGCTAGTAAATTGCATAATAAACAACAATAAGAGAATTAATCAGTTGGTATTCAATGAGTTATAACACCACCATCGTCTCCATGCACATGAACCGTGGAAAAACATCATCCTATGCTATCAGAGGATCCGCTCGACCAGGTTGAGCGAAGCAGGTGGGTCGAGCGGAGAAAAAGAATAAGCTACTGGATACATTCTGACTTGTTGCTCGACCAAACAAAATAGTTTGCTCGGGTCAAGCGAGGGTCAAACGAAGGTTAACAAAATGAAGGGACTTAATCCCTCCAAATTCCTTCCCTCCAAATCCACTCCCTCCCTTTTTGCTATCCAAACAAGAGATTTCCCATCCCTCTAAATCCTTTCTTTTCTGTTCCCTCCATTTCCCTCAATCCAAATAAGGCCTAAGAGTTTCACTCATGAATGCACCTTTTAATTTGTGCACTCAAGTCACACTTAATCACAACAGTATCAATTATAATGGTACGTAGAGCATAAAGATCATAAATAAGGTTTTATTTTTTAGAAATTTTGTTGTGGTGAAGATATAATAGGACTAAAATTCAGGGCCGGCCCTAGATATGTTGGGGCCCAGAGCGGAATAGCACATTGAGGTCCTTTCCCATTGCTATTTATCATCTATATGAACCCTTTTACAACCATTAATTTTGCTTTGTTGACATGGGTCCTGGACGACGACCCCTCTTGTCCACCTCTAGGACCAGCCCTGCTAAAATTGAAAGGTGATAACTGAGTTGTATGATTGGTATATTATGCATGCCATACTTGAAGAACCAGTAGCTATCCTTACAGATGTGAGTTGTACAACAGAGCAATAGTCAGGCTTCTATACTTATCAGAGTGCATCGTTTTGAAAGAGTTGAATGTACAAATCTAATTTTGCCTTTGTTAGAGAAAAAAGAATAAGTTTTTTGAAAAAGTTGTTCTAAATAATCCGACCTATTGCTCATCTGCTATGAGTAATCTCAATAATTGATAATTTCCAAATAATCCAACCTTTGTATATTTTTTGCTGACAACAACTCTTGCCACATTTTAACCGACTATTGTAGGTACCTATACAGTGTTACAATCATTTCTTCTTCCTTCTTATGCTTCTTTGTTGGTCTACTCTAACTTCTTTTTGGTGGTAGGTAGTTATATTAGTCGTTAAAATATGAAAAGGGATGCTGTGAGCAAAAAGAGTTCAGAGGTTGGATTTTTTTAAAATAATCAATAGTACGGATTATTCACAGGAAATTGACAACATGTCGAATTATCTAGGACAATTTTTCCAAGTTTTTTTTATTGATTCTTGATATATTGATTTACTCCCTCCATTCCCTAATGAAGTTACCAAAAGAAATGTTTATGGGAATTAAGAAAAATAAAAAAAATTAGTTAATTAGTAGATATATTTTTTAATTGAATAATAAATTTGATTGCAGATAAGTAGGAACCATAGGCATTAAAAATATTAAAAGAGAGTTAGTGGAATAAATATAAGGACCACAACTAATAAAAAATTAGTTTTATAAAGTTACTTGGAAACATGTGGAGACCATAAGAAATATTAAAATGTTAAATTAATGTTAGTGGAGGATATGTGGGGTAGATAAGCATTATAAAAATATTAAAGTAAGCATGAATAAGTTATTTTTGTCCAAAATTTGTAACAATAATGAAAAGATTCTCTATGAAAACAACAAATAATGGGTCATTAACGGGTTGGGTCAATGATGGGTCAGGCCTTTAAATGGGAGACGACCTGCCCCACCCCACCTCGGCCCATTTAATTTTCGACCGACCTACCCTGATGCCCGTTGAACACCTTTAGTTATCACTAAAAAATAAATTAAGACAAAGTTGCGAGGTTATAATGATCACTTTAACACTATAAAAAAATAAAGATATAACGTAAAAATTATAAATCATCGTATTTGATCACTTTAAGACACTAAATATACATTATCGGATGAGTCCAATAAAGACGTTCATTTTTTACCATGCATAAGGTCCATATATAACAATTTATTGCACTGTCCGTTCTCTCAATATAATGAATGAAACTATATTGAAGATTTATAATTTAGTTAGTTTTTTTTTTTTTTTTTTTGTTAGGTGAAGATAAGAAATTAATGTGTGATTGAAATTGATTAATGTGAAAAATAAGACTATAAAAGAAGAGCTAACTCTACTCATTTTAGTCATCAATCAAATTAGTAATACTAATAAAATACTATTCATCAATAAAAAAAATTTAAAAAAAAAATAATGGGGAAATTAGCAATGGTAGTATTAGTACTAGGGATGAATATGATGCTAATAATGGTGGGTAGTGAGGCTGAGGCATCAAGGCTAAGTTTGTTAGATGAAAAACAAATTTATGACATAATCCTGAAAGATTTGGAGTTGGAAAGTTTTGGGAAAAATTGCTACGAAAAATGTAAAAGTGACGCAGATTGTTGCGAAGGTGTAAGCAAATGTGCGAAGAACAGATTAACACCTTGGTGTAAATGGTGCCCAGGTAATCATAGGAGGTTCTGAGCACGTTCAGCATGTTCAACCGCATAGGGCACCTGAAAAATTAGGGGCCTTAATATTAAATTACATAATATATGTTAGGTGTTTAAAGATATAAAATTATTAGAAAAATATCATAATTTTAAAAATTGCATAGAGCCTTTATAAAATTTCTCATTTTTTGCTCCGCCCCTGCAGGTAATGGTAAGACTTGTGGTACTTTAGACCCTTGTTGTCCCGGCTACGATTGCATCGGCACTGGATTTAGTGGTGTATGCAAGCCCAAGGGTTGGTGCCCAAAAGAAGGTGAGACTTGCAGTAATAGTGTACCGTGTTGTTCTGGCTACAAATGCAAAGGTGGCATTATTAATGGTACATGCAGAAAAAATTAATTAATTATTACTCTCACTGGTCGTATGAGATAGCACCTAATTTTGACCTAAAAATGTGAGAGTTTTTTAAGTCAAATGGTGTTAATTTAGAGGGACAGAGGAGTATAATTAACTAATCAATGATATGAATTAAGTATTATAAATAAGAGGTATTATATTATATATATCCTCATTAGTACAAATACTATTTGTATTTGTATTTTATTTCTATTTCTATTTGTGTTTGTACTTGTATGTGATGGGTTTGTATTTCTGAATAAGAGGTATTATATACTTCGATCTGTTATTTTTTGTTCTTCTCGTTTACTTTTTGCATAGTTCTCAAAGTAAATTTTGAGCTTTAATATCTCTATACATGCGTTATAAAAAATTATAAAATTTGTATGATAAAAAATATATATTAAGATAATCTAACGAGATCTCACATATTGAATATATTTTATATCACTACAACATAATTTGCTTTTAGTGGGATATATTTAACGACAATCCCAAAAATAAAATATATTTGACATCATTTTTAACGATCATAACGACTTTTTTTTTTCAAAAAATGGGCGTCGCAATTATCCTTATGGAGTATCTCTTTCGAAAATCCGGTCGAAAAGAGTACTTATTCGCCTATTTCCAGACACATAAACAAAAAAAATTTAACGTCATTTTTACTCCTTATTTCAAAAAAATGATCAAGTAGCAAGATTTAACTTAATTATTAATCCTTTCTACATTCACCACTAAAATAGAAAGACCGAATACAAATACTTATAAAATGATGAAGTAGCAAGATTTAACTTAATTATCAATCCAAATGTCTGACGTACAAAGCTAAACCAAATGTCTCTTTGTACATACAAAAATGTACAAAGAGAAATAGAACGACTGAATACAAATACTTATAAAATGCAGCATATAATACCCCTTATTTAAAAATGAGGTTGATTTCATTTTTGGCTTGTTGGTTAAACGAAAAAAAGGACGGAAAGACAAATTCAACTAGGTCATCACATAGGAAGAGGAACATGTATGGGTTATCAAAATCACGACAACACCTTCATTTCTTTCGGCAATTGAGATTAGGGTTGAACAAAGTTTGGTCTAAATTGTAAACCAAATCTGACCAAACCGGAATTTTAGTGTTTGGTCTGGTTTATGGTTTAAATGGTCTGGTCTGGTTTTTTTCAAAGTAAATTACGATTTACGGTCTGGTTTTATTTTCAGACCAAACCGGACTGTGCCTAATTGAGATCAACAAATTCAATCAAAGTTCTAATTAAACCATTTGAAGTTTCCCTTTAGTTGTGATAGAATTTAGAAAATGGGTCTGGGCAACCCAAACAAGGAGGAGAAGAAGTAGACCACTCATAAACCCAAAGAAGGTTCACTACTAAAACCAATTGGTAATAGTAGGAGTTACTCCTTGAGTATATAAAGTGATGCATACTCTTCTCTTTCTCCAATGTGGGACAACTCACATGTGGGTAATAATGGGCATTTCAACAAGTCGTGAAGTAACAGGTTGCACTATTGGATCAATACAATAGAAACAACCTCTATACTTAAGAGTCTATGGCTTTGTTTTCTTCATCTTATCTTCTTATTGTGAAGTACACCATTTGTACCCCGTCTAATACCAAGTACACCGAAACAATGGATCGAATGGACATAACAAGAGACTGCAAACCCATAGGCCAAAGATCATCCACATTTCAAAACCGATTCAGTAAATGCCAAAAAAACTACATAAAGGAACAAAACAGATACCTTCCTCATGCGGGTCTTAACCTCTGATTTGCGGGCTTTGTTCCTAAGATCATCCACATTTGTACGTATATTGTTGGTTCAAGAGCCAAATCTCCGGAAAGGAGGTGATCGAATGATGGAACAATCAAGCAACGTTGTGCGTCAATGTGTCGGTTGGGAGCTCGAATGGGCTAGCAAAGGCTCGTATGAGCCATCAAAACTATCAGACACATGGAGCTAGGGGCTGTAGCCTGTAGGAGATGACTGATTGGGCGACCAAAAGGATCGCTCGTGTGAGCTTTTGAATGCAAGGGGGAGTGGCTGGGGCAGACTGCTTGCACAGGAGAGCAAACTGCAGGGGCCAGTATTAGGCTCAGACAAGCATATTGAGTATTCTAGCAAGCACAACTTTGGTTGGACAAGATAACGTTGTCGGAGCATCTATCATTGCGTTTTGCACGTCGTGAGACTTGTTCATCAACCTATAAGAGAAGCTCTAAAGTAGAGTGAGAACGAAGGGAGCACCCCTTAAGAGGGAGGAAAATCTAGTTGAAGATTTCTCCATTGTGGTTGGGGAAAGGTAACTCAAGTTGAGAGTTTGTTGATGCCAAAATTGAGTGCCCAAGGCCCCAAATACATGTGACAGGGTACAAACATAATGAGAGCTAGATAGAGAGCTAAGAGTTCATGTAGTCTATTTTGTGAGCAAACACCATTGAAGGTAATTAAGCTTGAGAGGTAAACACTTGGTGATTGTTTATATGCAAAGAGCTTAAAATAGATCAATTTGATGATTGAAGTGGTATCTTAAGATACCCATTACGCCCGATAGTATCATGGGTTAGCCTAGTGGTATCTTAAGGTTTTCCTTTCCGCCCATGTGACAGGGTTCAATTATCACCACCTAGTGGAAGGATTATTCTCTCTTCTCCTTATTTGTAGCGATTCTCTAGCCTACCCTGAAGCCTAAAAAAATGCTCATTGCACCACTTATCTTTGTGGGAAATACTTCACATAAGACAAGACCCCACATCGATAAAATAGAGGAATCTGGACATACATATATATTAGATGGGCTAATTCTACTACCTCCATATGATTTTGGAAAACAATGAACCTCACCAAGTATATGTGCAAGTCAACGCATTTGACCCATAGGTTTGTGGGTCCAATCCAACGGGTGTCCAGGGTCCACACAAGTAGGCCACGGTGAGATTATGCACGGCCTAATAATATTTCCCCCTCTTTTTCTCTGTATTTGTTGTTTGCTCAAGTACATTGTCATTGCTTGTTGTTAATGCTCTTTTTCTCTCAATTCTCTATCTTAAGGTGCCTGATTGCACTACAGTCATGATTGGTATAATTTTTGGCTACAAAATTTAGGTATAGCACCAGTCTGAACTATGAATTTCTACACAAAAAGTCCAGATTCAATGTCAAATTCTCTTAGATAGTGTTAGGCAACATAGAATGATAGAATTCATTTGAAAATATGAAATTTAATTTTGATATTCACATTCATGAATTGTAAATGTCACGTATACACTTGGAATTTGCAAATTTTGTTACTTGACCAAATTTTACATTGCTATTGCAAGTCTGTGAAATTGACTCAATTTCACATTTCAAATTCCAAGATTTGCCAAACATAATATTTAGCCCAATTCAACATTTGGAAATAAATTTTAAGTTGTCAAACATACCATTAGGGAAAAGACAGAAAACTCCTAAATAAACGAAAATAAGAAATTCAAGCCAACAATATAATCAAACACAAATTGCAACCAAATTGAAACCACACAACAAGAAATTAAACAAAATTAAAATCGTTACATTAAAGGTACAATACAATCACAAAATCTATAGCTTTAGAAACTAAAATCACAGAAGATATAAAAACTGAAATTGAAATAAATTAGAAGCCATGAAATTGAAAACCTTACCTTGAGAAAAAAAACAGATTGGGATTTGGGATATGTTTGTGGAGAAAGTGAGAGGCTTAAGGGATGAATCAGGGAATTGGGTTGAAGAAAGAGAGAAATTTTGAAGATTGGGTGAAAGGGATACTGAGATCAATATGTCTGGGCAAATGTGCATAGTATTATTTGGCCTTTGTAATTAGGTTTAGGTTAGCCCACTTTTCATATTATCCTTTTGTATGTGTATAGATATGATACGATCATATGTTCTTATGAGCAATAATATAATTCACCGGTTTTATTTCTCAACTGTAAAATAATTAATACTATAAGATAACACAAAATCTTAAATACATATTGTAAGTAAATTCTTTATATATGTGATTGATGCATGCAATGAATTCTACGAATGTATTTTTATAATTGAAAAAACATATTTCTTCCATTTTAAGATAATTTTTTTATTTATTTTTGTATAGAAGGTAAAAGGTAAATGACTATCTCGATATCCCGCACAAGGCAGGGTCCGAGTGCGGGTTTTCTTTTTCTTGAAAGATGCGGACAAATCATACCCGTACCCCAAAGAAGTGAGTAAAGAGAGATGCGCGCAGTCAAGAAACCCCCCAATTGATACCTGCGTCTAGTAGGGGTCGAACCTCAAGCCTTCTGCTCGACTGCTCCACATGCAGATTCTCTATCCATTGAGCCACAAACGCTTTTGATATTTATTTTCGTATAGAATTTAAGAAAAATTAAGTTCACATTAATAATTATTAAAGTTGAGTAACAATAATAAAACTTTCTAAATAAAGAAAATGAACATAGATTTATTTGTATGGTGAATTAAATTGCTCAAATTAAATCCGGACAATTATTCTGAAACGGATTAAGTAATACATACTTATTTTTTAATATTTATATGAAAAAAACTCAATTTGTTATTTTAACTAAACCCATAGAAAAGCAAGAGACGATCTAGTTACGTTGTATGGGAAATTTATTTATGACAATGTCATGATTGAGAATGCAAGGAACTTCAATTATTACAATATATAAAATGAAAAATTGACATTAATAATTCAATCTTTTGCTCATCAGCTGTGAATAATCCAACCTTTTGATTATTTTCTAATAATCCAATGATTGCCCTTAGTTCACTGTGAATAATCCAACATTTATTTTAGTTTGCTGACAGCATACCCTATTATCACCTATTATTAATAATAGGGTATGTTGTGGGCAAATTTATAACAAAGGTTGAATTATTTAAAAATAATCCAAAGGTGGATTATTCATAGAGAATGAGTGAAAGATTAGATTATTCAATTTTTTCCAAAAATGACATAAGATGGTACAATAACTACTACACCCACCTCAAATAAAAAAAATATTTTATTAACTTCAAATTAATATCAATGAAAAAATAACAAATTTCGTAAAACAGACCAAAATCGAAAATGATGCAAAAGCCATAATGAAAGTGAGGAGTTGGTAGTATGTTTAGAAGTGAGATTCTCCAATGACAATTGACAATGTATTCAGAGCACGCGGCTGATAACAAACCAAATTTAGCTAACTTATAATTGGACCACTATACCCTTCTTCTTCTATGTACTTAAAGCTCTCGTCATACTTAATCATTATCATGATTTATTAACTTCCACAACGAATACTCCAATATTGTTGTCAAAATTTTAGATATATGCCATCATAAATTTTAGATATACCAAAAGCGTTTGTGTCTTAATGGATAGAGCATCTGCAGGTGAAGCAGAAGGTTTAGGGTTTGACCCGTACTGGAGGCAGGTATCAGTTGGGGGGTTTTTCTCTTTACTCCGTCATTGGAGGAACGAGTATAATTGTTCTGTATCTTTCGGGAAAAAGAACAACTCCACTCGGATCCTGCCTTGTGCGGAATACTAGGAGTGTTCTTTACCTTTATATCATAAATTAATTCTACTATGTCCTTTTATTTCAATGACGTCAAAAATTGTTGTACTTTTATTTTGATTATCATCGACTATGAACAGGTTTACGTTAATTTATGTGAAATTATACATAATGTTTACTATATATTATTGACAATTAAAAACATTAATTAGTTTATCAATAATAAGAGTAAGGTTGCATACATCAAACCTCCAAATTATACACTATAGTTAGGAGCCACTTAATGGTTTAGCATAAAAAAAAAGAAGAATGTTGTTATTGATTGTTAATTCCACTAATTAAGGTTTCACCTTTAAAAAATAATTAATTAGTAAAAATTAGTTCAGATAAGTAAAATTCAATTTTAGTCAGCAAAAGTTATTTACTATCTGTATAATCAGTTACAATTAATTAGTTTTAATAAGTATAACTTGGTTATAATTCATAACTAAAAATCAACAAAATTGAGTTAAATAATGTACATGTGTCGCATTTTAGGGTTTTGGTAAGGCAATTTTAAGGAGCTATAAATGTTGCTGAAAGAGGAGGCCTTGGACCTCTTAGGTTGAACAATGGAAGAAGAAGAAGTGTAAAATAATGAAAGAAAAACAGAGCACAAATCAAAGATGCAAGAAACACAAGTATATGAGGTATCTTATGATACCTCCCCCTCAAAAATGGTTTCTTATCATTAGCTTAATCAACATTACAACCAATGACTCAACCCTAATGCTTGAGAACAACCTCTCAAGCTTGTGTTTCCATTCAACAATGGAAGACACCACAAAACTAGTACATGAAGAAGAAAGCTCTCTTGGTCTTAAACCCTAACTCTCTCTTGATGTATTAGCTCTCTCTTGATCTCCTAAATGACTCCTAAGACTCCCTTTTATAAGTCTTTAGTCATAAGAAGAAGCCCTAAGGCCCATAACAAAAGACCCACAATCGACAAAGCAAAACAGAAAATGAACAGCGCATTCTGACTTGGGCCGCTCGACCCTGGGCCTGATCCGCTCGACCTGGGCCTGTTTGCTCGACCCAGTCGAGCCTGCTACATTTTCCTTCTGTTTTGGTCGAGCCTCAATGCTCGACTGTTCCCCCTTTAGCTCGACCCACTCGAGCCCTTCAAAAGCTGCTGCCTCTTTGCTTTCATGCTCAAGCAAGCTTCAAGCCCATCACTTCTTTGAGTCTTGGCTTCACCAATACAACTCAAACCATCATCATCAATCGTCACTTCATCAAGTGACTCGTTCTTCATCGCACCGTCATCACGACACTCCGAAGACCCCACACACGAGTGAGATTTGGGTCTTGCTCTAACAGTTGCAAAGCAGACTATTTTGCATAATTGTCGAATATAATTATAGCAAGGTTTTACCAATCATTTTGTGTTTAAACAATACATGTTGTAAATTCAAAAAATAAAATAGAAAAATTTGCCAAGAATAATCTTAACTATCACCCGTTGGCCAGAAATAATCCCAACTATTGATTATTTTTAAATAATCCTAACTATTGATGAAGTTTGCTGAAAACAGTCCCATTTGTTTTTCAACCAGCTGTATCAAGTTTAGTTAAGTAATTTTTTTACCTTTTTTTTTAAGTTTCCTTCATCAAATTAGGTAAAATTACTTAACTTAACCTGCTACAGCCGGTTGAAAACCAAATGGGACTGTTTTCAGCAAACATTATCAATAGTTAGGATTATTAAAAAATAATCAATAGTTGGGATTATTTCTGGCCAACGGGTGATAGTTGGGATTATTCTTGGCAAATTTTCCAATAAAATATACATGTTGTAACAATAAACATTCGGCTTGACTGATAAAATATGAAATGGTATTTTCTAAATGATATTATTATGACTTATTTGAAAGTAATGTGTTTAATAATTGTTCAAATAATGATATTATGAGCCATATTAAAAATATAAAAATCTCAAAGGAACAATCACCTTAACCTAATGTTATTAAACGACTAAACGTAATTTTTCTTATGTTGTTGAGTTGTTGAATATTACTTAAATTATTGAAAATAATTGTTTTTTATTTGATAGAATTTAGAAAATGGGTCTGGGCAACCCAAATAAGGAGGAAAAGAAGTAGTCCACTCATAACCCCAAAGAAAGTTCACTACTAAAACCAATTGGTAATAATAGGAGTTACTCCTTAGTATAATGATGTGTACTCTTCTCTTTCTCCGATGTGGGACAACTCACATGTGGGTAACACATGGTCACTTCAACATTATTAAAATTCGACCATAAGTACATAAAGTATTTATGATTTTTTTTTTTGATCTCTACATACATGCAAAATATTATAGTGTCACTATATTCACCAAGGCATTCAAGACATTTATTATATAGATATCGAAGTAGGAGTACTCAACTTCTCCCTTTTCATATTCTTTATTGCAATGAAGAATTTGTATCCAACCTAGTAGTACTAGTACAAGCATTTATTAATTGAAGCTTCCTCTGCCACATAGTGAAAGACAAAAAGGAGGGAGAGAAATGGTTAAATTTATATGGTTAATCATCTTCATATCCAGTGTATTCTGGTCATAAAAAACTAGGATCAACGTTTAGGGAAGAAAAACAACGGCAACTCATACCCATAAAAGAGAGTGCGATCAAAAATACCCCGGCTCGAGAATGACCTTCCAAGAGAGAAACCCGCAACTTACAAATAGGTTAAATAGAATACATACAAATAGCTAAAAAATAAGGGTAAAAGTAAAGAGTACGGAAAAGAGCGATAAATAAAGGCCATGAACAAAAACAAACAAAGGGCGAAATGTATGGGTTAAATGCTATGGTTGATGGAGTATATTTGTTCTTTAAGTCTGTTTCACTCAATTTAAATTATTTTTATTTTTAGATAATAATGCATTCTTTTCTTTTAATCTTATTTATAAATTTTAATTATTTTTAAATTAATTCACTTAATGCATTCTCTTTTTATTATTACCAAATAACCATTTTTCTTCAAAACAAAATATATTTTTTTGATATTAATTCAAAGGAACAAAATAGTATGTTGGTCGCATTTAATGCAAAGTCACAAGTGTAATATTGCAAAGATTAGGGAACTCTCCAAACCCTAATAGCAAATCAAAGATATATTAGAGTACAAAATGGCAAAAACTGTCTTTTCCTCAAAATTTGTCTAAATAGGATTGGATTTGAATTGTTTTTCATTTATCGTAATTAAAATCAAAGATATATATACTAAAGGCGTTTGTGGCTCAATGGATAAAGCATCTGCATGTTGAGTAGAAGGCTTGAGGTTCGACTCTTACTTGGCGTAGGTATTACTTTGGGGATTTTTTGGCCGTAACATCTCTTTTTATGAAAAAGAGATCGTCATAATGGTCAATAATTAATGAAGTAAATTTAACAAAAACTTTAACCTTTTACAATGTGAATTAAAAAATATTTGTCTACCACGTGAAAAATAAAGCCTAAAATTGAAAATCGCCATTAAAAATTTCGCTTGATTCTATTAAATTGGTTCACCAATTCAACGTTGATAGTATGTTGTCGCCGTCATTATATTCACCAATTATATGCCTTTTGTTTTAATTTTTCGGTTAAGTTTTAAATAAAATTATAAGGATTTATTCAATATGTCTCATGATTAATTCTTATTGTATAAAAGTTCAATGAGAAATATGTGAAGTTGTAATTATATTCGCTAATATGTACAGATCGATAACACATCATCATCATCAATTTAGTATCCCGCTAAAATACAGAGTCTGGAAACATCGATAACACACATCCCCGAAATTGTAACGACAAACATAATATAGAAAGAGGGCTAACGCCTAGTATCGCAAGATGGATAATAGTGAAGGTAAATGTTTGATATATAGCATTTAATGCACATCCTCAAAAGGAAATTATTTTTAGAGGTGGGTGTTACCAATAATTTTCATACGTTCAAGCAAGGCCACTAGCCCACCACATGTCCACATCCACTCAACCATCAGAGTCGTAAAAATTGTAAATAGATCTGTCAAAACGATTGAATGAAAAATTTTCAAATCAGTCATATTTTTCAACTAAATTGATTATAAATTTATGTGCTAGATAAATTAGATCGGTTTTATTTTATATCCCTTTTTAAAAAAATATTTAGGTGTACGTAACTCTTACTCTGATTAAATGGAAAATAGAATTAAAGACCAATGAAATGGCAAATGCTAAAGAACTAATTGGACACATGAACTTAATTCAGGTTATCTGAATAAAAGGCTACTTAGCAAATGACTATTGCCTATAGCTATTTGCTTGTTTAACAACTAAAAATATTGATTATTTTTATTGATTTTCAAGCTATTTTTTTGTTAGACCATCAAGTTATAAGGGATACTAAGGATGAGTTTAACAAATACTCACTTCTATTCAGCTTAAATGTCCCATTTAATTTTTCATGCTTGCCAAGGCAATATTTTAACACTTAATATCTCAAATTATTTTTAATTAAAAATTATAAAAATTTGATATTAATAATCCTTATATTGAGACGAATCAAACAAGATCCCACATGACTATGTATTAACTTATAAATTATGAGTAAAATACAAATTAAGAGTGATGAGTGTAGTATAATTTATACTCCCTCCGTTCTTTTTTATTTTTCCCGTTTATAATATTCCATTTTTGGAGAGAGAAATTTGATTAAGATTTTTAAAACATTTATAGATGATAAAATATATCTATATGAGAACTCCTTAGATTCGTCTTGATGTATACTTTTTTATCATATATATTTTATAATTTTTTATAATGCATATTTAAAGATATTTAGGCTCGAAAGTTGCTTTGAAAACTATGAAAAAAATAAATGAAAACAACTAAAAAGAACAAAGGGAGTAGTTTGTAGTCGATAGTCAATTGAAATTGATGATTTGACCAATCAATTTTAATAGTTTTTTTGATCCAAGAGATATTGAATATAAGTTAATTTAGAAAAAAGTGTTTATTTCATCAGTTGCAAACATTTTTCCTAAATTTAAAACAAAAACATGTTTCCCCATTCCTCATTCTCTACATATTTCTATTTCTTTTAAAAAATTTCCTCAAACCAAAACAAATCTTAAATCGAAAAATTTAATAAAATCGTGCATCATACAGGCTTTATCTACTTATATAATTTAAAATACAATCTAGCTAATAGTGCCAAAAAAGCACATTAAATTACATTAAAAGGAAGTAAAATCTAAAACAACACCATTCATTAATTCATACAAGATCCATCACAATCTAAGATAACATCACTAACTTTATTACAAAGCAACAAAGCAAAGATTCCACCCACCCACAAACTACATCATCACACAATTACCCAATTATAGGACTACCTAGCCACTTACACATACACCCTTTTTTTTCTTAATAAAAAAACACCCACAATTCTTAAATTAAAAAAAAAAAAAAAAAAAAAAAAAAAAAAAAAAAAAACCCACAAACAAAGTACTTCTAAGAATAACAACAAAAAACCTAGGAACTCTAGAACATAAAATATTAATAAATTATTACAATAACCTACATAGCATGCCATAACCCTACAAACAACACAACCTAATATCCCAAAAGTCAAACCAACTGAAACAAGCAATATCATATCACTCTCATTTTCTGTCATTCACTTGTCTTAATCACTTCCTAACTCCACATACAATCAAGCTCACTTCCACCTATTCCATGGTGGTTCTTATCAAAACACCCACCGCCGCCGTTATCGCCGCCCCAAGTGGTGGTGATATTAGGGTTTCCAATCATTGCATTTAGTTCACACCCATTATTGTTGTTGTACCCGGTTTGTATGGGTGGGGCAACATTGATCCATGGTATGTTTAGGTTATCCTGAAGAAGCCCAAGCCCAGGCCCAAGCCCGAGGCCCATAATGGACCTTTGAGGGTGTTGGGTTGATAATGGTGGTTGTGGAAAAGTTAGGTCAAATGGGTTGAAGTTAGTTGAGTTAATGGAGAAACAGGACACGTGCTTTTTTTCGGTAGAGTTCGCTTCGTTGACGCCGTTGTAGGAGGAGTCTAGGAGAGGAGGAAGATGGTGAGAAGCCGAGATCGAAATCGAGGAAGGGGAGCTACAAACTTCATTGTTAGGGTAGTTGTAGAAGCTCATAATTGATGATCCATTGCTTTGAGTTTTCTTTTCTCGGGCGGTGGTTGTGGCGGTGGTGGTGCTCAAACTTGAGCCGGTTCCGAGTCCGGTTCCAGTTCCGTTGCCAGTTTTTTGGAACACCCTTGCAATCACCCATTCATCCTATAAACGAAAACGAAGTAAAATTACTCAATAATTTTTAAAACACGTTATTTTCTAATTATTCTAATGTTGAAAACACCTAATTGCAAATATCTAAACTAAAACAATACAAATATGTGCATTCATGCATTTTGCACCAATCTGAATCACCCGATTAGAAAAAATTGAGCTTTCTTAATGAATTTTATATTTAGGTTATACGATAATAATTACTGAGTATTAATCACTATAAAGATTTATAAAAAATGTGGCATACAATACGATAATAATATCAGACCCTTAAAGACTAATGATTAGAGTTGAGTATGTACAAATATAATGAAAATTAATTGTAAAGATTGTCAATATTTACGAAATAATAGAAGCTCATAAATACTATTCACATGTACAAAACATTTTGAAGAATAATTCAAATTAGGTTGAATTTTTTATACTGATGTAAAATTAAATACATTTGATTCTTAAATTTCAAATAAAACCTTCGTATTGAATTAAAATCAAAAATATTTACAAATGTAACAAATTGATTGTATTGTATGCAATATTAACTTCATTAGTTACTTTTTTTTAAGATAACTTTCATTAAAAAAAAAAAGAAAAAAATCATGAGTAGTTTTCAACATTGATCCTATACCTATTATCATATCTAGAAAATAATCATGATTTTTACAAAAATGGAAAAAATTGGTGTAGTAAAATTCAGGAAAAGTCAAAATCAAGATGTCATGATCATCTCAAAATGAGTAATAAAAACATGGATTGATAGAGTATATCCAAATTGTAAATAATGACTTCAAATCACTCCTTGATGTTGAGTCTTGCTTTTTTCACAGAAAACTATTGTACCATTTTAAAGTGTTTCTGTTTTTATTCTTATTTTCAAATTACCTAATTAATAATTTTAATTTTTTTCATATTTATTTAGTGGCAAAAAATTTAAAAAAAAAAAAAAACAGAATTTAGAGTATATAATTAGTGTAATTTTTGAATACTTCTCATTTTGCATTGTAATAAGAGTTTTATTTTTCTCTCCCCTATTTAATGTAAGTTTCTCCTATTGTCGTAATTAAAAAATAAAAGTATACTACTCCTACTAAATAATGCTTTTAGATTCTTATATAACTATAAGTAGGAATATTACAAAATTTACCTCCTACAACAAGAATAAAACATAAAAACATAGACTAACCTAAAAATACAAAAGAGGTAAATATAATTATAATCAATGTCAAAACAACAAAACAAATATGTTAGCAAATTATTATTTTAAAAATTATGTGTTATTAATATGGAATTACTAAACTAAAATTTAGAGCTTTAATTTATTATACTCACTATATTTACACATTTCTAGTAAACCTTTAGTTAATCAGTCAGAAATTAATAAAATTAACGATAGGTTATTATTATTACTTGTAAGTTGTAACCCATTATTACACTAATAAAAACAAAATTAGGTTATTATAAATTTATAATAGTATATAAATTTCTTAATTAATTTGTTCATTACAAGATATTATATTTTCATGGTACTTAATATGCTCTTATAAAACAAAATAAAACCCTACTTCCGTTTTAGTTATTGGTTACACTTTAATTAAAACGGTGAAATTTTTTTGTAAAAATGTAACCAAGCAACAAACTGAAACGGTAAATACTTAGTAATATACTACCTCCGAATCATTTTAAATGTCATATTTCCTTATTTGGCAAAATCACATCAACTTACTCATTTCCTTTTTTGTCTATCTTTCTTTACTTAAATACCCTCACTTTTCTAATTCCTAATTCACAACTACCACATTTACAATTAATTTAATCAATTAAAATACTTAACTACCACCCTTTATAACTATGAAAACCCAAATGGGACATCTAAAATGATTCGGAGGGAATATATATAAATAAAGATTAAAAAAAAGATATACCTTGGAGGTGCGAGAGAGGTAATGGTAGGAAAATTTGCCTTCAAGACGATATTCATGCATAACCCAATTACTTTTTTCACCTTTGGGAGCTCTTCCTCGGTAAAATACCAAAGTTTTCTTCATACCAACAAGTGAACTTGTTTTGAAGTTGTAAATTTCCCTATCTTTACCGGTTGCCTTCCAGTAACCAGCTTCGGTTGCCCGGTTAGTCCTTAATCCTGTGGGATACTTCCTATCTCTTAGGCTGTAAAAGTACCACTCTTTTTCTCCCATTTTCGCCTTTTCTGCACTCCATTATCATCAATCATTGATTATCATTAGTATATTATTAATACTTCTATTTCCGTTTCTGAAAGAAATTTTAATAAATAATAAGTTTTGTTTACGAGAATTTAGAAAAAAAAAATAAATATATCAATAATTGATATACTCTAATTTTATTTAATACAAATTTAAGGAAGAAAAAATTAAGGTTATAAGCATTAAAAATGTTAAAAGAGAGTTAAGTAGAAAAATCTAGGCACCATAACTATTAAACAAAATAATGAATATTTTGCTAAATACTACTTTAAAATTTAGCACTTGAACATATAAGAGTCTCAAAGTTAATTTTTTTAGCAAATTACAACCACCAAAGTATTAAAGTTTATAAGTTCAGGCCAAAAACACATAACCCCGACCGGTGACCTCCAAATTCTTTGGAATTTTGTGTTTTGACTTGAATATGTGAACTTTGATACTTCAGTGTCTTTAGTTTACAACAAAATTATTATAATTGAATTAGGTTTTTTTAATTCAAAATTTGAGATATAAATACAACGATTATTTATAAAACAATCCAAAATAACAAATAAGAAATTAGTACTAATTAGTAGTAAAAACGACATACCAGGAAGTTCCCAAGGCTCAGATTTGTTAAGATCAACCTCAGAAATAGCACGAGAATTAAAATTAGAATCAAGAACTTTATTAAGAAGATAATAAGTGATTAATTCTTCATCAGTTGGGTGAAACCTAAACCCTGGTGGTAATATATTTTCATTGTTTTCCATTTTTCAACAATGTAAAATTCAAGACAATAGAAAAATGAAAAACTTGATGAGTTGAGAAAAGTTATGGGAATATGAATGGATTTAAAGGAGGAAAAAATGGGAGTAAATAATAAAAGGGCAAATCCCAATAAAAAATAAAAAAAATAAAAAAAAATCTGAAATTTTATCTAATTTTCTGTTGTGTAGTGTCCTGTCTTGTTTCTGTTCATTTTATATTATTTATGATAAATAAATAAAAAAATAGTGAGGGGTCATAAATGAAATTGAGTTGGAGATAGGTAATGATGTGTGACATGAAGAGAGAGAGAGAGAGGGAGAAGGGTGTGGGGAGAATGCGTGCGTGTGTTAGGATGTTTTGCAGAGGCTATTTTTTGTCAGTCTACTAAAATACTTCCCTCTCTTCCCCCTAACAAATAACCCCAAACACATGAGAAAATTTAACTCGGTACAAAAATAAATAAAAATTAATACTATCTCGTATTCAATTTATTAGTCTCATTTAGTTCTTTACATTTGCGAGCTCGAGACAATATTTTAACCTTTAATATTTATACTTGTTTTTAATTAAAAATTATAAAAAGTAGAAATTACTAATCTTTGTATTGAGATGAATCAAACTAGATCCCACATGATTATGTTTTAACTTAGAGATTAAGAATAAAATACAATTTAGGAGTAATAAGTGAATAGTGGTCAAAAAAATCAATGGGACTAATGGATAGAATAGGAGGGAGTAATAATAATAATATTCCCTCCATTCCTTAAAGAAGTTCTCACTTTTCATTTTTGTTGTTTCAATTGTTGTTCCCATAAATAATCTTTCTATTTATATCACAAATTTTGGACAAAAATAACCTCATCCATCCTAATTTTAATATTTTAATAATGCTTATGGACTCTACATATCTTCCACTAACTCTAATTAAACATTTTTATATTCCTTATGGACCCTACATGTTTCCCACTAACTTCATAAAAATATTTTTTAATTAGTTGTGATCCCTATATTTTTCCACTAACTTTCTTCAAATACTTTTTTAATATTTGTGGTCCCCACTTTTCCCCCATCAAATTTATTATTCAATAAAATAATATATATCCACTATCTAAAAGATTATTCAACAGGGAACGGAGGGAGTATAATTTTCTATTCATTTCTCTCACTTTTACATCCCATTTAATAAGTGTTAATAAACGGTGGTAATAGGAATGACAAAAGTAATGTAATTTTGGTTTAAAAATATCTTGGTTACCTTGATAAACATGTTTGTTCGACTTCAATCATCTCATTTTCTTAATAAAATACATTTTAATGCATTATCAATGGAAGATGTGGTATTAGACACTACAAACAATGTTGCTTCTATCCACACTTAATTAGCCACACTTTTGTGATCAAATTTCATTAGTACCATAGAAATGATATGGAACTTTTTATGAAATTTTTCACTATAAATAATTTCTAATACCACCATTTAATAACACCAACCAAACGGGCCGTTAGATTATTTTTTAATAATTCAATATTTATCCTTAATTTGCGAACAGCATAAATTTTTATTTTACAATAATTCAACTTTTGTCTCTATCAGTTTTCATTTTAATTTTTTAGTAAATTAACTATTATAGCAGGTCATTCGGTTAACCAAGTTTACTCTAGCCAAATAGAGTACCATATAAGATTGAGATTATTCATAGTTAATCAATAGTTGGAATAATTGTAGGAAAACCATAAAAATGTTAAATTATCCTAGTTAATTATTCCTAAATGAAAATAAAGATAAATTATTTTGAATAATATCGCTTATTCCCCACCTATTGTACACATAATTTCAAATATTGATTAATTAAAAATCCGAGCTTTTGCATCTTAATTTGTTTACTGCTGAATTTTACACGTAAATTAATAAGGTCAATAATTTAAACAAATATAATATAAAAGTCGGATTTTTTAAAAAATAATCAAAAGATAAGATTTTTAAAAGACAATGAGCAAGATGTGAGATAATTAAAATTAATTGTTTCAAAAAAAAAGGCTATGATTTTTTGTACAATAATATAATTTCTGTATAACTAAATTAACAATATTAGTTTTTGCCGATGCGTGTTATAATTTCTACGACTAAAACAAGCGCAGCAATGACATCAACATAAAAATGTGAAGATCTAAAATATAAGTCCTATTTAATTACTGAATAATAAAACAACACCTTGTTAATTAATTTAATTTTTCTAAAATAATATGAGCAAAATTTAAAAGCAATATTTTTGCTGGTTTATTCGTTGCAAATTTCTAATCTTAAAACAATTACTTCGGTAATTTTTAAATTTGTGTTTTAAAAATAAAAAACATTTATTCGGATGGTGATAGAACTTAGTCTAAAATTTATAATGTTAACGATCATATTAAGACCATTTAATTATCGGTTCCCTATTTGCCCCTTTTAGTTCCAAAATATTTATCATGAAAACTAAAATATTATAGGAGTAACATATTTCAAAAATAAATTAATTGTTAATATTTCAGTTCTGAAATACTCTCTCCGTCTTATATAATTTGTAGCAAAGAGAAAGTTAATGTTTTTTAAGAAAAAGGTAAATAATGGTAATAAATAAAGATGAGAATAAATTATGTGGTTGAAATTAAAAAATATTTAAACGTATGGATGAGATTAAAAAGAAGTGGTGGGCCATAGTCGAGAATTAGATGACATACCGAAAGAAAAATTAGAGTTGAATTAGTGAAATTTTGCAGAGGGAATTTTTTGTGAGTGTAGAAAAAAATTAGAGTTAAGTTATTAAGTTGAAGTTTTTTGGGAGAGGAAAAAGCCGAAATAAAACTGTGATGGTGGGAGGAGATTTCACCATGAACCGATAAAGCTGCAAGCCTGTTACAATATCTCAATTTGTCAGCATAGTACAAAGATTTTTTTCTAAATAACATTTTATTTTACTTTCTTATTACTTCATCGGTTTTGAAATACTCGCTACCAGACGGATTTTTGCATTTTCATTGTCTAAGCTTATTTTTTAAAATTTTTAAATATATAGTCAAGTGAGATCTTATTTCAATTATCTAATCGCAATACTTTTATAATTTAAATTTTTTAAAATTTTTAAATTTGTATAGTCAAATATTACCTTCTATTCATAAATAATTGGATATTTGTTTTTGACACTATTTACTCATTAGTCTTAATTTGTATTTTATTCTAAATCTATACTTCGTCTCAATGCAAAGATTATTAATATTCACTTTTATAATATTTCGTTATGTGTAATAAGAGATATTAAGCATTTAATAAGTGCATTGGATAGTGTGAAAAAACAAATGTCGGATTCTCTTTGAATAAGAGGGAGTATATATATAAATGATCAAAATAACACATTGAATTGCGTAAAAAGTCAAATATAAGTGGGATCTCGTTTGATTCGTCTTAATGCAATGATTATTAATACTAAATTTTCATAACTTTTAATTAAGTATAATTAATTAATTATAGATACTAAAAATTGAAATGTTGTTTCGGCACATATGAAAGAAGTAAATGGAAATAATAGGTTGAATAGGAGGGAATAACTATTTTAGTCGTATTGCGACCTATAAATAACATACTTCTTCCGTTTTAAAATACTCGTTACATTTCTTTTATTGACATTATTTATTATTCAAGCTAAATAATGTGACTAATGTGTAAGAAAAAAATATAGACAGGTGAGATATTTATTGAATCGTCTAATCTTATATACTATTATAATACTCCCTCCGTTACTTTTTGATCTTCCACTTTTAGGTTTTCACAAATATTAAGAAAGAAGAAATCTTTAGTGGTAGTGGGTATTATTTTAATTATATAGTAGTGAAAAGTAATGATTCTATTGAAATTAGAAGTGTGAGAGAAAAAATAATTAAAAAGTGGTGTGAAGTAATAATTGTATTGAAAGTATAAGAGAGAAAATAATTAATTAGTAGTGTGAAGTAACGAAAGTGGGATTTTAAGGGGTATAACTGTATAAGTGAGATGAAAACTATTTAAAAATATAAAGTATTCTAAAGTGGAAGAACTTTTAAAACTTCCCTTTATAGTAATGTGGAAGAATATTAGAATATAAAAGAATGGAGGGAGTATTCACTATTTATATTTTTTACATGTCTATTGTTCATTAGAAAAATTATCAAAATAAAACATTTGATTACTTAAAAAGTAGAGGGTCTTTGAGGATGTGTGCGATATAATCGACCGTATAGGGCCCCTCTTTCTTCTGTACATAAAAAAAGTTTAAAATGTTATAAAACCACATACCACACTCTTATTGGAAAAGACACTATTTAGTTTAGCCTGCTAATAAAATTTTATTGAGTTTAATTAAACTAAATAAAGTTATAAATTTATGAAAGTAATAACTGATGGGCAAAAAATTGGGTTGTATTACAGTGATAAGATGTAATTAATGATATAATGGGTCTAATCAATCAAGTAATTGTCAAAAGTTAGCTGAGTCTTTTCATGTCAATAGTCAATCACTAGTAACTCTTAACTTACATAAAATTGAACCACTTACTGGTTACCACTTTCGGTTTCAAGTTGATTATCACTAAGACAATAAGAACTTTGAATTAATTATAGAGAAGTAAAAAATTTATTTTAAATGTATACTAAGTGAATGAAATAAGATTTCACTTGAATATACTTTTTCTGTTCTTTTTTACTTGTAATATACTACTCCGTCCTCATGAGTTAGTAGCAAAGAGAAAATGAGTAAATATTAAGAAAGTGGTAATAAATAAGGAGAGAAAATGAATTGTGTGGATAAAATTAAAAGAGAGTTAAAATGTATGAATGAGATTAAAAGAAAGTGGTGGGCCATAGTCCAAAAATAGAAATGCTGCAATTTAAGTGGGACGGACGAAAATGAAAAATGCTGCAAATTATAAGGGACGGAGGGAGTAGTTGACTGCAGTACTATTCATAAAACAAATTGAATTTTATATTGTCGGTAATCTTAAAATTAAAACATAGTCAAGTGAGATTTTGTTTGAATCGTCTCAATTCAAAGTTTATTAATTTGAATTGGCTTGGTGTGCCTCTCTTTTGCGTATGAAGAGTGAAATGGTTCAACCCTTCTAGGAGGTGGGTTTCATTTTCATACTGATCCACCTGTCTAGAGTTGGCTTCACTTAGGCTTGTTTTGTATTGTTTCTTAGTAGGTTTAGTGAAATTTCTTCTTTGTCCAAAAAAAAAGTTTATTAATTTTGAGTTTTTATAATTTTCGATATGTATAATTAGAGATATTATAGATTGAATTCGTACATTGGAGAGTGTAAAATACCAAATGGTGCAACTAATATGGAACGGAGGAAGTATGTTACTTTCTTCTTTTCAAAATGCTCGCTACATTACGGTTATTGTACTATTCATCATTTTAAATTATTATATGTATATTCTGGCTAATCCGTAAGAAATTATATATTCAATTGCATATCCAATTGAAATCGTTTATTCCTATATTTTCATAATATTAATTTTTCATATTTTTAAAATGTGTCTAGTTTTATGTATAAATGATCAAAATAAATAAATTAAATTGCATAATATGTCAAGTGTAGTAAGTATAATGGAACAATAAAAGTACTTATAAATAAGAATAAAATACAATTTAAGAATAATATAGTTCTTATTAAAAATAATTACTTTTTTCATTTTATTATACTTATTACATTTAACTTTTGCGCTATTGAATTTGTTATTTTGTTTATTTATATATTAAATTTAGTACATTTAAAATTCTGAAAATTGAATATAACAAAAATATGAGATTAGACAAATAAACAAAATCTTACTTGACTATATTTTTCATACATGTTAAACACAATTTATAAAATAAGCTTAAATGATAAATAATATCAAACGACAATTACATTAATAATGTAGATTTCACAAGGACTTAGATTTTTTTTTAAGATAAGGACGTAGAATTAGTACTTGATATACTTCATCTGTTCCATAATACTTGCTACATTTTCCATTTTGGGAAATTTCATATTACTTGATATATTTCCTTTTTTGTAAAAAAACCAATCATTTAAAGTTATATATACTCCTATTTTTATCCTACTCTATATCTAATTTCTCATATTTTTCTTTTTTATTTCCAACAAATCATATTAAAAATTCCAAAAAAGCAACTTTTCACCTATTACTCATTATTGCACAATAACTTCTTAATCTTTGTGCCCATACAATGATAACAAGTAAATCAGAACGGAAAAAGTACTTCTACTAGCAAATAATTCAAACAATATAAAAAACCAAAAGAAAAAAAAAAAGTGTTGACACAATATCCATTAGTTGTAGAATTCAAAAAATTCTCAAGTGAAAATGGAAGTGACATTTATCTAAATTCCAAATTCCAAAGTCCAAATTGTGTTAAATCTTGAATTAAGTCAACCAATAGTTTTGGGTTTCATAATATTGTTAGATTTATTTATAGTATTTATTATCATTAAATTTATTAATATTATATTTATAGGTAATAATAGGTTGTAGTCTTATAGTTCAGCCTCAAACGTCATCATAAAGTGATTAATTCTTTTCAGTATCTTTAGAGTTTAGATACCTGCTAATGCTAAATCTAATCATATTTTACATATCTGTTATTTTCATTAAAGTTCCCTGTAAGATTCTGTTATTTTTATTTTCCGAAAGTTAATTCCTTTTCTATTCTCTCTCTTTCTTCTCGTAATACTACAACATTGATAAAATTAATACTCCCTCCAAATCAGTTTACTTGCCCCATTTGACTTTTTACGGATTTTAAGGGTTGAGTGGGGTCTTTTAAAAAGGTGGTAGTTGGGTATTTTAATTGATTAAATTAATTGTAAAAGATGGTAGTTAGGTATTGGAAATTGGAAAAGTGAGGGTATTTGGATAAAAAAGGATAGACAAAAAAGAAAATGGTACAATTGGTATGGTTCTGCCAAATAAGAAAATGAGACGAGTAAATTGATTCGGAGGGAGTAACAAAGTATAATAATTTGGTTTAGATTTAAGAATCAATTCATTCGGTTCATTCTTATTCATTCATCAAAGAGATCAAATGTTCGCTATAAATACAAGAGATATGTAATGAAATAAAAAAAAAACTAAATATTACAAAATGACTTAACTTTCTAAATTCTTAAAATATTATTCTAAAATAAAATCAAAGATATTCCACTAATTATTATCTATATATTGTTTATATTCTACTAATTATTCTTTAAATATTGTTTATTATTTCCAACAAACATCAACAATTATTCATTCATCACTAATAATTTCTTACTAGTTTTAATCTATAAGTTTAAACATAGCAAAATTTGGTCTTATTGATTTGTCTTAGAGGTATTTAAAACAGACTCAATGATTCGATATTTACCCGATGATCCGAAACATGTGGTCCGAATACATCTAGATGACCCGAATGAAAACCTCTACTACTTGTGACCTTATAATACTCATTTCCTTTTCTCTATGTTATTCTCAAATATAATTTACGAATTTAATTGTCAAACTTTGATTATGATATCTAGTTGATCTATATAAAAAATATATTTATGTGAGATCTTGATAGATTCGTGTCAATACATAACTTTTATATCGACTTTTTAAAATTTTATAAACTCACAAAATCATTTAATAACTTCCAATTTTACATGATAAAGTGAAAAGACAACTATTTAATCTACTCTATTCTATGTGTCTTTTTAAAGTTGCTAGTAATAATATACTTCCTCTGTTTCATTATACTTGCTACATTTTACTTTTTTTACGCTTTCCAATGCGTTATTTTGTTTAGTTATATGTTGAATTATACAAATCTAAAAATAATAAAAAGTTAATATTATGAAAGTATATACGATCAGACAATTCAAACAAGATCCCACTTGACTATAATTTATCTTACACATAAGTCGCAATATATAAAATAAGCTTGAACAATTAATAGTGCATAAAATCAAAATATAACGAGTATTTCAGAACGAATAAAGTACTATATATGAGAAAAAATATTACAGTGAATATTATTTGAGAAAAACATCATTAAGAAAGGAAAAGAGTATTATTGGAGAACAGAAAAGTATAACAATATTTTGGAAATTAGAACAAAATGAATATTTTAGAGAACTTAAGGAAAAAATTACTAAGTTGATCTTTCATATACTGGTGGTTTCTGGTTACTGATTACTTTCTGGTACCAGAAATAAAATTTGTATATGCAATCGATTTGCAATCAATATTTGCATTACAAAAGTTACGCATACGTGCATCATCCAACGCTTTGGAATTAGTGACCAACTGCCCTTTTCTCTATTTTCCTAATTTTCTTCATCATTCAATATTTTATTTTTTTTCCAAAATTTATCTTTTTTTTTCTTACCTATGGTAAAGAACTAAAGATAAAATGCGTACATTTATGAGTTAAAATTTTTTATTTTGTGGCTCAATAGATAAAACATCTGCTCTGCATGTGGAGTAGAAGGTTTGGGGTTTGACCCCTACTGGGCGTAGGTATCAATTAGGGATTTTTGGACTGAGCGCATCTCTCTTTACTCCCTCCTTGAGACGCAGGTAACAATAGAAGTGAACAACTTTATGTACATGCGCAACCCATTCATGACATTAAATGCCCTTTCAACTTGCCATAATTGACACCCAAATAAAAGCAAAATGTATTTTGGGTTGATTTTTAATTAAGATTTTTAATTTTGATTTTATAATTGGTTAAAAAGTTGAAAAATATATTTGATAAATAATACTCCTATTTCAACTAGCTAAATATGAACAAATTTATGCTAATAATTAACTTTTTTCAATGACTTTTATATGACTCATGTTTTATCTGATAAATAGTCAACAAATAATTTTTATTTACTCCAAATATCAAACTTATCCAATCAACTTAATAGAAAAACAAAGCATTTAACTTTGCCACGTTACTTTAATCAAATTGTCTATGCAATTTTATGTTATTATATTTTAATTTAAATACATATTTCATTCATGTAACAACATCGTCCACATAATTTTAATTTCTCCATTGCTCACTTAATATTTATGCTACTTTACATTTACTCTAAATCTCATCGAGATTACATTTTTTTTCCTCAAATATTTTATTTGCGTAATGTTGCTAAATTCTTTAATCTAAAATTTGCTTTATATCTGTATTTTTTTATACTATTCATATATTTTCTCACTTCTTTCAATTACTAAAAATATTATTAACTACTTTTACTTTTTTTTTACTCCATTTTTATCCGAACTAAGCTAATTGTATGGGACATGAGTAATTTAATTATAAGAAAGTCTAAGTAAATAACGGTTATTTGTAAAGCTAATAAATCACCTTTATGTGGTAAGATGTGATAGAGTGAAAATTTTGTTGTTTTAATTTATCCTTTTTAAGTTTGTTTATTTTAATATTATTATTCTTGTTTTTTTTGTGATGATTTACAAATCACGGTTATTGATTAGGTATTTTTAATTTAATTATACGGGTAGTGAGGGAGTATAGGATTATACGGAGCACTGTTCTGTGGAGAGATGAAGATGACATTTTCACCTCAATGTTACAGGAGACGTAACACTAACACTGCCTATCAATTATCAAATATCAACATCTATCATCAATATCAATATCAATTTCAATATCCAAATCCAAATTGCTACTTGCTATATTTTAATTATAAACTCTATTTTTATATATTGCAGCTAATGTGTAAGTAAAAATTGTCAAGTGAAATTTTGTTTGAATCGTCTAATTGTATACTTTCATAACATTAACTTTTTATAGTTTTTTAATGTGTATAATTTAATTGCGTAAAAAGTCAAATATAGCAAGTATAATGGAACGGAGGAACTATACCCTTTTCGTCTCTTTAAAACACCAAATAGTAATATATATACTTCCTCCGTTCTAAGATACTCGCTACATTTCTATTATCGACACTATTCTTCATTCAAGTTTATTTTATATATTATGGCTAATGTATAAGAAAAAATATAGTCAAGTGGGATCTTATTTGAATCGTCTGATTGCATATTTTCATAATATTAACTTTAATTTTTAGACGTATATAATTCAATATATAAATGATCAAAATAACGCATTGGATTGCGTAAAAAGTCAAATGTAGCAAGTATAATGGAACGGATGAAGTTCTTGCTGATGACAGTGAGATTTTCCTACATAACATGTCACACTCGGTAGCAGCTAGCAAGTACTTTATGGAACGGAGAAAGTACATTTTTTATACGTCATTCAATGTATAATACTTCTATTAAATATGGTCTTTATTTTAACTAAATGAAAAATTTTGAAATATTAAAAAACTAACTTTAAAGAGAAATAAAACAAAATTTTCATATAATTATATTATTTCTTATTTTTGAGTCGCAATCACGGAAACAAGGTTAAGAATATCGGAGGAAGTACAAGAGATAGATAAATCTAATCAATATTAAGTTCATAATTGATCCGTCTTATTCACGTCTCTCTCAATTCTCATACTTCATTATCAATCACACTTAATTACTCCCATCCATTCGTCTATATATTCCCTCCTTTTTATTTAATTATTAGGAAAATTTGATTTTAAAGGTTTGAACTTTGCCTTATTTGCTTCTAAAGGTTCGAACTTTTGTTTGTTCTAAAAGGTTCAAACTTTGGAGGTCATCTTTATTTAAAGGTTTTTATGGGTTTTTTGGGTTGATTTTGGATTGATTATGGGTTTTTATGAGTAAAAAACCCATAATCAACCAAGAATCAACCCGAAAAAACCCATAAAAACCCATAATCAATTCAAAATCAACCCAAAAAAACCCATAAAAACCTTTTGAATGAAGATGACCCCCAAAGTTCGAACATTTCTAGGATAAACAAAAATTCGAATCTTTAGAAGCAAATGAGGCAAAATTTGAACCTTTAAAATCAAATTTTCCTAATTATTAAGAATAAACTCTACTTCCTTTTATTTTTATTAATTTCCTCCATCCTAAGTCCTAATCTATCATTAGTCTCATTTATTTTTTGTCAGTATAAATTTATTACTCTTAATTTGTATTTTATTCTTAATGCATAAATTAAAACATAGTCATGTGTGATCTTGTTTTGAATTGTCAATATAAGGATTATTAGTATAAACTTTTTTATACATTTTCAATAAAAAAAATTAGAGATATTATAAGTGTTAAAATATTACCTCAATAAGTGTAAAAATTACATGCATGGACCTATGCGTTGAATAGGAGGTAGCTAGTATTATTTTTAAAAAAAATCTATTTAGCTCTTCACTTTAAAAATAGTTTATGGAGTACTACATTTACTATACTAAAAGTTGTCAATATAAATCAAAACAATTCAAAACAAAATTAATTTATATTATTGGCCCAAAGTACTCCATATAAAATAGCTCTTTCCCGATCTTTCCCTCAAACTTTAACACAAGAAAAATAGTAGTACAATAGTGAGTAAAACGCTATGTTATACTCCAAAAATTGAAAAAACACGTAATGTATAAAATAAAAATGTAGGAACATAAGTATTAATAAAATATAAATAAATAAAATTGTTTAATAAATCGCATACTTTCACAATATTAATATATAAATAAATAAAATAACATATTGAAATGCGTAAAAAGTACTCCCTCCGTTCTTTTTTGTTCTTCTCGTTTAGAATATTCCATTTTGGAGAGAGAAGTTTGATTAAGATTTTTAAGATATTTATAGATGATAAAATATATTCATGTGAGATCTCCTTAGATTCGTCTTAATGTATACTTTTTTATCATATAATTTTATAATTTTTTATAATGCGTATTTAGAGATATTTAGGCTCGAAAGTTACTTTGAAAACTGTGCAAAAAGTAAATGGGAAGAACAAAAAAGAACGAAGGGAGTAAAATAGAGCAAATGTAATGGAACGAAGGAAGTATGTAGTAATGTAGGGACCATACGTATTATTAAAATATAAAAATAAGGATGAGTAAATTTTCTTTTTCTTCAATATTTATGATATAAATAGAAAGATTTCTTACGAGAACAACAAATAAAACACTCAAAAAGTCAAAATGAAAAGTAAAAACTTTGTTAACGAAGAGAAGGAGTACAAATTTGTGGAACCAAATTAGTAGGAGTGTAGGACTAGGTAGTATAGTAGAGTAGTACTTGTATAAGTTATGAGTTATTGGTAATAATGAGATCCCAATATCTGCATTTCATCATTAATAATGATGTTTAACACATGAACTATTCCATCAACAGTGCCTTGCCACATTATTTCAGTGGGGCTTCTTTTTCAAATTGTCTTTTTAATTTATGCCCAAATTGTAGTATTGTCAACTAATATAATATCCTTCTTGTAACCAAAAGTCTTGTAAATACTCATACTCCTAAGTTGATCTGATTTTGCAACAAATTATTATGATTAGATATTAAACATTTAGCCTTATTCACGTCCCTAATTACTAAACTCGTCCCTTTTACCTTCTGTTTGTCTTTATCTTTGTCCGTCTTAGTTGCTCTCTACCTTTTGCTTGCTCTTATCTTGGTATTTGAATTTTTGCCTTTGCTCTTATCTTGGTATTTGTATTTTTGCCTTTGCTCTATTTGTATGTACAGAATTGAAGTCTTATATTTTGCTTGATCTCTATGTTTGGCTAACATGGATGTAAGATGCACAATTTCAGATATCTACAGGTTCCTCTCTTTGAAGACCCTTGAGTCGGGGGACTCTTTTGACCACCCTCTCCCTATGGGTATGAGACGTCGTCTATCTTCCCTCCCCAAACCCTATCATAGATATAGTCTATGAACGGGATATACTGGGTATGATGATGATGATGATGGAGAGATTAAAACTTTAGGTTGGATGACATTGGTAATTAAAATTAAGTAAATACTTTCTCTAGCTCCAAAATACTTACACCAAACACATTTTTTTTTGTGCAATTCAATGGTTTTGTCAAATCGTTTATGTCTAGAGTTATACATAACTTAAATTATAAAAATTGATATTATAGCCAGGGCCGTCTCGTTCATTTTTAGGCCCCAGAGCAAAAGATAAAAATGGGCCCCTAAAAACTTAAGACATAACGCATAATATAATACATCTTTTGTTTTTTATTGTTAATATTTAATCTACTTTACAAAAAAAAACACTAAAAATTCATATTATTTAGCAATAAAATTAAGTTATACTCCCTCCGTTTTCATTTGTTCTTCCCATTTGGAATCGGGGAAGAAACCAATAAAAACTATAATTACAAAATAGATACTATGAGAGTTGAGTAAAATAATATAAAAAATAAAGGTTCTATTGATTATAGTGTAAGTGTAATAATATCATTAAATTTTATTGGGTGTATGTAAAGTAAATGCATTGGGAATTAACATGTAAATTAATTTTTATAGATTAGAGTGTAAGTGTAATAATTTCCTTGAATTCTATTGGTTACTAAAATAGAAAGATTCTAAATGGGAAGAACTTTTAAAAATTTCCAAATGGGGAAAGTGAGAAGAACATATGAAAACAGAGGGAGTATATAAATTTGATTCAAATTAATATCACTTATATACATAAAAATAAGTTTTTTCGGCCCTAAAAAACACGGGGCCCTAGGCGGTTGACCGCTTTGCACTTGCCATTCGACGGCCCTGAATCCTGATTATAGCGACAAGACGTATTTAAAACATACCACATGATGACTATGTTTTTTTCTTGTATAATAATTGAAAGATGTAAATTACCATAATATAATAAATAGTACAAAAGTTAGTTTTGTGCAAGTACAAAAGTTAGTTTTGTACAAGTGATATACTTCCCCCGTTCCAAAATACTCGTTACATTTCGATTTTGTGCACTATTTATCGTTCAAGCTTATTTAAATATTGCGACTAATGTGTAAGTAAAAATATAGTCAAGTGAGATCTTGTTTGAATCGTCTAATCGCATACTTTCATAATATTAAATTTTTATAATTTTCAGATAAGTGCAGTTTAAGATATTAATGGTCAAAATCGTGCATTGGATTGCGTAAAAAAATCAAATTGAAGGAATGTTCTAAAAATTATATTGGCCTTAATAATAACGAAATGAAAAGCTAATAATGGCAAGTTATTAAGTGACAAAATTAAAATTCACGTATCTAGATTCAACTATTATCACGAAAATCATTAATTAAGAGAACGTTTTTTTAAAGAGACGTATTTTTTAACCCCAACCCATTAAAGATTAATACCTATGTACTTATCGTATTTTTAATACCTACTTACATTATCCTTAATGACTACATTCAATATCGTAAATGTCTACTTATATTATTCTTAATGCCTAAATATAATATTTTAAAAAGTATATAATAGGCCGGCCCAATTAAAATTAATCTCTCAAAAAACACAAATTCTTGTATGAGACGGTCCCACCGTGAGACATGTCCAATACTTGGGTTAAGTAGCCCAATGATAGAAACTTTTAGCTTGAACACTTCTTGTTTTTAGATCGTCTCACCGTAAGACGGTCTCATACAAAATGGGCTGCTAAAAAAAGTTTCTATCACAACTACAAGAACTCGTGTTCTTAATTTTCTTTGTTGTGGGCCGCTCACATAAGCCAAGAGTTTGATGCAAAAAATACTTTATTTAATTTTCTTTGATTTTTAATTGAGCGGCCTGTAATTAAATGTGTATGTCATACAATTTCGTTTAGGAAAAATTGATTTTAAAGGTTTGAACTTTGCCTCATTTGCTGGGAAAGGTTCGAACTTTCATTATTCCAGGAAAGGTTCCAACTTTGACGTCGATCTTCATTTAAAGGTTTTTATGGATTTTTTTGGGTTGATTTTGGAATGATTATGGGTTTATATGGGTAAAAAACCCCATAATCTACCAAGAATCAACCCAGAAAACCCATATAAACCCAAAATCAATCCAAAATCAACCCAAAAAAATCCATAAAAACCTTTAAATGAAGATCGACGTCAAAGTTGGAACCTTTCCTGGAATAATAAAAGTTCGAACCTTTCCCAGCAAATGAGGCAAAGTTCGAACCTTTAAAATCAATTTTTCCTTTCGTTTATGTTCACTCATATTCAGAGTAAATATGTCTTATTTTAACACTATTTATCGAATATTCTTAATATGTATTTAATTTATAATTTAAATGTCAAAATAAGTAAATTAGTTAATAAATTAAAGTTGGTATTATTCTAGGAAAAATCCCTCTAAAATTGGTATTATTCATGGTTAATCAAAAGTTTGTATTATGGTAGGGAAATTAACAAAAGATTGTATTATTTACGGTAATTATGCAAATTTTAAAGGAGAGGAGGAACAAAAATTAAGCATTACTACAAATAAAAATTCACAAAAAGTACATCATCACATAATTATCCAATAATAGGACTACCTAGCTAGGAGAAACAATAAAACACACAAAAAAATTAAGACAAGAAAAACAACAAAATACCTGGGATCTCACGAACTAAAAAAACATTACTTATACAACAAGTTACTCCTATTATAACCACCTAGATAACATACAAAAAACCCTACCAATAAGTCTTATAATTAAGCTAAGCACATACCCAAATGTCAAACCAACTGATACAAGCAACATATATCACTTCTCTACTTTACATGCAACTGATTTTTATTCATTCATTCATTAGTCGGAATCACTAGCTTTCACTACCTCTACCTACTAACTTCCTCGGTTCGATAATACTTGCACTAAACAAATTTCTGCGCAATTCAATTTGTTTGTTGTTAGAGTATATAATATATTCTGGGGCCTCAACCATCAGCTTAAGCTTTTGGTTGAGTTGGTTCCTTAACATGGTATCAAAAGCCAATGTGATAAGAGGTCACGGGTTCGAATCTCAACCACCCCTCATTTAAGTTGAATATTTAGCACCAGGTATGAGGGGAGCCTGTGTTGCATCCACACTTCTGACACAAAGGGCTCTCGTGTGTGGGGGCGTGTTAGAGTATATAACATATTCTGGGGCCTCAACCATCAGCTTAAGCTTTTGGTTGAGTTGGTTTTTTAACATTTGTCAGATTAGAGTTATACATAACTAAAAATTATAAGAATTTCATATTATCTATGTGACGAGACGAATAAAAAAGGATTCCCACATGATTATGTTTTTTATCGTATAATAGCCGAAATATGTAAATTACTATCGAATAGTGAATACTGCAAAAGTTGATTTTGTGCAAGTAATATAAAATAGAGGAAATATTATATTATATTTAATAATAGCATTCTGCTTACAGGCGCACAACTACTCTCACAACTATTTCAATGAACGACCGGTGACCCACCAGGCCACCACCGACCCATAGAATGTTGGACAAAAGTCAGAATCACTAACTTTCACTACTAGCTCTACATATTTGTATTTTTATTGTTATATCTAATGATAGCATTCAACTCACAACTACTCTCACAACTATTTCCATGGGCGACTGGTGACCCATCTTCGACCCATGGAATACTAAAATTATCGTGAAGAGACCTTAGGCTAGGGAAAGCAAGAAATCCCGTGGAACTATATCCACCACCATCACCACCCTGAGGCAGTAGCGCTGGTGGAATTGGTGGCGGTGGTGGGAAAGTGATATGATGATCAAATAATGAGTTAAAATTAGGGTTTGTGGAGAAACAGGACACGTGCTTGTCGTTGATCAAATGATTTTGTTCGTCAGAAGAGCAATTTATCTCATTAACGACTCCATAAGAGGAGTCTAGGAGCGGTGGAAGGTGGTGGGAAGGCGAGAGCAAAACCGATGGCGATGAGGTGGAGGCTTGATTGTATAGGCTCATGAGTCCACTGCTTCGGGCTTTCTTTCCTCCAATAGTGGTGGTGGTGCCTGCTTCCGTCTTCTTGAACACCCTTGCAATCACCCACTCATCCTACAAAATTGTGTTTATTTAATACTTTTGTGCATTATACTTATTATTTTTGATTTATTAAACACTTTAATGCGTTAATTTTGATCATTGATATAAGATGATTTAAACAAACTCCCACTAGACTATAAGTTTTTTTTACACATTAGCCATAATATATAAATTAGCTTGACTGATGAATGATGTCAATAACTATAATTTAACAAGTATTTCAGATTGGAGGAAATTATAAATTACTTTACAAAAATACTCATGTATTTTGTTGAAATTTTCATATATTGCAGAGCGTTTTATGTTAAGATCTAAATATAAAATATTCTTTGTACAGTTTTGACTAACACAAAAAAACAAACATAACAACAATAAAGATCACAAGGGATTTAACATAATTTATTAACATTTTGTTGTTAGCTATGTCCACATACTTAGCTAACATATTTTTTTATATGTGGGAAGAAAATCAAATACAGAATATATATAATTAGTAAGCTAAAAGAAATCATTTATATAGAAATCAGAGGCGGAATAAAAATTGACAATTTTTATAAAGTCATGTGATATTTAAAAAATTGTAATATTTTTCTAACTTGCATATTTAAACACTTAATATATACTGAGTAACTTAGTATTGAGACCCCTAATTTGTCGGGGCTCTATGCAGTCGAAAATATTAAACATGCTCAGTTTCTCCTATGATAGAAACCCTAATTAAGATAAAACTTTAGAAAACCTTATTATCTAATCAGAAGGTCTCCTGAGAGACCATCTATGGCAAAGACGGCTCTCCCAACAGCCTAGCCCAATGATTTTCAATTTAAAAATAAGGTTGATGACTAATTAGTTACTTATTTTACAAAATAAGCTGGTAGATATTTACCCATTTATGTTATAGACGGTATATATAGCAAGAATTTGTGGCTAATTAATTACAACAATATCAATATTAGGCCCACAAAAGTAACGGTTATGAAAACTCATCATTAATAAAATATAACTCATATTATCGGTATATTTCAAATATTTACGATTAGATATTCAAAATATATAAAACATTTTAAGAATAGTACTTCATGGATTACTTGATTGAGATCGATGCTTTCATATAAAAGGAAGTAACGCCCTTTTTAGGGAATTAATATAATCACGAATTCACGATCATTTTAGAGAATTTATCATGATCTAAACATTGAGGCTAAAAAGTTTTTCCCTATTTAGGGAATTAATCATGAAATTTAAAAATGGAGTAGTAAAATTCAGAGAAAGTAAAATTCAAGATGTCATGATCTCATAAACAAACTATAATTAGGGTCTGGGGAGGGAAGATAAACGATATCTCATATCCATATAGGAAACTGGTCAGAAAGTCCCCCGACTCTAAAGGATCTTAAAAAAAATAGTGGAACAAAACACTTCTTAATAATTTTAAATCTTACTTTCTCTGTTCTAAAATATTCAATATTACTCTTATTAGTAATGTTAATCTTTCAACCATTTTCATATATAGCGGTTAACAAGTCTGAAAAAATATAATTAAGTGGAATATTATTTTCACATAAAATGATTGTAGCACTGTTAAGTGTTTCTGTTTTTCTTCTTAATTTCATAATTTCATAGTTTTGTTTTTTTTTAATAATAATCTCGTTGGATAAGCTTAAAGACAATTGCACCCCCCTATTGGACCGGATTTCCAAATTGTTTTTTTTTAACCTTTGGTGATTTTTTAATTCAGTTTTATAAACTCTACTTGAATACTCCCCCCACTCACTTTAAAAATGTCTTATTTGACTTTGGTATGTTATTAATATTATGTTTTTAATCTTAAATATTTCTAACTGTAGAGTAAAAATCTTAAAAAGTTAATATTAACAAAATTTATAATAAGATAAATCTAACAAGATCTCACTTGATAATGTTTTAAACTATAAATTAAAAATAAAACACATAATAAGACTGATTAATGAATAACACTAAAAAGCCAAATGAAACATTATTTAAAGTGAATAAGAGGGAGTTGTAAATTCATAAACAAATATTTGATTAAATTTTTCAGTAATTTAGTTAACTTTATCTCCTCAGTCCTCAGGCTATTTTTCCGTAACCCTAAAATCCAAAATAAGATAAGAAAATTAAATTTTATACTTGAAGCAAAAACCCATTTTTCCTACCTATAAGGTCTTGAGTCTTGACTCTTGAAATCAAATCTTAACCAATTATCTTATTCTCACGGTCTACTCAATAAAAAAGAAGCCGACAAAAAATATGCCTGAAAATGCGGGCAGGTTTTTGAATATTTGAACCTGTAGGTAGATTTTTTAGGTACTAGTATTATCGATCCGCTACTCGCCTAATACCGCCCATAAACACCTCTGTTGGAAATACTTCACATGTGAGACAAGATTCCACATCGATAAAAAAGTGGGTTGTGAACTTGCATATATACTTGGTGAGCTAATCCTCCTATTGCCATATGATTTTGGGAAACAATGAACCTCACCGAGTGTATGTGCAAGTCAACGCTCTTAACCCGTGAGTTTGTGGACCCGAGCCCACGGGTGTCCCGTAACCCCACGAGTGGGCCACGGTGAGATTATGTGACGAATTGTCATGGCCTAATAACCTCTAGTCACAACTATTGAGGACGGATGAAGTAGTACAAATGTACAATATTAGATTAATGCTAACAATATGCTTAATAGTGGTTACACTTTGACAAACCGTAAAAAAAATTTAAAAGTGTAACCAACAAACTGAAACGATAAATATTTAGTAATATATATAAATAAAAAAATATACCTTGGAGGTGCGAGAGAGGTAATGGTAAGAGAATTTGCCTTCAAGACGATATTCATGCATAACCCAATTACTTTTTTCACCTTTGGGAGCTCTTCCTCGGTAAAAAACCAAAGTTTTCTTCATACCAACAAGTGAACTTGTTTTAAAATTGTAAATTTCCCGGTCTTTACCGGTTGCCTTCCAGTAACCAGCTTCTGTTGCCCGGTTAGTCCTTAATCCTGTGGGATACTTCCTATCTTTTAGGCTGTAAAAATACCACTCTTTTTCCCCCATTTTTGCCTTTTCTGCACTCCATTATTACATCATTTTTATCAATCATTATTAAGTATTACAGACACTATTTATCGTTCAAACTTATTTTAAATTACTTTATCTGTATTGAGATGTTTTTTAAATTGCGGCGCTATTAATCATTAAAACTTATTTTATAAAGAGTAGTTAATGGGTTCATAATACGAACTTTTTATAGTTTTTTAATTATAGGATTAGTCAATTGTTCAAGATACCCCTAATTCACGTCTAATACTAGTATTAAAAAATAGTAAGAACCGCTCTAAATACTAGTTGACATACTTGACACCGTCCGTGATATGTAATTTTAAGGGTAAATTAGTAAAAAACGGTATTAATTTTTGAATATAATACTCCCTTTAATTCAATTCAATTGTCCCATTTGAGTTGGACACGGATATTAAGAGTGAATGTAGTCCACCAAAAAGGTAGTTATTGGGTATTTTAATTAATTAAATTAATTGTAAAAGTGGTAATTGAGTACTAAAAATTGAAAAAGTGAGGATATTTAGGTAAAAAAGATAAACAAAAAAAGAAAATAAGACAATTGAAGTAAATTGCCCAAATAAGGAAATGAGACAATTAAATTGTGTTGGAGGGAGTAGAAATAAAAATGAGATATCTAAAGTGAATTAACTTATTATAATACTGGGTCTGGGTAAAAAAACATACCAGGAAGTTCCCACGGCTCAGATTTGTTAAGATCAACATCAGAAATAGCACGAGAATTGAAATTAGAATCAAGAACTTTATTAAGAAGATAATAAGTAATTAGTTCTTCATCAGTTGGGTGAAACCTAAAACCAGGTGGTAATATATTTTCATTCTTATCCATTTTCAAAAACACTCAACACTAGAATTAAGAAACTAAATTTGAAGGGATATTTTAAGAAGAGGAGAAAGGTAGAAACAAAATATATAATAATCTGTAAATAATTTTGAAGTAGTACATATTTTTATGTTTTGTAGTGTCTTGTCTTGTTTGTGTGGGGTACTTTTTTTAATTTTACCACTCTGTCCTTACGGTTTTGTCCAGATTTTTATTTTCAGTCGGTGAAGTTTACTTTACAATATCTCTGAAAAATATAGGGTATTTAAGGATATTTTGATATCAGTAAGTCTCCTGAGAGACCATTTTTTTGAAAGACGCCTCGCAAGTCTAATCCATTAAAGCTTAATTAAATCAAAAAATGATAATGGGTTGATCACATTAGGAGTCGTATCTCCAAGAGACCGTCTCTCACAAGAATTGTGTTTTGATATTGGGTTAATTTATTGATTATGTCTTTTTTTTTTTGTCATTCTTTTTTTTCTTTTTATCCTTATCACAACAACACAACAATACATAAATATCAATGTCATTTATAGAAAAAGAGAGTTTTTCATCCACTTTTAAGTGGTTCCCCACCCCTCCTTGGTTTGGTGCAAAATCCAAATGTCCCTTTATCTATGAATAGGAGGAAGTATTTACTTACCTATATTTTTAAGGAAAGATTACGTAGAATAAACCAATTTTTTAATGATTTTTTTACAATAATCTTACTTATTGATTATCCATTAATAACCTCAGCTTTAAGAGGCATTTGCCTAAAGTAAACTTAAGTAACCCGATTACCTGTTATCGTATTAGGTAATTCACAAAATTTAATTAAATTTGAACTTTTTATTAACATTTTTTTGACATTTTATTTAAATCTATCTTTTTTGTAAATAAAACTTGTTATAGCAAGTCATCCTGTCATCGGGTTTACTCTTGGAAAATACTCTCAAATTTGGGATTATTCATGGTTAATAAATAGGTGGGATCAGATTATTGTTAGAAAATCATGAATAGGTCGTAGGAAAACTTTCTTTTTTTCATTTTAGGTTATATAATATTTACACTATTTTAATTAATTTTATCTATATAATTTTTTTTAATGAACAATGGCAAGATTGATTTATTAAATAATAATTTACAATTGAGATTATTCATAGAGGATATATAAAAGGTTAGATTAATAAAATTAAAATAATATAAATGGATAAAAATTAAAGAACTTGACAGAGCCCGACGGATTGCTATCAATTTTTAGGTGGTCGATTATGTATGAAATAATTTAGGAGATATTGTTGATTGTGTAATTATTCTGTGATTATTTTATTCATATTTTATTTTTTTAAAGATTAGATTAGTTAATATTGTATAAATAGGAGTACTTGTTCCTCATTAATATTCAATACAATCAGTATTTTAAATCCAAACTTTAATCTCTAGTTTTATTTCTACATTATTAATCCCTTTGGGTTATGATACCACAATATTGATTTTCAAATTTTACAATTTGCCTGCATCTAAAAAAATAAAATATAATTCAAAAAAAATAATTAAAAAAATAAAATAATTTAATTTAATACAACTGTTTTGTATGAGATTGTTACACCATAAGACATAATCATGTAATTAGCTTAATTCTTTAATTCATCACTTTAAAATAATAAATAATCATTTTTACACAATAAATGTATTTGAGCCAGCCTAATAAATCATCTCGCTATCAAACTGTCTCATTTGAAAATTTTGTGATTAAGTAATTATGCTTGTGTCTTGCTGACCGCAGTCCATAAACAATTTGGATGTGTTTTGGCCCAAGTATTTCATTAACAAATAATACTACTCTACATAAGCTACTCTTGTGAGAAATCGTCTTTTGATAACACGATGTTATAATTATTAACTCATATTAGCAGAGCTTGTATTAGTTTGTCTATTTATCCCATCTATATTATGACACAAATTGTTGTGAGAGACGATCTCTTTGAAAGACCATTCCTAATTGGGTCAGCCCATTATATAGTTTTAAAAGTAGACATTAAGAATTATGTAAGTAAACATTAAGAAAACAATCATTAAGCATTAAATAATAATGTAAGTAAGCATTAAGAACATGGTATATAAACATTAATCTTTAATGGGTTGAGTTTGAAATACGTCTCTCGAACAGATGGTTTCTCAAGAGACTAGCTGTATTACACTGCTGGCTCATATAATAAGTTGTGAATGTATGTGGAAAATTTGAAACATATAAGCAAAAAAATAAAAAAAAATCAAAAAACAAATAAAGTTTGAAACTATATCCCAAACTAAGCACTTTTTTGACGGAGTTAGATTTTATAACTGTTCGCTGTTAAGAACAGCGGGCAAATAAAATAGAAAAGCAATCGGCCGCTCTTACTAAGAGTGGGCGATTAATTTGGTCAAAATTCATAGTCAACTGAGGAAGATGACTGTTTGATTTTAGAACGCGAATGGGCCGCTCATAGTAAGAGCGGGCGATAGCTTTTTAAAATTTCAGTGTAATTAATGGGCCGTTCTTACTAACAGCGGCCCATTCAATTCCTAACGCCAGGTTTTCACTCCGTCAAAAAGTGCTTAGTTTGGGATATAGTTTTAAACTTTATTTGTTTTTTGATTTTTTTTGATTTTTTTGCTTATATGTTTCAAATTTTCAATGTATGTGTAGGTGATTATAGTTGTGATTGAAAAACGTTTGGGCTACGATACAATCCAGGCCCAAAATTTTGATGTATTAAGATGTTTACCTATTACTCCTACAGATACTCTCCTGTAAGACGGCCTTAGTCATGCAACCGGCCCAAGCTCAATAGAATATTCTGACATACTAATTTTAACACTTAAAAGGACAATTTCAAGACTTAAAAATCCAATTTTAAGACTTAAAAGTTCAATTTCATAGTTCCTACTTCCTAATATCAATTTTAATGTTTGAATCCTCCTACTTTAAAGTTGAAATGAGAATTTTAAGTCTAGAATTGGTCTATTAAGTCATAAAGTTGGCATTTTAAGTATTGAATTAACCTTTTAAGTCTAAAAATTGTCAAATTTCATGACTTAAAATGTCAGTTTGAAATCCTTGAAATTGGTCTTTTAGCTCTTAAAATTGACATATTAATTTGTAAAATTGGTAAAAAAAATATATACTATTAGACCGGCCCAATAAAACGCGTCTCACAAGTGAGACGGTCTCACGTAAGTTTTTGTGTTACTCCTATTATAGAAGTTTTACAACCTTGAGGCCCATAATAGAAGTTTGATTGCACTAGAATGCTAAATAATTGAGGCAAGATGGCCCAAAGGAAAAGACCATCAACCAAAACCCAAAAACTTGTGATCTAAAGATGGCAGGTACAAAAACTTCCACATATTTTTAAATGAGACAGTCTCATGGTAAGACCATCTTTATAAATTGACCAATGTACATTTAGTGTCAACTTTAAAGTAATCAATTATGAAAAAGACTAATTATATGAGTACGTCTAATGGTAAGACGACTTCATACAGAACAGGTTGAAATTTTCTCGAGTTTTATACCACAACTGTCACGATTGAGGCGGTAAAATTCGACGGGTAATGAGTAGATATAAATATGAAAAGTCTTACTTATCACGGGTATTTTATTAGTGGGTATGTAATGTGTATGAGAACTTAATTATGTGCCTCATACCCATCTGCCACATGCTCACTTTGTCACCCCATACCCACAATACGATATTTTAAAAATATCGTATATATTATGTAGATTGACAACAATTTAAAGACATAAATTAATCATTCTATAATGATCTGGTCAATGATAATTTTTGTTATTGACCTATAAATAAAACAATTTTTGTAAAATAAAAAATAAATATTATATTCGATATAATTGTATAATGAATTATTTGACAATAAATTTGATTTTCTCTCAACAATATTTTATATTTTGACAGATTCAAAAATATAAACAAATGTACACATAAGGAACAATTATAATATGGTATTCATATAACACAAACATTTATTTAACATGGTGTGTATAACCGTGATAAATATACAAAATAAGGGTCTCCTTTTATGTTCAAATTTAATAATTATATAGTGTCATTCTTTGCAAATTATTTTTTTTCAAATTTAAATGGTTGTCGATCAAGTTGTCATTAGCAAACTTATTCCTCTTGCATATCGAAAATTTTAAAGTTTGAAGCCAATGTTAAAAAGAGTAACAGTTAAATCAAACAAAATAACAATCCAATCTCAAAATTTTACATATATTAATATTATACGCTTCAAATTAAGTTATGTTCTATTTTCGCATTTAGTTTATTTCTTTTGTAAATTTATTTGCTCACAACTTTACTCTAATTATAAATTTTAAACAAATTCACATTTTTTTCAATATTTATTATTTGAATTAAGTTATTGAAATTTTATCTTAGCTTATACAAGAACCTAACCATATGATCCACTTGCTTATAAAAAAAACAGCGTAAAATAAAAGTGGAATAAAACTTTCAAACGAAGAGATGAGTATATCATAAACCCTAGAATTAATCTCCTTTCTTATGGTAGACTTTAGTTGATTAACTTCTAATTTAGTAGATTTTCAACAACATTCTCATCTCAAAATTAAAACAAGTTAACTAGGAGAATAAACCATTCATTAACATTAAATAAATTTACAATAGGAAATAGCCAATTAACTAATCTAACGAACAAGCACTAATTAAACTTAAAGAAACATTACCATACACTTCTACTTAAAAACTTACTAGCTAATACTCATCATCAACAAGCTAAACTAATTAATCAACCTTAAAACTACCTATATTATACAACACATAGCTACTTATGTAGTAATTAACTAAAAATAATTATTAATTAACCCCTAATATTTCACCCACTGATCATCATTATAATATCAACCCAATATCGCGCTCTAAAACAGGATTTGAATGAGAAAAGCTGATAAACAAACCATACTCGTAACCACTAATATAGACTAAAATGGATGACCTAATTGATGGACAAGATCAATAACACCCACAAACTCATCACCATTATATTATCAACCCAATATCCCGCTCGAAAACATGATCTGAATCAGGAAAGCTGACAAACAAACCATACTCGTACCCAGACTAAAATGAATGACCTAATTGATGGACAAGATCAACAATAGGAGTAACCAACTTTGGTTCATAACCAAACCCATGTAAATCATTTCCACCATCATTATCACAACAAATAAAAGGCATCCAAACCCAAATTTTCTTATCAAAATCAAACAATAAACCCTTATTAATACCCTTAATCATAATCACAATAAACTCTCCACTTCCAATACAATCAAACCCTCTTTCTCCTTCAATTTCTTCAAATTGAGCATATAACTCTTGAGGCATTCTCTCAATTTCAACCCATTGGGTCCCACACATTTGTAGGACCCACATCCTCAAACTTCTTGGAACATTCAATTTACTCTTCTCAACTGCAGCAATTAAAATAATTTTATTTTTACTTTCAATTAAACATGGTGATCTTAAAAATCTCTTCATTGGGGCTTGAATTTTCCACCAATAATTAGAACAAATATCATAAGTTAATACACTAAATGGGCTATAATTCATGCAATAAAATCTTCCATTGGAATGGATCATTTGACCCGACCCGAAACTCGAGAGTTTGGGTAGGGTAGAAATGGTATCCCATATTGTGTAAAACCCACCCGAATTAGTAAGAAATGTTTCGGATGTAAGATTTTTGACTGCATAAGGAGATATTAAATCATCTCCTGCTAAAATTAGGTTAATAGATGATGTAGTAATGGATAGACCCGTTGAAGGGAATAATCTGGGTCTTCGGGTCTGGGGTAATGGGGTTGTGGATCCAAGTAATGGGTTATGTAGGAAAAGGTTTTTTAACCCGGGTCCATCTGAGATCCAGCA